>OY294068.1:121354998-121704998 GCA_958510875.1 Endomychus coccineus | reverse complement strand
GACACCCTACCCTTTCAAAAAGCCTGGAAAACAAACTACTAAATTCCAACCTGCAAGACTGCTGGAGACATATCTATAAAAAAAATCCTGGTAACTCATATATTAGTTCTACAAGCCCCTTTTCAGCCTCACGATTAGACAGAATTTACATATCAAACAATATTATAGACAATCTGGAAACAGCACAAGCAAAAAACTCTTTTTCCGACCATTTAACCGTCAGTATATGCGTAAGAATTGATGAAAAAATCAAATACACCCCCCCTACTGGCGGTTCGACAACAGCCTGTTAAACGATAAAAGATACATTACCAATGTTAACACATTCATAGAAAATGAAACACAAAAAATCCCCAAAAACAGTGACTTGTTAAAATGGTGGGAAAATTTCAAAATCGACCTAAAATGTATAACTATGCTATACAACAAACAAAAACGTAAAATAAATGAGATGGAGATTAACCAACTTAGAAAGCAAATTAAACTTGCATTATCTACATCCAACCCCTCAGTAGAGGACATACAAAGGTTGCAACAACTAAGTAAACAAGCACAGGATGCATATAGAAAAACTAGTGAAAAAATCTTGATAAAACAAAATTATGAAAAACTAATTAACACAGATACTCCAACAATAAACAAAAGAGCCTTTAATACTTTTAAACCCCTGAAAAAACTAAGATTAAGAAACAGTATAATTCAAAAGCCGATGGATCTATGTTCTTTTATTGCAAAACACTACGAATGCATATACTCGAAAGACGCGTCAGCTAAAATAAATCAAAAAAGCGAATTGTACTCAAACTTGAAAAAAATTTCTGACGATGATAAAACAAAATGAAATGACGATTTCTCACAAAAGGAATATACAAAAGCCCTCTTATCGTTAAATAAGAACAAAGCACCAGGGATAGATGGATTAACAACAGAATTTTATGTGCAATTCTGGGATAACATAAAAGACACTTACCAAAGAGTTAATAACGAAATAATGCTGAAACAAAAATTACCGAAATCCTCTTCAAAAGCAATAGTTAATCTTATCCCGAAAAAAGGCGATTTGCTCGAAATAGAAAACTGGCGGCCAATATCACTTTTGAATACAGATTATAAAATTCTGGCTAAGACATTATCAACGAGACTGACAAATATAATTAATAAAGTAGTTGGACCTAACCAAAGCTACTCTATACCGAAGAGAACTATATATGACAGTTTACACCTACATGGCGATATCATATCCTACGCAAATAAAAAGCAAGTTCCCCTGGCAATTTTGAATCTGGACCAAAAATCTGCATTCGACAGAATACACCATAAGTATATGTTTCATATTCTCGAAAAAATGGGTTGTGGAGAATTCTTTGTCAGGGCCGTGAAAACATTGTATAAAGATGCTAAGACACACGTTCGTGTAGGTCTCCTATTAACCCGACAAATACATTTCGAAAGAGGCATTAGACAGGGATGCCCACTTTCTGGACCACTGTACACATTATCCATATAGCCCCTCCTATCAATGTGTAGACAAAAGCTTCGAGGTTTTACTCCAACGGAAACTATGCTTCACAAGATAACGACAGCGGCTTATGCAGATGACGTATCGGTGTTTATATCCTGCGAAAGTGACTTCAAAACATTCAGTGCAATTCAGCATGAGTATGGAAACCAATCGGGAGCTCAATTAAATTCAACCAAATCAGTCGGCTTCTGGACCGGAATATATCAATAACGATCTAACATGGCAAATCTTCTTTGTGCCTGAAAATCAGAAGTATTCACCAAACATAACCCCCTTCACCAAATCATTGATATGGGCAATGAAAGAAAGTGGCATGAAAATAGAAGGTCTCCCATCAACAATACAGGATATAAAAGACATACCATCTACAAAATTCAGCTTACTGAAAGCCTGCGTACCGCCCCTATTCAATTATATGTGGGGCGAACAAGGTTTTAGGAAAATAAACGATTTCATGGACGGGCAAGACTGGATGACACAATCAAAAATGATCAACAAGCTACATACACTACCACAAGTATTTAAGGAAGAGCTGTTGGGGCAATATAATAGAAGAAAATCATACTTCCGGTTGCACCATAAAAATACCTTAGGAACCACAAGTATAGACAGGAAACTAGTGACTCTCACCTTTGAAAATCGCAACGGAATGACAGTAAAACTCAATAAAAATACCCGTAGAGAATTACAGCAGAAACTCACGTCTGTATGCTTTGGACTCGGAGAAAATGAGGTTTTAAGCGGCAATTGGACAGAAGAAAAGATAAATTGGGATTCCATCTTCCGAAGACCTACATTGGGCTACGAGGCTGCAACAGCCTGGCGATTCGCAAAAAACAGATTGGCAGACCCGATATTCTTGAATAAGGTAGGGTTGAAAGAAAATAAATTATGCCCACTCTGCCCAAATGAAAAGGGCACCGCATGGCATATTATTCTAACATGCCCTAGCACAAAAGGTGTTTGGACTGTAGTGAGAAAAATGGTGAGAGCTCTGAGAAACACGCAACATATCTACCTAAAAGATCTATACACCGGTTACAGCGGAAGATCTAAGGAAACGCTCCTCTGCAATTACCTCATAAACATGGCGAAACACGTTATATATAGATCCATAACTAACCTATTGAAGAACGGAGTCGAATGTAATTCCTATTCCATAAGCTTTATCAAAAGTGTCAAATCAAGAATACTTACTGAGTATGCGTACTACCTGGGTAAAGATGATCTACAAAGTTTTCAAAATATATGGTGTCCGAAAAAGGTGTTATGTGAAATAAATGAACAGACAATAGTTTTTTCAGATCATTTAAAGCTAGATATCTAATGTGTATGTGCATGTATATATGTATATGTATGCAATTTTAATAATAATCTTTAGGATATAGACAAGCTGTGAAGTATAAACCTGTGATATGAATGTATTAAATTCTACCGATTTAATAAATAATAATAATAATAATAATAATAATAATAATAATAATAACATACACACACATACACACATACATACACACACACACATACACTCACACACATACACACACACATTTCTTCGAACGCAGCAGACGTGTTTTAAGAGAAGGTGTAATTTAAAATTAAACTGGTCCCAAAAACGTGTTTCAAAATAAACGTATGTAGTGAATAGTAGTAATAATTCATTAAAACATTGAATCAAACTAAAAATTAAGTGCATATAGACAATAATAACAATTAAATAGTAGTGAATAGACAATCAATAAGTACATAAGTATCTTGTTAAGAGAACGGCTGGAAGTTGTGACTCGGCAGGAGGCATACCGCAGTAAGCAAAAACTTTATCATATTATATTATAAAATAAGAGAGATATGAACACATTATAAATGAAATCTCAAGCAACACCAGCTAAGGTGATTTCTGACTACACGGGTCCCTCAAAATTTAATAGTGCCAAAACTAAAAATCAGGTTCAACCTACATCCTTTTCCGATATAGTGAAAGTATCATCGTTCCCTAAAAAAGATCAGGCCATAATTTTTCCAACATTAGGCGGGTTTCAAGTCAAGGATTATGTTATTGCAACATGTAAAATAATTGAACCCGAAAATATTCTTTTCGCATCCCGTATGTCAAATAACAGAATATGCATATATCTAGCAACACGAGACCTAGTTATTAATTTTGTGGAAAATGAAGGGGGAATTAACATCAACGATACGTTTTTACCAGTGCGAAAGCTAATACTTCTTGCGAAACGAATAATATTATCAAAGGTTGCGCCCTGCATACCTCATCATATAATAGAGGAAAACTTGAAAAACAATAATATAAAACTGGTATCACCAATTTCTTTCATAGGAGCAGGAATAGGAATGGAAGAGTATAAACACGTTAATTAATCACGATGACGAAGAATACAGGATTTTTCTGTCAGATGACAAAGTCAGATGCTTCAAATGTAAGGAGTACGGTCATATTGCCGGGAAATGTCAAAAGCCTGACGAAACTAGTGATATGAATAATTTTACAGATAACGAAGTAAATATAACCGGAAAAAGACCTGCATCATCTGTAGACCAACAGAGTACTTCACTACAGTCTAATGAGGAATCAAATGGAATTAAGTCTAAGACATCTAAGCGGAGAAAAACGGAACAAAGCCCGTCACCAGATTCCTATGAGCCCATTCAAGAACTTTGGGAGAAACAACCAGAGCAAATACTTGACTGTTCCCACTGAAAGAAGTCAAATCAAAAGACGACCCGTTAACAATTGCGTTCCGATATACTAGTGACATCAACGGATTAATCACGATCATCAAAGAAGTGATACCGCATATTACACAGATATCTTTGAAAGAGAGATCCAAAAGATTAATTCAAACCATGAAGAATGCGTACATTAAAGAAGGTGGTGCAACCACACCTCCAGAATCAACTCGCTCATCTCAAAACTCTCTTCACAGATGGGGATCAAATGAAAGCATAGATAGTACAGAAACAACTTATTAATCAAGACGAATACAAATATGAAAATCTGCACTCTCAACACCAAAAGAATAAGAGGGAATTTGAAGCAAACTGAATTAGAAATGTACTTAAGTACATATGACCCTGATATAATAATGCTACAGGAAACACACATTAGTCAATCACCTGTTTTTTCTAGCAACATACAATATATTTTCTACATAAATCCTGCCGAAAACAATTATACTGGAACAGCCATAGGAATTAAGAAAAACTTTAATTTTTCTGTACAAAATCATGATATACTCAACGAATCTTACCTTCAAAAACTTTCTTTCAATATTGAGAACACAAGATGGCACATCCTTTCAATATATATTCCTCAAGATCAAATTACAGCATTTGAGATATTTTCTGACTTGGTGAAGTTTCTGGAAAACGTGGATGACAACGATGTGGTGATTATAGGAGGAGATTTCAACTGCACTCCAGAACCATCTTTAGATCGATTTCACTCAATAGAAAGGTCTCAAAAATTCTCAAAGCAATTGAAAGATAAATTAGCACATTTCAACTAAGAAGACTGTTGGCGATATGTTTGCGGTAATAAACCTGGTTTCACATACGTTAGACCAACTGCCCCTTATTCATCATCACGAATAGATAGGATATACGCATCACACAATATCGTAGACAATCTGGTTTCTTCAAAACTATATAATTCCTTCTCAGACCATCTAGCACTCGATGTAAATATAAGAATCAATAAAAAAATTAAATCTACCCGTCCGTATTGGAGAATGGACAATACGCTACTGGAAGAAGATGAGTATACTAAAAATATGAATACCTTTATAGAAAATGAAATCCAGAATATATCCAAAAATTGTAATTTATTAAAATGGTGGGATAAGTTCAAGATAGATATAAAGAACATGACTATGTTATATACCAGGCAAAAACACAAAACTAAACAAATAGAAATCAACCAAATTGAATATCAAATCAAAAATGCACTTTCCAGGGTAAAAACGACAGATGAACGCAGTGAAGAATTAGTTAGGATTATTAAACAATCTCACGATAACTACAAAAAAACGAGCGAAAAAATTCTGTTAAAATCTAATTATGAAAATATAATCAATACAGATAAACCTACAATAAATAGAAGAGTCTTTAATACCTTTAAACCTCTTAGCAAACTCAAAGTGAGGAATAATATAGTAAAAAAACCAACGGAGTTGTGTACTGTAGTGGTTAAACATTTTCAGCAAATGTATTCGAAGGAAACAAATTATGAAATAAACCACAATAGTGAGTTATATAAGAATTTAGAAAAATTCACAAATGAAGACAAAAATGACTTTAACACGTCTTTCTCACAAGAAGAGTTTACGAGGGCCCTAAAGTCACTAAACAAAAATAAAGCCCCGGGAAGCGACGGCTTAACAACGGAATTTTACTTGCATTTTTGGGACAAACTTAAAGCTATATATCAGAGAGTTAACAATGAAATTATGACAAAAGAAACGCTCCCCAATTCGTCGACTGAGGCAATAATCAGTCTTATTCCCAAAAACGGGGATCTGTTGAACATAGAAAATTGGAGACCTATATCACTTCTGAACACAGACTATAAAATTTTAGCAAAATCTTTGTCAACTAGGCTAACTAACGTAATTGAAAAAGTTATAGGGCCAAATCAGAGTTACTCAGTTCCAAACCGAACCATCTATGATAGTCTACATTTACATCGAGACATCATTTTCTACGCCAACAAGAAACAAAAACCTCTGGCAATACTTAATTTAGAACAAAAATCTGCTTTTGACCAAATTCATCATAAATATATGCTGCAAGTACTTAAAAAAGTTGGCTGTGGTGAACTTTTTACCAAAGCGGTTGAAATATTATACAAAAATGCAACCAGTCATATTCGCATAGATTCACTTTTAACACGTGAGATATCATTCAGCAGAGAAATAAGACAGGGATGTCCACTTTCAGTGCCATTGTATGTTTTGGCAATAGAACCCTTTCTCTCAATGTGTCGACAGAAGCTAAAAGGTTTTGAAATAACATCAACATCGACACAGAAAATTACAACAGTAGCATACGCAGATGATGTCTCGATTTTTATTAGTTGTGAAAGAGATTTTGGAATCTTCAAACATATTTATGGCAGCTATTCCCAAGAATCCGGATCCCAACTAAATGCAAATAAATCCGTCGGATTCTGGACAGGAAGATGGAAAATCCGAAAAGACCAACCATTGAACATGATATGGACTTCTGAAAGTATAAAAGTTTTGGGGATTTCCTTTTCAAGTGATATTAAAAAAGACACAGAAAATGCGTATATATAAGTATCAATAGAAAAAATACACCAGGCTAAAGCAAAATGGAATCAAAAACTGCCTAGTCTATCATTAACTGGCAAAAAAGTGATTATCAATCAATTCCTAGCACCAAAGCTTTGGCATCCATTACAAGTCTTGCCTTTTAACAAGTACCAAATAGATCACTTGCAAAAAATGTTGACTAATTTCATGTGGAATGGGAAGCACTGGACTCAACAAAAAGATTTGTGTTTGAGTGTTTCACAAGGAGGATTAGGATTAGTTCATCTGGAATCGAAGTTAAAAACCTTCAGAATATGGCTTGCGCAAAGGCTAATGAAAGCAACAGATAATGACAATTGGGCAATAATTATGAGATTATTACTCAAAGAATCAAATCACAGTCATCTAACATGGCAACTTTTCTTCACATCGAAAAGTGAAACATTCACCACCAACACATCACCCTTCATCAATACATTATTAAACACAATGCAAGGATCAGATATCCAAATAGAGAATTTTCCATCAACAATAGAAGAAATCACAGAAATACCAACGAAAAAGTCTCGATTATTAAATGAATGTATGCCACCGCTTTTCAGTTCAGTGTAGAGTGAAGTGGGCTTCGGAACAGTGGGAGCCTTCCTGGATGGCGACGATTGGATGACGGATGAAAAAATGATCAGTCGGCTTAGTAATATTTCACGTATATTTTCGAGAGAGCTAATTGTGCAATATAATAGAATTAAATCCTACTTCCAACTTCATTACAAAGGTGCCTTGAGAACAACCAATGCAAAAAGAAAAACATACACACTGTTTTTTACTGCCAATGATGGAACAAAAGTCACAATTACTAAACCTACAAAGAAAAAACTTCAACAAAAAATAACTTCTAAATTTTTTAAACTTACAGAGGAAGAATGGAATGCATACTTCAAGAAACCGATATTAGGGTATGAAGCCGAAACTGCTTGGCATTTTGCCAAAAATAGATTAGCAGACCCCATATTCTTAGAGAAAGCTGGATTACGCAACTGTAACACATGTCCTTTCTGTCCAAATGAACTCGGTACTGCATGGCATATTATCATCAAATGCCCACACACTAGTGATATCTGGACACTTGTGAAACACATCTTAATAACATTAAGAAATACCAAACACATTTACCTCAAAGATATATATGGTGGTTACATTAGAAATTCCGGAGATTGCAATCTTGCTAACTACATCATAACTTTAGCTAAGCATACAATATATAGATCAATAACAAACTTGTTCAAAAATGGAGTCGAATGTGAATCTTTCTGTATTACCTTCATACGCAAAATAAAGAGTAGGATACTGACCGAATACGCATATTTCCTGGGAAAGGACGACCTGCAAACTTTCCGGAACGTATGGTGTATAAAAAATGCGCTATGTGAAATAAAAGAAGAGACGGTTGTTTTCTCAAGATATTTATTGTAGTTCAAAGTACATACTAGGAATATGTAACACTTTTTTTTGTAAATATTTCAGTAACTATTGTTATATATATAGTTTTTTTTTAATATGTAAGACAATATGAAAAACTGATGTACATTGCTTTTTGTATGAAAATCTTTCTGATTTAATAAATAATAATAAAAATAATAATAATAATAATAATAATAACACTCACACCACTATTATTTTTATTTAATCACAATAATCCGTCTAGTCGCCTAACAAAAATGCAGAGCTTGCGGAATTTGATTGTCATGTGAAATATATACGAGGAAATGATAATGTAGCTGCAGATGCATTATCACGAATGCCTACGACATCGCAGCAATCGCCCTACAAATAACTAAGTCATTCCACCAAAGCTACTCCTCCCCTGCGGTCTGTAAGTGGCCTCATGTTCCTAAATTGTGTGCCCTAAGTAGCCTTATTGAACCTAGGATGACTGACTTCTGCATCCATTCTATCAAGATCTGCGCCGAGCTTCTACAGGCCGAAATGCAGTGAAGACCGAATACCGCACAAAACCCCGATCATCAGAGCCACTAGTACGACGTTCTGACCTGGGTATAACGTGTGGAGCTCGTACAAGATTCCTTGATACTTCGTCCATTTTTCCTCCTTTTACGAGACTATGTTCTTCTTTGCCGGAGCCAGAGAATTTGATGACATACATAATCTTTGCTTGTTTATCAAGGACGACAACGTCAGGCCCATCTGCTTCTACGGACCTGACGGTTGATTTGTTAGAATTGAATATTCGAGATAACAATACCTAGTTTGAATAACTTTTATGGTATTTTAAGAATTCTGATTCTTGAACGTATCTGTAGTTCCACTATTGTTGTTGTGCATCATATAATCCATGGAATCAAAATTGGCAGCCAATTAAGAAAGCTTCCGGATCTTTCATTTGCGAATCGATGTGACTGAATTAGTTGGGGAGGCTAGTGGTAATATACAGTTGATATTTTAATCAAAATAATTTACACAAAGGTATAGAGATATATCACAGTGGTCTAAAGAAATCATTGCATTGTACAAAATAGCATATCTGAAAGCATTATTTCCTCTTCAAATTTATTGGAAATCTGAAATCTTGAATAATTATTCAATGGGAAACATGTAGATTGGTGATAAATTTTAGATTTCCGTTATACTAGTATTTAGAATTCATAATTCCGAATAATTATATTGTTGTATAGGAATATAGATAGTACCGGGCATAAGCAACTGTGATGTAGTTCAAGTATCAAATTTGCATACGTTTCCATTCATAAGCCTCGTATATTTTGATTTCAATCAGAAACCTTGCATATTTCGTGTCAACAAAACATAACGAAACAGATGTAACCATAAAAATGGCACAAAATCGAGGAACTGGTTAACCATCATGAGCGCGAAATGAGCAAAGAAGGGCTCGGCTGGAGCTGATGTAGGTGACTTGACCAGCACCTCGATTGGTATGAAAGAAAGCCTCACGAACGTTGAATATTACGAATATAGTCAGTGAGGTAACTGAAGAATCAGTGAGTTAAAATAACCAGTTGTGCCGCCAAAATTGAGTGTTCCGCCAGTTATCATTGGAGTATTAGGTAACTTTGTTAATTGATGCATGAATAGCCGTTTTCAATAATACTCACATGACTATTTGTTTGTAAGGCTATAATGGAGAAATAGCCTGCTTGGACCGTTTTCTTTGCATTTAATGCTTCTGAGCTTCCTTGGGCTTCTCCCGGGATCAAGGTTACGTCACAAAATGCCGAATTCTGAATTTTGAAGTTTCGACTGAACCCCTTGCTCCCGGAAGCTGTTTTTTCCAACCTGCCCCCCCGTTTCAAGGGAAATTTGAAATTTGTGACCGTTCCGCTAGGTGTAGAATTATTACCTGCACCTGAGCGTTTTACTGAAATTCCAAACTTTGCTCTCATTTTGCCCTTCGATTTTTCCACTCAACCGTAACCCAGATTGTTCAAGTGATAGTTTTTTCCGAGTAAATCGACCCCAGGGAAGCCAATGGTCACATTTTGGGCGGATTGACACAACCAGTTCTGAGTTACCTTCTCAAAATTAAACTAGGTTGCCCTAATTGGGGCACGTGGTTTTATTGACTCTGCCTTACTCGGGAGAGGCCTTGTACATATTTTAAAAAATGACATCCTTATCCGTTACATACCCCTACTTCGAATTTTTTTGTTGGATACGAAATTTCTTTAAGTCGAGTGTGATTCCAACAATATGGAGCTCCCTGAATATACTGGGGCTATACTCGAAGCACCGAAGCTCACCCCTACCAATATTGAAGACTGCTTAATACAATCAGAGGAAACAGCACAATCATGATCAACCGGGGAAGAAAGCCAAATAGAGTCAGCCGAAGAAGAATTCAAGGTCAGCTGGGTATATGGGCTCAAGAGGAAACAGTTGAGAGACATTCTGAAACATCATAGTATCGATAGTACTGGAACCGTCGAGAACTTACCCAGAAAGTGCGTAAAGGGTATTAGGAATGTAATGATACGGCCACCGCAGGGGATGCTAGGAATGATAGCAAACACTATAACATCATTAACAAAAGCCATCACCACCGAAGCCGTTTCCAATACAAAACCCACGTTTAGTCCAGCAGGTGCTGAGTCAAGACCACCAATCAGTAAGCCGATTGTACAGCCGTCGTATTGGGCAACAACATCCACTACAAATACAGTGACTTTCACTCACAAATAACATGGTGATGACGTCACCACAGATGCAGCCTACAAGTTACTCTTCAGCACCGAATCCCATGACTTACTCAGACTATAGAACCCCGACTACAAATGTGAGATTGCCGTGGATGCGAACACCCACCATTCCGCAAGTAACAACTGTTCCGCAGATGCCTACCATTCCACCGATACCTGGAAACAACGTTCCGGTTCCGCCTTTACAGCAAGTTCCAGAGAGACTTATTACATTATTTTTCTTGGGGGCGAATCATCATATTGATTTGGAAGTGCAAATCAGCCGCAGGCACCAGAAGATAAACGAATCTGTCGCTGCATATGGGGTTGATATGCAAACACTGATAAGAGAAAATGTTGCAATGACCACAGAACGTGAGCTGTATTGGTTGCACAGAAATTTATTGCCGGAATATAGGCAATCTGTCCGACAAGGAACTTTTAAATACGTGCCGTTGTTGATGCTGCAAGCCAAAGAATTTGAAAATTTATAGGCTGATCAGAGGCTCATGCAAAGAAGGGCATTGCCGGTGTCAGTGAAGGCACAAATGCCAAAGATACCAATAAGGAATGTGGAGCCACAGGGTGAGCAACCTGTGTCTGATACGAAATCGCCAGGCAAGTTCGGGATGCCAAATGTCCCTGAGCCGACTTGCTGGGATTGTGGCCTTCGAGCCACTATAAGACAAAGTGCCCCACCAGGCCCACCGCACAGTCCATCTCCTGTTGGAGATGTGGAGAAAGTGGACACAGTAGAAGCAACTGTCGGAATCCGCCGAAATATTCTGCTCAAGATGTCGCCACCCCGGAGTCATGTCGCGTGATTGCCCGTGTAATGGAGCGGGGAACGCGCGAGGGACTGTGTTGTGAAGAGGCCGCCGCAGTTCCCTGTTGAGGAAGCCTCAAAGGAAGACGTGAATGGAATTTACGTAACACTCGTGGATACCGAAGACATGTCGAACACATCAAATACTTATAGAAGTTTGGAGGCAGACACATCTGCTGTTTCAAGAATGGTCCCATCTGTATCCATACGGAGGAATGTAGAATTGTAAATTGAAAGAGAATCAAGGATTATATATACTGAGTGACCCTGTGAATTGTAACTGGTACAATTCGAAGAAAGCTGAAGTTGAAAAGAATCCAAAAGCCTGGCCAGATTATTGTATGAGGAATGATCAGTTATACCGCCATTTTTGGGATTCAAATGACTTGTTCGAACCAGGGATAAATGACCCGTGGTATTTGTGTGTTCCGAAACCGATACCAATAGATGTCTCGGAAGAAACTCATGAGTCAGACTGCAGGACATTTGGGAATAGCTAAGATCATTGCGCGGATAGCCCACAAGTATTATTGGCCGGGGATGTTCCGCGGAATTGCGAACTACGTGCGTGGATGTACGCAGTGCCAAGCGTATGAAGTGTCTCAACAGCAAACGCCTGGATTGATGATTTTATATCTGCCCGTAATTCTGCCCTACATCAATCCACCAGTTTTTCACCTGCTTTTCTCAATTTTGACAGCAAACTAGAAGTTACTAATTCAATAGCTCGTTCTCTTACCACTCCGGTGTCACAAATAATTCTACTCATCCAACTCCTGAACAATTGGTAGCCCACCGTGCAAAAATAAATCAATTAGCTGAGCATCATTTGTCTTCTAGTGTTCGTCATTTTGCAGCCAAGTTAGCTCCGAAATATACAGGACCGTTTACTGTGATCAAAGTGATTTCTCCGGTCATTTATGACTTGAAGAATGAAGATGGCAAGAAGGTAAGACGAGAACACGTCAAAGACCGGAAATCGTTTATTGCTCCGTGAAAATTGCTACTGTTTCAACCCTAAGGATGGACGAAGAATAGAAGTACCAGCCGTTCCATAATGGAAGTGTTTGGATGATAGAATTTCATCAAGTATTCATTGGATTCGAAGAAGATGTTTCAGTTCCGTATCAGAAGTTCAATTTCCGTTTTGAGGACGTTACCAGTTTCAAGAAGAAGTTTTGCTTCTCGTTATAAAGAAGATTCTTTCGTTTCCATCCGAAGATGTCAGCTCCGTTTTCGAGAAGATTTTAGTCTGACAGAGAAGTTTGTGTTCTTTCCCGGATCCAAGAACCACCATTCCCAGGAGAAGGAAGACTTTTTCTTACGTTTAATATTTCATGATTCACCAAACTGAGAGGGGAATGTAACGAAGCTCTAAAATCTTGAATAATTGGGAAACATGTAGATTGGTCATAAATTTTAGATTTCGCTTATATTAGTATTCAGAATTCATGATTCCGAATAATCATATTGTTGTATAGGAACATAGATAGTACCGGGCATAGGCATCCGTGTAATTTAAGTATCAGATTTGGATACGGTTCCATTCATGAGCAGCGTATATTTTGATTTCATCCAGAACCGTGCATATTCCGTTTCAACAAAAGATAACAAAACAGATTTAACCAGAAAAACAGCACAAAATCGAGGAACTGGTGGATCATCATGAGAGCAAAATGAGCAAAAAAGGTCTTGGCTGGAGCTGGTGTAGGTGACTTGACGACCAGAACCTGATTTGGTACGAAAGCAAGCATTGGATATTACGAATATAGTCAGTCAGATAGCTGAAGAATCAGTGAGTGAAAATAAGCAGTTGTGCCGTCAAAAGTAGGTCTACCGCCAGTTACCATTGAAGTATTACGTAATTTTGGTAATTGATGCATGAATAGCCGTTTCTAATAATACTCACATGACTATTTTTTTGTAAGGCTATGATGAGGAAATAACCGGCTTTCTTTGCATTTCTTGTTTCTGCGCTTCCTTGAGCTTCCCCCGGGTCGGGATAAATTATTATCATACAGACAGAGTTAAATATTTATCTATGTTCAAGCTATAAATAAACTCATCATTGGGAAATTCCGTGTTCTTCTGAAACTACTTTCTGCAACAGCATTTGTAGTCAAGAAGTAACCAAGTATTAATTGCAATTGAAGTCTGCAATTCCAATACTATTCAGTTTGCCCTATTGACTCCTGGCTACTTACTTCACTGAGACTACACTGGGGCAAAGCCATCCGTAGATAGCACAGTGATACGCTTTTTGGTCCTCTCCTTAGAGAAACCAACATGAAAATCAATCGAATTCAGATCTGGTAGACTTAAAGGAGTATTGAAGTAGTCGTAAGAAATCATCGCCAAAATGTAGCAAGGTACGTGACAGAATAATAAGCGGTTAATATGTTAATATTTCAGCTAACGAACCAATTATTATAAAAGAACTATTCAGGAGATAATAAACATAAAACGTTGTTCTAAGGCTGTTATTCACAGAACCGGCGTACATACATTAAGTCAAATTTATACAAATTTTATCAATTGAATACGTATTTCTTTATAATTTAAAAATAGTGTGGAGGTAGAAAGCCGATACTATAAATTATGAGTATCGATACAGTTAACACCTTCGCTATCGTAGTTATAAATGATTCGAACGCATCTGTTGAACTTCATACCTACTGTACGCAAAGGGAGTTCAGATGTCTCCGGTTCCTCCTGCAGTAATGACGCTTTCAACTATAGAAACATTACTTTTCAGTGTTTTTTCAATACACATAATTTTACACATACATGTGTTACAATTTCAGTTTTTCATGTCTCGTTCATTGGTGTAGAATTTCGATTGAAATTAATGCGTTAGAGCCACTCAGTGGCAAAAACACAGTAACTATTTGTGTTAGTGTGACCTCTATTTCTCTAGAATCCAGTTATAATATATATGAGTATAACAACTCAGATGATATAATTCCGAGTTTGAGGTCGAAAGTTAATAAAATTCTGATATCAAAAACGAATGTAAATGAAATATCAGCGGGTCTTCCTTTGCCATCATAATCAATGAATATCGTTGAATTGTGTTCTGATCCTCTGGTGGATTGAGATTGGTATGTGATTCCCTAGAGATCAAGTCATTGTATTGTATTTTATGTTTTTCATTTGATAAAAGGCAATTGAAACTGTCACAAGAATTTTCATGTATTAGAAAACATTGATGAAAGTATATTAATTCTTTATCACTCCAGTGTGGAATAAGTAATCCAATAATTGAGTCATGAAAAATCTATAGAAAATCGTATGGCACAGGGTTAGTGTTATATCTTCAGAGTCTTCTAGTTTTGTTCGACATTTTATGACAAATGAGATTTAATTTGATGAAGCTAATTCCTGATCGCTGTTAAGGTAATTATTGGAAATATCATCTTACTTCATAGACCACAGAGAACAACGTTTTGAAAAATCCAGGTTTTTGAGCAGCCCTTCTATATCTTATTCCAGATTCGTTTTCATAGGCAATCTGTGGAAAGAGAATTGATTGATTACATATCTTCATTCTTCATATATGAAACATTTCATCAATAAATATATATAAAATCAAAGTTAAATAGGCAATATAATAAAGCTGGTGATACTATATAACTACATGATTCATCTCAGTTTCAACACGACGGAAATTTGGTCAATACACTCTTACTACAGCTTAGTTGTGAAATGGTACAATAATTATTATTATGTACTGCTGTAATCTTAAAATTATTTTATGTTGAACATTTTAAAGATGAATGATGAATTGTTAGATAATATATTACCTTATCATTTGCATGATTCTCTCTTGGTTCTTGAATAGTTGAGGTGAGGCACGTTGCCATCAGCAACAACATCAAACTGATCACGAATAGACTGTTCTGCATATCCTGAAATAACACATTTATATTCAATTAACTGTCGTGAAAATTATCTTATAATGGAACATTTGAAGATAAAACAATATGTTTCCAGTGAGTCATTATTTAAATCCTCGAGAAGAACTGTATATGACCAAAATGTATGTGTTACTTATAAATCTTGAAATTGAATGATTTGAGCAATGATCATTGATCAATCCACTATACAGCTTCTGATTACAATTGCTTATTTTGTGAAGAAGAAGGTTCATTTGAACGTATATCTGCTAGTTTTTCTCCAGCTAACAAAGGAATTTATTTAATTCCATACGACATTGATGAATAACGTTATGTTAAAATTACACTATGAAATCGATAGAGTTCCGTTCATTATACTTATTCTGCTGTCGTTTGTTGAGTATATTTCGCTTTCCAATACAAGAAAAATCCCAGTAGAATGTGGAATTACGCACTAGATACCTAGTGCAAATTATAGTTGAATCATTGTCCAGTGTTCAGATGAATAGATACATCTGGAGGAAAAACAATTTTTATTTATGAAATACGAAATAATCAATAAAGAACCAATTAATGAGAGTTTCAAGGATAGGTATTGGATATGGAAGATAACATTTAATGTTATTTTCAAAGATGTTGAGTACTTGGAAAATTCTTATTGTTACGACCAATTCTTCCAAAATCAATCTGACTGCGTCGTGCAGGGATGATTTGATAGAAGAACTCAATAAGTGACATGGCACAACAAGAGAGATAAATGGGAAGCTAATGTATATCTTCAATTGGTCGCGAGAATATCCCACTATACAATATCTATATATCTATATCAATATGACTACTGATATGAGTAGGTCTCCAAAATATACTAAAATATGCAGGAAGACTATCTCAATATCAGAAGTGGATATCAGTGTCCATGCGCCATTTTTGGGGGAGTCAGGAGAACCAGTACTAGTTTGTGTTTCACCTAACTTCAGTAGATATTTTTGAATTCATTTTCGTTAAAAATCTAGTTCGCCAGTATACTATCAACTTGAATAAACATTTTGAGATTATTCAAAATTGATGTTATGCATATATACCTAATATAAGGTGCCCTAACCATGTGGTATTTGTTTACTATTCTGAATTTGGGAAATACAAATGTTTTGTAATGTGATCTGTAATTTTTAGATAGTTCTGTGAATATACAACTCTATTCACGAATTTATCCATCAGTGATTGCAGAATCTATCTTTGAAAAACTTCTCTACGAATCAGTTGAAAAAGTTGGATTGGTATTATACTATTTACTCACATATAGATTATATTGTTTTATTGAACTTTGTTTGAAATGCGGCATGTATGAAATAACGATAATTATTATCTCTTTCCCTGCTTCCCTAATAACTTGTGATAATGTGATTGTATGATCTTTCCCCCTAAAATAATGTCACTTATGTATCACGGTTTATTCCAATGAAGCTTATGATCATCGAGAGTGATATTCGTTCACCTAGCTTTCTTATTCATTGAACAGAGTCTGCTAATGCGTACTATTATTATTAGATAATTCATTTATAGCTGTTTTTTGACATTTAGTATTACATAAAGGATTAAAATAAAGCACTCGTGATTTAGTTTGCTCAGAATCAAAGTAATCAATATTTCAAATTATTTGAATTAACTTCGAATGGCATGTTCATTGAATTCATTTATTGATTTGAATTTGTAATTATTGCAAGTAAGTAAGGAAAATTAATGATCTACATGATGAATTCATCATGAGAATTATTACATTTCCCTTCCACACAATATTAAAGTTTATATCTCATAACAGTTTACGACAACCGAAAACATGAGATGGAATTAGAGTGGCCCTGAAAGGTCATTTTTGATTGAGTTTATTGATAATGGGAATAAACGACGTGAAGAAAATGAGTAAGATTGAAGGGCGGAATGGGTATTGAAACTGACTTCCCAAACTGATTGCCCTACATATTGCTCGAACGATCACTCCAAATTGGAATACCAAATTAGATAATCAATAATCAATTCAATAGAGTTGTCTATCATGAAATATTGCTCTTGGAGGTTATAGTCATATTAACATGAAAACAATTATAAATATGACAATTATGATTAGTGACCACGTACTTGGGCAACTTGAGTAGATCAAAAATGAAAAGAATATTCCAGGAGACTTCGTAATTTATTTCGGATATCCTATAGAAATTATCAGCGAAAGTGGGAAACGGTTGAATATAGTCACCACATGACCGATTTGGTAATTGCTCAGCAAATAATTGAATTTTGAGAAAGTGTTAATTATAAATCAATCTTCATGCTCTATGAATACTTATAATAATGTAATAGTTATTTGTATCCACATTTATCAAGAATCAATATTAGTACGTAATATTTAAGCTTATAGAACTTAATTTATCATTATTATGATGATTGACGTGATCACTACTTTATGTCAGAGGCTTATAAACTTCACATGCATTGGATTTCGAATTAATATACGGAATACTTGTCATTCTAGTCTGTGTTCATTGGATGAGTTAAATAGAAATGATTTAGTTGAACTTTTCCAGTGGTTTTGATTGATTCAATTTGTGTAAAATTGTGGAATTTAAATCTACCTCTTGCTGAGGTATTCATCATTTATTATGTGCATACTTCCATCAAATAAATCAACTGCGAATACAATATTTATTATCGAATAAATTATAATACAATTAATATCCAATAAATTCGACGTCAAAATGAAATTGACGAAACTCGAATAAAAATATCTTTCTTCCGTGACTATCAATCAACACAGATTTGCAAATGCGATACACTGCAATTACAACTTCTTCTATTTGGAATTATCGATAAATCTTCATGAAATTGTTTGAAGTTTCAAAATATATTTCTTTATTCTCTTTACTGTTGTAGATTTCTTTCTCATTTATTGTTCCTTACTTGAAGATATTGTAGATTTTTGGTTTGAAAATGTCATTTTGGTGTGATGGTCACTATGAAATGAATATTTCCGA
Organism: Endomychus coccineus; assembly: GCA_958510875.1. NCBI lineage: Eukaryota > Metazoa > Arthropoda > Insecta > Coleoptera > Endomychidae > Endomychus > Endomychus coccineus. The sequence goes on along the minus strand of OY294068.1, from coordinate 121,686,226 downwards.
TTGCACTCAAGTCTAAATCGAAAGTATCCCTATAGGAATGTTGAATAGTTAATATATCATAGAAAGTTTGTGTACAATGAGTTGTTTTTTTGTGATATCTGCGTATAGCGTCAAAATGATTGGTCGTTAGAAGGAGGGATTTCCTTTAGTAGTTACCATCAAGACAGCACATGGGAATGAGAAGCGATCAATGATCAAGTGCTCAACGGCAAAATATATTTAACAGTCTCTCAAGGTGTTTGTATGTTGGGGATTGAAGTTCAAATAATAAAGCTGTACTCTGTGTTGAACCATTTAGATTGCGGAAATGTCAGCATGAACTATGAATCGAGAGTGGGAAGAATATAATATACCAACCATTGATATAGACGTAACTTTAGTAGTTGAATAAAAACTCGAAGTTGCATAAAATAACAAAAAACATATTACAGGATTTTAAGGTCGGTTATCGGATATATGATATGTATATTATTCGCAAATAGTAGATAACCGTTCAAGAAAATTTGGATCTTCCCATTGAATAGATTTGATTCTACCGAAAAGTAGTACACTGAATCCATGACTTGCCGTTTATTGAGTGGTAACCTGCATCTCCTTATTTGCTTCTCTCTCCAAAAATTAATTCATCGTTTATAAAACCAGCTAATGAAGAGGTACCTGAACAAATCCAGTGGTAGGCTCATTAAATGATTGATGTTTCTCATTATACGTTCGATAATATTGGGTGGATTTTGGGTTAGGTCAAATGAGAAGGTTATGAGTTGGCCGATCATATCCATCGATTGAAGGCTTTCATGCACGGTATGGGTTATGATTTGTACAAACTCTTTTCGTAACAAATACATAAGGGAGGAGAGCAATAGATGTGCAAAGCTTTCATCTTCAACAAAGTATTTCTCAGAAAATTGATAATATAATAGTAATAATAATAAAAAATGTATTCATTTGATATTTTGCATGTTTGTGAATTTTAACAAAGTCACGATGTACAATAATGTACATGTCTGTGACAACAAAGAAATAGTTTTATATCGTACATATCAATGCAGTATATAATACAGTATATGAAACTTGTAAACTTAATTAATTTAATTTATTACATTAGTTGTTATTCTTATTTATAGATATAAATATAAACATAAATATAAAATATAAAGATAAATACAAATATAAATATAAATATAAATATAAATATAAATATAAATATAAATATAAATATAAATATAAATATAAATATAAATATAAATATAAATATAAATATAAATATAAATATAAATATAAATATAAATATAAATATAAATATAAATATAAATATAAATATAAATATAAATATAAATATAAATATAAATATAAAGGGGGAAATTGCCAGAGATATAAAGTTATAAACAAGAAAAATAAATGATGATTTTCACAAAAATAGAATATTTCTGAAATTAATTAAATCATTGACCTGCTATAATATCATCTATCAAATATTTTGACGTCATAATCCATTTTTTCAATTTTTTAATAAAAACTGGAATACTTAGTTTGTTTTCCTGATAAAATTGTTTTATTTCGATCGGTATCTTGTTATAAATTTTAGAGAAGTATTATTTGGTAAAATGTTGTCCTATCGTTTTATTTATTTGAGGAATCAGACTGAGTCCAGCAACTTTGGACCTGCAGAAATATTGGTGCTCAGAGAAAAAGGGAAGATATTTACGTTTATAATGATATTTCAAAATTTCCAACACATATAGGTCCTTTACTCTAAGAACTTCGAAACTTTTAAAAACTGATGGGTACGTATTTTTTTATTTATAATGGTTTTTATTAAAATTTGTTGAACAGTAAATACTTTCTTCAAGTTGGTTTCATTTTCAGTGATGGGGCTTAAAAATAGCGTTTCTTTTACGATCTTTGAACTTTTTGGAGTGAATTTCTTATTAGCTTTGATATTAGAAGTTATTTTAGAACCTATATTTGCAAAAAAATTATTAAAGACTTGCGCTTTTTTCTTATCTGAAACTATCGTTTCAGTTTCATGAATAATATCGCCTATGCTATTACAATTTGTCTTAGTGTTACCTTTTATTTCATTTGTGATTTGCCAGATTTTTTTTGGGTTATTGAGGTTCTCTAGGATTTTGGTTTGGTAATACATCGATTTAGCTCTTTTTAATGGATAACATCAAAATTTTTTTTATAATCTTTGTATTGTTTGAAAAATTCTATATTGTTAGGTGCTGTCCGAATATCTAAATATATTATGGATTTTTTTTGTTTATAGAGTTTAATAGACCACTTGTGATCCATTCCTTCCTTTTACGCTTTTTATGATTGAAGTTTATTGTATGAGAAGATTTCTTGATGGTTTCTTTTGACGTATTTATGAATAACTCCATTGTTTGATGAATGCAATTAAAATCTAATATTGAGTTCCAATTAATTAATGCAATATTGGCTTTTAGAGAATTTATGTTTATTTTCTGTATGCTGCTGCAATTAGTTTTACTTTGATTTTTACTCATGCTTTTATTATTTATTTTGAGAACTATTGGATAGTGATCCGTTAATTTTTAGTGAACTACAAATGGTTGAAAGTTGAAGATCTTGAGAAGCACTTTTTATTAAAATATGGTCAATGCAAGACGGTATTTTATTGTATTCCATTCTAGTGGGTGTATTAACATACGAAATAAACCCATTTGTTGAAAAGCAATTTAAATAATTTTCCGTACAATTCGGTAAAGGTGGATGTTCTATTACGTTTATATTTATATCACCAGTGATTATTTCACTATCAAGTTTACAATTATTTACCATATATTGACTTAGACTGTTGTTAAAACGATCAATATTATAGTCGTGAGATCGATATATCTCAGTGATGCCCATTTTTTTTTATTTTCCTTACTTATGGTAATTCTCAAAAAACCAAACCCATCTGCAATAACAGTTTCTGATTCATGCGTTAGCTTACTATTTACATAAGCGATTACTCCATCATTTTTGTTTATGTTACTATTATTATAATATACGTTATAGTCATTTAGATTAAACAATTTTAAATCTTTAACGGTAAATGTTTCTGAAAGAATTATGACGTCAAATAAGATTTTTTCATTATGCAGAAGTATTTCTAATTTTCCGAAATGTTTATTCATACTACTTATATTTGTATGACAGATATTAAGATAATTATGATTTTTAGAATTTGATTCGATATTCAGAGTGTTCGTTATATCTGCAAAACTATCAACTATATTCTCCTTAATATTGTCATTATCAATATCATTCAAGTAATTAATCATTTATATCCTCAGTCTTTCCTATTTCAAACTTTGTTCTTAAAATTCCCCAAAGTATTTCCAAGAAATTACAATATTAATGAAAAATGCAAAAAAAAAGAAAACACAAAAAACTAAAAAGTAGATAGTAGTATAATTGTTTGAAAATGTACTAGTTATAAAAATCATAACTTAGATAGCTATATATTGTAGACTGGCCCTAAACTATGTTAAAAATTAAAAAAAAATAATTATTCTAAATAATTTTTAGAAAAAAAATGACATAGTTAAATGTTGGAAAAAAAAAGATTATATTTCGAAAAACATCGTACAGGCTATAGCAGTTTTATCTAATAGTTATGTACTCACTGTATTGATTTATTGTTGATTATATATTAGGTTATCCACTTCGTGCACAGTGTGTATTATTTGTTTTTTACCACTCAATTGTAGAAAAACTGTTCCATTTTCAGACCAACATTTGTGTTTGAAAGAACTAAAACAATGTTTGAACAATTTCAGTTTGTTTTTACATAACATTTCAGTAATTAGCATATTGGAACCTTTCAGTTTAGATTTTCCATAGAACACTTGATCACGTAACCACTTATTCACGAAGTAAACAACTATCGGACGCTTCTTATCATGTCGTTTTTGTTTCCATTCGATAACATTGTAACGAAGCTTAAATTTTGAAAGATTATTTAATTTAGATCGGGCAATAAATACGGATGTTACATGTAATTTCAGTTTGAACAGTTCATTATTTCAATAGATATGAATGAATTCCGAATGTGTATTCCGTGATTGCTACTTTTCTAAATCTCCGTAATTTCAAATAAGTATAATTATTCAAATAGATGAATCTAATTCACGCCCGTTCAAAATTGCATTTCATTCCGATAAAAACATGTTGCAAAAACAGGGGCTGGCCAGTTAAGACACCAAACTTTGTGCAGCCTTATGTATAAAAAGGGCGAACAACCTAAAAACTCCGATAACACTTGTTTACTCCGCTGGGAGGAACTGGTGTGATATCATGAGCGCGAATTTTAGATCTAAAAAGTAGCGTCACTTTTAACCATTGTTCGGGGCATAAGTAAAAACTATTGGCACAAAAATAAGGATTTGGTGGAGCAGACCTGTCCAGAACCTCGGAAAACATATAAAAGCCGTGACAGCCGAAAGATCGCTCTCTTTTGTGATTTCGATTTTGATCAGTGAAGTAGCTCTTGTGTTTTTGAATTTCGATCAGTGCAGTTACTCTCTTGTGTTTTTGATTTTCAATCAGTGTAGTAGCTCTCTTGTGTTTTTGATTTATTTTCAATCAGTACCGTTGCTCTCTTGTGTTTTTGATTTTCAATCAGTGTAGTAGCTCTTGTGTGTTTTTGATTTTGATCATTAAAGTTACTCGCTTGTGTTTTTGATTTTGATCAGTAAAGTAGCTCTCTAGTGTTTTTTTTAATTTATTCGAGTGTAAGTCAGATATTTAAAACTGTGAATTAATAATAGTTTTCAGTGCAAGTGAATTGTTTCAGAAGGTAAATGATAGCAAATAAGTTTATATTTTGAGCATTACGATATATTGATTTCCGTAATTTATGATTGTTATTGGAATTGGTGAACGTTTGTACGATACCTGAGTTCCGTAGTATTCAGTAATTTGAATTGGTGAATTTGAGTTTATCTTAGTTTATCATAGGTCGAATCACGCACGATTTGAATTCGCGCGTGAATTGAAATATTCAAGTAATTGTGTAGTGTGTATAGAGTGTGTATGTTTAAACGACAGGGGCGTCTTTGGGTATATTTGTGCACGCCGTGCTGATACCGGAAGTATAAGTATATCATAGATGACCAAACCGCCAACAGTTTGTGCACGCCGTGCTGATACCGGAAGTATAAGCTGAGGGTGGTTGTGTGATTGTGTGACGATTGAGAATCGTAATAATTCCCTTAATACTATGAGAAGTCCTCGGCCGTGGATATAGGGGTTATTGCAGAAAAGATAATTAGGGTTTGTGCACACTGTGTTGATACCGGAAGTATAAACCCTAATTGTTTAGGTTCCGAATCTGTAGAGTGTATAAAATCTAACTCTGTCACACAATTACCGGGTACTCCGTGAAAGTTAGTACAAGGGTGGGTGTAATGACAGAATAAACTCAATTAGAGTAATTAACCGAAACATAGTAAAATCTGATATCGTACAATCGGAAAACTAGTGCAAACAATATTTTCCGAACCAACCGAATTAATAACCGAATATATCGTAGTGTGATTTGAACATTTCATTTATTAGTGCTGCTATCTAAAATTTACCGCATACCGCCGCTCATTACGCTGAGACCTGTTTGATTCGTACTTTTCCGCAAATTGATCATTCTGAATCATTCATCAACCGATCCCGTACCGCTGAATTAAATTTAGTGACCGGACTTATTGTAGAGTTGACTTCTTGAAAGAGTTTTCATTTACCGTTTGAGCTTCATTACATTTTCCGTCTGGGTGTAATTTTGTGAAATAATACCGTTCAATTGCATTTAAATTGATTATTCTGAAAGTGTACTTGTTATATTTATTATATATTTTATTATTTGGAATTCCCCGTTTTATTGAATTATTTCTGCTCCATCTTCAAACGAGCTAAGTTATAACCAGGTATCAATTGTAATTAAAGCCTACAATTTCGATATTGTTTTCTGCCCATTGGACTCTGGTTATACTTCACTGTAGCTACCCTAGGGACAAGGCTATCTTTAGATAGCATAGTGACGAGCCTTGTGGAGAGGACCCTAGCAGAAGTCCTCAAAAAGGAGTTAACCTTTGGGAAAAATCTGGCGCCCGAGGATTCGAAGCTTACCGCAGTAAGCAATTTACCAAAAAGCCGCAAGGGCACGTTTTAAAAATGACGCCCACGAGCAGGACTTTTGAAAATTGACCGAGAGGGAATTTAAATTTTTTTTATTCCGAAAAATGAAATGTTGAATAATTTATTGCAATTGAACCGGTAGTCCGTTTTGAATGAAATTTCAGAAATAGTGTGACAGAAAAACAAGCTTCAAGACCCCGACGTTTCGAATACGTTTTCGAAACATCCCCGGGAGTTTGTTTTCGAGTTTTGGAAATTTGGAAAAGTTTTGATAGAAACTTGTTCCCCGTGCTCACCAAGGTTGTTTGGTGAAATAAGTTTTTCGATCCGCCTCCCCGTTTCAGGGGAAACATCAAGTTTTTAACAGAGAATCTGACTCAAAAATCGATTGTTCCGTGAGGTGTAGAATTGTTAACTACACCTCAGTGTTATGCCCAAATTTTGATTTTTGCCCATATTTTGCCCTTTGATTTTCCCAGTCAATCGTAACCGGGATTGGGCAAGTCATAGCTCCTTTCCAAGTAAATCGATACCAAGGAAGCCGTTGGTAACATTTTTGGGCGGATTGGCCCAACCGTTTTGGAGTTACCTCCCGAAATCAAAGTTAAGTTGCCCAAATTGGGGCAAGTGATTTGATTGCTTCTGCCTTATTGGAAGGAAGGTGTGGACTGGTTTTGGTTACCGCACCCTCTTCCGTTACCTACCCCTGAGAAAAATAATTTATTTTGGGGTTGAAAATTTTGATTTTGGATTGGATTGGAAAAATGGAGTTCCCTGGGTATACAGGTGCTATACCTAAGGTGCCGCAGCCTGCGCCTACCAGTATGGAGGAGATGGCAGCACATTTTGACGAAATGGCGCAATTCTGCTCTAATAGCGAGGATAGCCAGACTGAGACTACGGAAGTTGATTTGAAAGTCAACTGGATTTACTTACTGAAGAAAGCACAACTTCAGGAAGTCCTGGCCAATCATGATATTGACCATAATGGATCCGCCGAAGATTTACGCCGTAGGTGCGTAAAGGGGGTTCGTAAAGGAATAATACGCCCTCCGCGTGGAATGTTGGAAAAGATTGCCAGTACCATGGCAACGCTAACCAAGGCTTTGACAACCGAAGTAGCACTAAACACAACACCGACGTTTAGTCCTTCTGGTGTTCAATCAAGACCGGCAATAAGGAGCACACCGAGGATACAGCCGTCGTATTGGTCAACTACGTCCACTACGAATACAGTAACATACACGAACACTGTGGTAATGACGGCACCACCGATTCAAACGCCGATCTATTCTTCCCCGCCGAATCCTATGAACCCTCCGATTTATAGGACCACGTCGTCAGATGTGACACCGGCGTGGAGTCAAATACCGACCGTTCCGCAATTACCGATGGTTCCACAGTTACCATTTGTTCCACAAGCCCCCAAGGTTCCGCAGGTACCATTTGTTCAGCAGGTACCCGCCCAATATGTTCCTGTTACTTTTATTCCGCAAGGGTACAATATTCCGTTCAGTCATGTTCAGCATGTGCCTGGATATAGTTATTCAGCTCCGGGTAGTGCTCCGCGTTTGAATCAATACAGAATTCAATTCAATGGAACGTCAGATCCCGCTACGTTCCTGGAACGGCTAGGAGAGATAGCAATGCAACTGAATACACCGAAAGATTCCTTATTGTTATCGTTACCAGAAGTTTTGGATGGCACCGCACTATTGTGGTATCGGAATAATTATTTTCACTATTTTTTTTGAAATAGTGAAAGAAAAAACTGACTATTTGTCTTGAATCATACATTATTCATTCAGATACATATGGATCCATTTATAAGAGAGTGTGACTGCAAAAAAGTAGAGACTTTGGTATTCGACACTGTTGCCGATTATGAATCTCACATAGTCACATAGTCAGTAGACTTTCTACATTTCAAAAATTTCATGTGAATATTAGCAGCTTAGCAAAGAATTTAGACAACCTGAAGCTAGAATTAAATCATTCATATATACATTATGATTGTATTATATTAACAGAAACATGGAAGATCTTGAACTTTAATATATATGGCTAAATGAATATGACATTATTTAAATGATAGCCGGCTAAATCAAAACGACTGCGTGATAATCTACATAAAGAGTAGCTCAAATTTCAATCACAATTCTATTGATATTATGTTTCAACCATAAATCTGGAAATCACTATTGACAACAAAATTCTTAATATCTCAATAATATATAGATCTCACTTCGTATGTCCTTCCACATTCATTATACATTTGGGAAACTACCTTGAACTACTACTTCTAAAAAATCAAATCATTCTTATATTCTATTCTAGTTGGCGATATTAACATAGATCTATTATCAGAGTACTAGGATACGGGAAAACTGTGAAACTTGCATTGACCGTGTGTTTATGAAAAACATAAGAAATTTCATATCTGCAATTATAAAAACACATGTTACTGATCATTTTTTTACAACCTTCATTTGTGATTTTGGTAGAAATAATGAATCACAAGCGATTTCGAGAAAAAATTCAAAATACAGACTTTAACTCAAAGAGTTCTATATATAGAGTGAATAAGTAGTGTGTTAAGCATAGGAAAGCGCTGGTAAGTAGTTGGACATTCTGTCCTCGCACTCACGGGTAAAACTGATGAACATACTGCGCTCTCACTCACACGATGTGCGCTTTAACCCAGTTTACATTAATAATGATGCGGATATTGCGACTAATAAATTCATGGATATAATTGAAAACTTAGTGAACCAATGCACAGTATATAAAAAACTGAAAATTATATAAAGAAAATCTTGGATCACTTCTGCCTCAATGAACTCAATCAATAAACTGATAAAAATAATCTTATTCCTTCAAATGAGTTCAAGATCTATAAGAACAAACTAAATATCTTGCTTGAAAGTACGAGAAGAAAATCGTACAAAAAATTAATAAATAAGAATAACGACAATCCTAAACACCTTTGGAATACCATAAGTGAGATATGTCTTCACAAGAAAAAGAAACAGAAATGAAACAAACGGAGGTCACAGATGGTATCACAACAGACTGTAAACAAATAGCTAATACATTCAACCATTCTTACGGCAATGTTGGGAAAAACCTAGCAAACAATATAAACAATTCCAATGTGAATAGTAATACATTGATTAACAAAAGCAAAATTGAAAATTTTATTTACTTTTATAATACAACTGAACAAGAAATAGAAGGCATGATACAAAAATTAAAAAATTAAAAACTCTCGGTTACGATTGAATAACAGCAGAGATTCTTGAAACATCGTTAGATTATATAGCTCCACCACTAACCCATATAATAAACACAGGCTATTTTCCCCAAGTTTTCAAAAAAAGTGTAACAAAACCTTTGTTCGAGGGAAGTGATAAGACCGAATGTATTAACTATAGACCCATATCTCTGATAACAAATTTTGCAAACATATTAGAAACCGTTATTATTACAAGAATTATTCCATTTTTAAGCAAATACAAAATCTTAACTGACCTACAGTTCGGTTTCCGGGAGGGTAAATCGACTCAAGATGCAACTGCCATGCTGTACAAGTCTTTAGATGACAGTAAGCCTTGTCTTGGAATCTTCATAGACCTAGCCAAGGCATTTGATACCATAAGTTGTTAAGTTTGAATTAGATTATTGTAAAGTTTCTAAAAGAGATTGAATGGGCACAAATATACCAAAAATTCATCAACTGCGCTTAATAAACATGTAAAAGACATTGAGCATTCATTTGACTAAAACAATACGGAAATTTCAAATATTGAAACGAATGACAACAAACGTTTGATATCAGAATGTATTCAAATTGAAAAAAAAAACAATTGTGTAAATGACAAAATAGATTCCAGTCTTTCGGAACTTTACAATAATCTAATTCAAACCTAACAAAATTCTATTATTTTGAAGTACCACTTTCCACTCGTCTATTTAAAATTCAACCTAAAGAAGATAACGTATTATTTAACTATGACACTATGAGTAACAATTTTGAGGTTAAATTCCATAGAATTATCATAAACTTGATTAGATGTTTACAATAGATTTGAAATGTTAATCATGGAATAACTAATTCATACAATAATCATCGATATTTAGAATTGCATAATCTTAAAATGTCTTATGTTTAACTAGTTTCAATCCATTTCAAATTGATAATTAGCCATAGGTACATTACTCTTTCACTCACAACCGATCCAATGTTTTCTGCAGTTTTATTTGGATCTTAAAACACAAGTCGGCTGCAGACGCAGTCTTTCTGAATTATAAACATAGCTTGAATAATTTAACATAGGATTATAGAGATGAATAAATGTAGAAGACTGAACCATAGGAGGGATTCGAACCCACATTACTGGATTTCTAGTCCAGGGTGTTCACCAATTACAACACTTTGGTCCGTTAGATTTTTATATTAAATATAAACCTCTGAAAGGATAGTAGATCATTGATGAACACAATGCGATTCGATGCCCTACCATAGACCAACTATTCACGTTCATTCATCTAAAGTTCAGTCGTTTTGAAGTTACGATCGTAGGTTGAAGTATTGCTATGATTGGCGATTACTTGACAGTTCTTATCCAATGACAGCATCCCTGGTTCTTATATATCCCAATAGAGCTGACTGAGAAATGTTCTGATTAAGTATAAACAAGCTCAAAGTTTCTTTGCCTAATTGGCCACAATTTCGTGTAGGTAACTTAAGAGATATAGAATTAAATTTTTTGAACTATGAAGATAACTAAGATAATTTATCATAGGATTATAAAGATGAAAAACGTAAAAGATTGAACCATAGGCGGGATTCGAACCAGACAAAAATATAAAAATCTAACGGGACCAAAGTGGTGTAATTGGTTAACACCCTGGACTAAAAATCCAGTAATGTGGGTTCGAATCCCGCTTATGGTTCAATCTTTTACGTTTATTCATCTTTATAATCATATGTTATATTATCTAAGTTATCGGGCCTAGTAACTAGTAACTCAGTGGTATAGAAATCAATCTTATAATCACTGTAGCTGCTGGTCGCGGGTTCGAATCCTGCGACTGCGGAATTTTTCCGATGGCCCGTAGAAGTGGTATATATATATATATATATATAAACAAGTTTAAAGTTTCTTTGCCTAATTGGCCACTATCGTGTATGTAACTTAAGAGATATAGAATTAAATTTTCTGAATTATGAAGATAAGAAATATATAAGAACCGGGATGCTGTCATTTGAATAAGAACTGTCAAGTAACTGCCAACCATAGCAGTACTAACCTACAATCCTTACTTCAAAAAACGACTGAACTTCAGATGAATGTGCGTGAATAGTTGATCTATGGTAGGGCATCGAATCGCATTGTGTTTATCAATGATCTACTATCCTTTCAGAGGTTTATATTTACAAAAATATAAAAATCTAACAGGACCGAAGTGGTGTAATTGGTAAACACCCTGGACTAGAAATCCAGAAATGTGGGTTCGAATCCCGCCTATGGTTCAATCTTTTACGTTTATTCATCTTTATAATCCTATGTTAAATTATCTAAGTTATCTTCATAATTCAGAAAATTTAATTCTATATCTCTTAAGTTATATATATATATATATATATATATATATATATATATATATATATATATTTATCCTACTACTTTCCAAGCGTCCGTACATTGACGGATTGCTATCTTCCAAGCGTCCGGTTCCTACAGAGCGTCCGTATACGGACGCTTGGAAGTTTCCCCGTAGTAAATCATTCATACTTGTTCGCTGAACCCGTTGGCAAAAATTTGTCTGGACGCTCAGATGCTAGTGCAACCTGTCGTTTTGTTTATTAAAAGTATACTGATAGTACAACGTGTCTGCCGTTAGAGGCGTTCGCTACAATTCCTCTGTATTAGTCAGGTGTATGCAGTACTTTCAGCCTGTCGATTTGTAGGCGTCCTCGACGTCGAGGAGAAATGACAACGCCGTATTCTGATAGTTATTCCCCATTATTCTCATTTTTCTTGCATTTCAAACTGAGCGTAAGCAGTTCACCACATGATTTCCATTATTTGTAACGAATTGGTGAGTCGGCGCGCGGCTTGTTGGTTAAGATCAGGGTATACGTAGGGGTCAATAAACTTTGAGGTAATATCAAATCATCGTTATTCTCAACGACATTAATTCTGTGTCGTCTCATCATCGCAATCAAGAGATAATTTTACATAATATGTTTTCGTGTATTGCTGAAAAACCAAATGATAAATTCCGTGAAAGTAAACTTCTCTGCAACTTGAAGGTGTTCGATGATCGGCGAGTCCGTAAATATAGGTTCAGATAAATGATAATTGGATCATTTGGTTGAGATTATAAGTTTTGATTACCTTAGCAGCGTAATTTTTCTTTAGAGTTTCAATCGAAAAAAAGAGTTGCGACATCTATATGGTGAATCCATCTAATTAAACTTTTGTTGTAGAGTCTATTGAATCAAATTCGATCCGCAAAATTTTTTAGTTTAAGCCGGTGAGAGCTAGGTTGATAAATATCTTCATATTATCAATATTATTGCATTTTACTATGAAAGAACAGAATATAAGGTTGGTCAAGATTATATATGAAAATTCTCGGGAAATAGGTCACATTACACTCTGTTTCAAATTTTCGTCTCAAAAACAGGGTGGTAAAACAGAGTGTAATGTGACATATTTCCCGAGAATTTTCATATATAATTCATACTGGGTCAATAATCTTTATTATTATTGGTCAAAATGTATAGATGGAGTAATATGTTAATATGTCCGATTCGCATAGTAGATTTAGAATCTGTAAGTGAATTTATCTATAAATGATATTTAAAGATTTAATTTCAATATCAATTTCTAGATTAATTTTAATTGTTTGTGCTCTAGAGTTGCTTTTTTTACTTCAAAATTATTTTCGATAGAACAAGTTGTTCCATATCAAGCTAGTTAAATAGTTTATTATATTTCTTCGGTTATTGATTAATTTTTTAATATTCCTTTATATATTGCCATCACCCTCATTTATACATTCCAACCGATTCCTACGACAAATCCACTGTATGCCCTTCTCCATTTTATTGAAACTATTGTGAATCAGGACAGCAGCTGTAATTCTGGAAAACAAAAATGTCCCGAGTAGGAAATTCCCCAGTTATCCAAAAAACGGTTATTCGGGAAGCTTATCGTCTGCCCGTTTCCTCCCCTTCATCCAGATAATGATAATGAGGCCCATAAGAATTAAATCATTACTGATTTTGGTTTCTTTTATGCGGAAGGTGATCCATATCTAGATGTCTATATAGCATATCCGGAATTTCATATGCCAAACTAAAAAAATAAGAAAAATTTATATCAAATCAAGTCCGGAAATGTATCAATAAAGAGCCTACGGAGCTTTGAAGATGAAGACTGAAAGATATTTTTCGTTTTATGACTCAGGAACCATAACATGCCAAGCTTTCAATTTTGGTAATTTGGCTTTATCGATGCAAAATTTTTTATATGGTAGGTACCGGTCGACGAAGCTTCTTAACAGAAGCGACGGTACGGGGAACTTGCAACACATTTTCTGCTTTATTTTGGATCGCATCATTTTATTTTATTCTGAAACTAATTATAGGTTTTTGGGAAAATTTTGCTTCAAAAAAGTATTCTTAAATTTTTTTTCAAAAAAAACATTTTCATGGAAAATCTATTCGAAAATGGTGGGAATGGACCTTTTATAATTCCTCCTCACTTGAATGGTGAAACATATTTCAATTTATTGGAGAACGACCTTACAGATCTAATAGTTAATGTACCATACGCAAATAGATCAGTAAGTTGGTTTATGCATGATGGAGCACCTCCTCATTTTTGTTAGATTAACCCTCAAAAGAGGATAATGCCGTACAGTTGCGTGGCCTCCTCGTTTACCTGACTAACAATCCTCAGATTCTGTTCCATGGAGTTATTTAAATGTACTAGGTGCAAATTGAAAATGAGAGAAATCTTGAACAAATAGTAATAGAGCAATACGAGATAATTCGGAATAAGGAAGGCTTATTTGAGAGAGATGATCCATGAGGAATCGACTAGAAAGACGGACATTGCCAACACATGTTATATTTGTTAATTTTTGCCATTTAATCTTGAATCGAGTTATATGGCATGAAGTATGTTCTCGTGTAGCGGCCAAATGATAAATGCAATCCACTCAAAATTTGGATCCTATGAATAAGGAACTATCATACTTATAAAATTGAAATACTGTCAAGTACTTAGGACCTTTCAGCTACCAAGTAGCCATCATCAGAGTAAACAGAACAGTATTGTTAGTGGATAAGAGCGATTGTTTCTTATTTATAGTGTTAAAGTGTGAACTCTTTCATTGCTTATCAGAAATCTTAACACAAATTATAGAATGATTGTCGAAACTTACTGGCTTAAAAGTTCAAAAGAGGTACGACCGTTTTTGAGATATTGAGTAGTAGGGATTGTCGAAATACTCGACACTATTAGCTCTGTTTCGCGCGTCATTTGAAGCGCTAATCATCTGGCCGATTGCCGATTGTAGAGAGAAATATTATGACAACACGTTCACTGCCGACCACACCAGCAGGTGCGGTACCGGATAAAGGGATAGCGCGTTCCGTCAATAGTCCAGGCATTTAAGGAGGAAAATCGACGATTTTTGTCCTAATTTCCGCGAGGTCTAATTGCGGTCTATTCTATGTATTTTGACACGCTGAGAACGATGGGGTAGTTTAAATTTGCATTAAGCCTGTGCTCAAAAAGCTATGGCCATATTTTGGAAGCAAAAATGGCCTTTTCTCAATTTTTTGCATTTTGAGACAAAGCTTTGAGTTGTATGGAGAAATGTTTAAACAAAAGTTTTTGGAAAAATTAATACGCGATTTTTGGCTCTGGTCCGAAATCGATTAGAGCGCGTGGGCCCAAGGTAGGGTCCATTTACTCTGTTTTTTAGCACATTGAAAAATGGAGTATATGTCAAAGAGTTTTTGTTTATTTCATATTCTGTTTCGGTGGAAACATAGTATTTTTATTTCTCTTCTTTCGGTTTCTGGTATTTTGACCTACCTCATTTTTTTGGGCCAAAAAAAAAATCTGTATTTTACGAATTCCAGACGAAATACTTAAGTTCTCGATCTAAAACCAAATTGATTCGAAATATTCTATTATTCTGCATTCAATGTCCGAAATTCAATCATTTTGGTTCAAAGACATAACTTTGGCGCCATTTTGAAAATTTTAGATAGCTTAAAAATTCAAATCTTTTGGGGTTAGACATTTTTCACGGAATTCAAATTCTACGTTCTTTAAGAGATTTTCATAGGGACTATTTGAATCCAAGCATATCGATTTGAGTCGAGTAGAAATGAAGCTATCCTAATAAATGTGTTTGGACCTCTAAAGGGCCCAATTTTGAGTCTATCAACAAAGTCTTGGAGCAAACTACAGAGAAATACATCGGCTATTTAGGTATGAAACAGCGTACGGGAATTCGTTAACAATTTCAAGTTATAACGAATTTCATCATAAAAACTAGCGCGGAATTTCATTTAGCGGCAATAAGCGAGGGCCGGTACAATAGATTCCTCCCGCGAAATAATACTTTTTAAATGTTTTAAAATGCAGCTGAATGCTTATAATCATTTTTGTGTGAATGTGTGAGTGTATGTAGACGGGTGAACGTGTATATGTGACCGTGACATGATGTCATTATAGGGTGTTACATAACAAATTTCAATATTTAAACAAAAAAAACTAAGATTAATAAATAATTTGTTTTTTTTCACATTTATATTTTTTTTCTTTTACATTTCATATTCATTGGAAAATTATCTATATGTCTAATTATTCACAAATAACCTAAGTTTTCGTTATCACTGTCAGCATATATTGCTAATGATGTAATATGATCATTATTGATATATGGATCATCGTGATCCGCTTCATCATCTAAGTTTGATAAAATTTGATCGTCGCAATTGTCATTGATAACATCATTGTTATCGTCATCATCTTCATCATCGTGTTTATTTTCATCCATACACTTATCAAAATCATCATCATCTAATATACTGATTTCTGGCTCGGGGCAATTAGAACATTCTTCACCTTCACAATGCTTACATAATGAGCTACAAGGTGGTCCTATTTTTAAGTACGAACATTTACCAGTACATTTTTGTATACAACCACAAGAGATTATTTTGATCAACTCATTGGGATGTACATTTTTACTTTTTTCAAGTCCATTCGGTCTATTTCTCCCACCCCATTCCGTTGGATCAATGGTTTTATTACCGATCCAAACCTGAACTTGGTAATAATCCTAAAAATATGTTGCTTTGCAGCATCATCGTATTTTCATATGGCTACCTTGTGATGCCTTGGCATAATGTAATCGTTCGCTGGCATGAAAAATTGGGAGCTCTTTGTTTAACGCATTTATCAGGAAATTACAATTCCCGATCTTCCATACTCTAAATAAGATTCCAACAAGGTAACCATATCAACATACGATAATGCTGCAAAGCAACATATTGTTAGCGTGTTCGGTAATCAAACCATTGATCCGGAGAAATGGGGTTGGAGGAATAGTCTGAACGAACTTACTCCAATACAAACAATAAAAATGCACGTCCCGATGAATTGTTCAAAATAATCCCTCGTGATTGTGAATAAAATTGTACGGGTAAATATTGTGAAAAATTTAGGATTACCTTGTAGCTCATATGTAAGCATTGTGAAGGTGAAGAATATTCTAATTTCCCCGAGTCAGAAATCAGTATATCAGATGATGATGATTTTGATATGTAACACCCTATAATGATATCATGTCACGGTCACATATACACCACACGTTTACATACACTCACATTCACACAAAACAATCATAAGCATTCAGGTGCATTTTAAAAAGTATAGTTTCTCGCGCGGAATTCATTGTACCGACCCTCGTTTATAGTCGCTAAATGAAATTCCGCGTTTTTTATGATGAAATTCGTTATAACTTGGAATAGTGAACGAATTTCCGTACGTTGTTTCAAATCTGAATGGCCGATGTATTTCTCTGTTTGCTCTAAGACTTTGTCCATAGGCCAAAATTGGGCCCTCTAGAGGCCCAAACACATTTATTAGGAGACACTCATCGTCATCTTCCCATCATACAGATAATAATAGTGAACCCTACAAGTATGAAATCATTACTGATTATGTTTCCGTTTTCGCAAGAGGTGATCTTCGACATATCTATATGTCTGTAAAAACAATATCAGCGCATTCAACAGCTGGTAATGAGAACAATCTTTTCAATCATTCCCAGGAATATTATTAGTTTTGCTGAATTAAACACAGATGATAAGTCAGAGAATATCTTTGCAAAGCAATATTGAAATTTCTATCCAATTCGAACATAAAGTTATCGACTCATCTTGAGCGTCTATTTCTGGATATAAGAAATTAAAACGATCTTTAATCTGGAGATTGAATATTTTCAAATGTTATTGTGTCTGCATCAGACTTTGATGATTTTGTGAAGACTATGTTGTCATCTATGGGCGAAAGTCATCTATCTTGTGGAACTGGAAATTGAGACCAACTAAGCGAAGATACCATTCCATGTTCCCAGCTTGTTAGAAAAGAATATTTTCAATCATAGTTGAAAATCATGTCATTGCGAGAAAATCCTCTATTGTAGACGTTAATATTGCTTGTTGACTAATAAACTATAAAAGAGTTACTGTGGATAGCACTATAAATAAGAAATAATTATAGTGAATAAGGGTGATTATTTTAACGAAATAATAAATATAACTACTTTGTTATACTATCACTGATATTTATCATAGTCGTTACTATAGTTTCAACACTAAACGTGTCATCTTCAGACGAAAACGAAGGTATGAATTTACAAGTACTATATCTACTATATATAGGTTGAAGAAGGAATACAAACAAATTAAACCAAAAATTATACCTAACTACGGTATTTTGGTATCCTTTGATGTTTCTAATATGTTTTCAAATATCCCTCCCATTGAATGTCGGAATTTAGTCACAAATATCTTTGAAAAGTCACATATTAATCCTTCGATAAAATCAGAAATAGAACAGGCATTCGATATACGCCTCAGTCAAAAGTACTGTTGTCAGTTTAATAACAAATTTTATACTCAAAATAACGGATTAGCTATCGGTTCTCCATTAAGTCCACTTCTCGCAGATATTTTCATTTCTCACAAAGAAGATACTATAATGAGTTCTGCCATAACAAAAAACATATTCAATTTTGGTACAGATACCTAGACAATATTTTAGCCCTATTTGAAGGTACATCTAGACAGTTAGATGCTTTCTTATCATTGATCAATAATATTTATCCCAACATAAAATTCACATTAGAGACAGAAAAGGATCACTAAATAAATTTCTTAGACTAAACATTATTACATCATAATAATAGCATCTCATTCGACATTTACAGAAAACCTATTTTCACAGATACAGTAATTTGTACCTCTTTACATAGCCCCTATAGTCATAAACTAGCTGCTTTTCATTCAATGATACATAGAGCCTTTTCCCTCCCCTTATCTCAAGAAAATCTTGTAAAGAATTAGATACAATTAAAGTTATTGCTACAAATAACGGTTTCGTTCCTCAAGTAATTTCTAAATTAATAGATAGAGAAATACAAAAATTAATTTACAATAGCACTTATCCCTTTATGAAAGACAAAGATAACTCATTAAAATAAGTTTCTTTAACTTATTTTGGTCCTATAAGCGAACAAATTGCAAACATGTTATCCCATCATAACCGACCATCAGCTTTAAGCCCCCACACAAATTATCTCATATTATGTTCAATGCGAAATATAAAACTGACAAATTTAAAAGTCCCGGAGTTTATAAACTAACTTGTTCAGATTGTGATAGGTTTTACATCATACATAGGTTATCTTGCCGTAACATAGCAGTTAGATATAAAGAACATTTTCGTTCCTTTAAAATCATTAAGACCGATTCTTCATTTGCAAATCACATTTAAGAAACAGGCCATATCTTTCCTATTTTGAGTAATGTCCAAATATTACATAGTCAGGATAAAATTTCAAAACTAATTATATTAGAGTCATTGAGAATTTTCAAAGCAATGAAGATGTATGATAATAAGATCCTTAGCGATCAACTAGATTTATATTACAGTAATCTTTTCAATATATTAATAACCTGATTTTCGTATTTAAAGTCCGTTAGTAAATATACCCTCTCCACTAAGGTTCTCACGGAACCACCTGATCACTTTACCCCTCTCTGGTTTTTCCTAGAACTATTTCCTATAGCCATAAAATTTGTTTGTATTCCTTCTTTAACCTATATATACTAGATATAATACTTGTTGAATTCATACCTTCGTTCCGTCTGAAGATGACACGTTTAGTGTTGAAACTATAGTTACGACTATATTAAATATCAGTGATAGTATAACAAAGTAGTTATTATTTCCTTAAAATGATAAACTATCACAAAGTAACGGCTTCCACAATTGAATTTTTGAAGGGTGATTATTTCTTATTCATATTGCTTATTGACGATAGTCCATAACAACAAGGTTGAGAAAATTCTCACCAACCAGATATTCCAATTCTACAACATGAGGTCAGTTAATCACAACATATCTTATGTGAAACGTGCTTCTCTAATCAAATCTACTGTAGAATTCTGTTTCGGACTTTTAATCGCCGATTATGAAAGTCCTTCATGAATTAAAAACAGAATATCGTGAGGTATTTTTCCAATTTTCATTACTTTTGACTCGTAAAATCTTTCCTATGAATTCAGCTACCTTAAATAAGATTGCTGGGCGCTCAGAAATGTGCAGAATGAAAGCCACTATACGCGTACTTTCCGATATTTAGACATTTAGAAATATGTTTTGGATGTTTTGAAATCGGTAGATTGTGAATATTATTCAGCTTTAGCGGTAGAAACATGTGGTGAACGCTCAGAGTAGGAGATGGGAAAGGTGTTTGTATATAGTACTTTCAGGCCGTCGATTTGTGGGCGTCCTAAAACGCCGGTTCTCGAAAATTCTTCGGTATTTTTTATATTTTACGTTATACTACCAGTTACAGTCATTCAGTCATTTATTCATCGTAGACAGATGCTTTGAATGTTGTGAGTAACCACAGTCTGGTTGTTGAGTTCAATAGAAAAAAGTGATTTATTCATTTTCATATTCCTTGACCGAACTTCTGTATATAACAAGGAAAAGTTATTATTTCAGTTGTTTAAATTTGTCATTACCTGTAGATTGAATAAATGTATTCAGTATCTTCTTTCAAGCTAAAAAATGTTTGCAATCGTTTTATAAATGTATATTCAAGATTCCTTTTAACGCTAAAAGATGATCTTACGCATTTTCAAAACTGCACTTCAAATCAATTTCAAAAAAGATTTTATAGCTCAAAAGAGGTTGTTAAGAAGTTAATATCTTTTACCTATGTGGACAATTTTTTACTTATGTGGACAATTAGTGCCGTTGGATTATAGAAAGATTATTATTTAGTTATATATTTTTCTGTCTATTTCTTATATAGTTATTTATTTTTCTGTCTATATAGAATAAGAGGAGGTATGATCACCTCAATTCCCATAGAAAATTTCGTTTGGTTAGAAGAATACGCAATTTCAAGTTAAGTAATAAAATTATCTATACATTTTCTTATAAAAAATACATTACATATTGGATATTTTCAGTTTTGAACTTCAAATATAACTGAAATGTTCATCAGTTATTCAAGAAAGAATATGATACGCAATGTAAATTTTGGGACTGTTATAGAGGACCAACAAAACAGTTTTATTCAACAACGGTCCGAAAAGATTAGTATTATCTTTTGATTTGTAAAATCTTCCATATCGATTATAAGCCTTCTGAACTGGCAACATCGCTGGACGCTCAGAAATGTGGTGTATGAAAGCAAACTATACTGCGGGGACGCTGAGTACCCGAAATTTGAAAGCTTTACTGTATATTTTGGACGCTCAGGAGCGGCTTTATGAACGGACGCTCTGAAATCAGTAGAATGCAAATTTTGAAAATTGTTTCCTATAATATGAAGGCTATGAACTTATTACGACCTCTACTGTTCAAAGATGAAATATATTCATACGTTATAATAGGGATTGCATGAGAAATACGCAGTGGACGCTCAGAGTAGGAATAGTGAAAGGACGCCCTGGAGATAGCGGGATGTAAATATATATATATATATATATATATATATATATATATATATATATATATACATATATACATATATATACATGTATACATATATATACATATATACATATATATATATATATATATATATGTAGAATTGGATTCTCGGGTATTGATCCGCGTTGTGTGGTTTCGGTCCTCAAAAGGACCAATTTCACGACGTTTCGGCAAAGTCGCATATATATAAATCTCAAACTACGTGGCAAATGACCTGGTCAATGCCAAACCAATTAAAAAAAAATTACTCAAGTTATCTTCATAATTCAGAAAATTTAGTACTATATCTCTTAAGTTACCTACATGAAATTGTGGCCAATTGTGCAATTATGTATCCTTGGTTTGTTGGTTCTTAGATCTGACAGAAAATGAATGAAAACTTCCTCTCTGTGACGTTCCGATAACAGTTTATTATCTTTATCAAAAATTGTCGAATGTATTCTCATGTAATTTAGGGAAAATAGATGATTTCGATTAATGAAATGCGTCTGCAGCCGAATTGTGTTAAGATTCAATTAAAACTGCAGAAAACATTGAATCGGTTGTGTGTGAAAGAGTAATGTATGATGGCTAATTATCAATTTGAATCTAGTTAAACTAAGACATTATTCGAAGATTATACAATTCTAAATATCTATGATTATTTTATGAATCAGTTATTCTATGATGAACATTTCATTCCTATTATTAACAACTTATCAAGTTTAAGATAATCCTATGGAATTTAACCTCAAAACGTTCACTCATATTTAGATAATACGTTATCTTTTTCAGGTTGAATTTTAAATAGACAATGGAAAGTGGTACTTCAAAATAATAGAATTTTGTTAAGTTTGAATTAGATTATTGTAAAGTTTTGAAAGACTGGAATCTATTTTGTCATTTTCACAATGGTTTTTTCATTCGTATACTTTCTTATATCAAACCTTTGTTGTCATCCGTTTCAATATTTAAAATATTTGTTTTGTTGTAGTCAAATGAAGGTATTGGGGAGATTGGTGATGTATACCTTCTCGCATTCTCTACAAGAGATGGAATAAGCAGAAAGGGTTATTTTTTCGAAAGGTACGCTGCTTTTTAGTTTAGTAAAAGACTTTTCTGGTAATATTTTGTTATTGAATTTTGTGAATTTGTTTTCCGAATTCACCATCGAATTTTTTGAATAAAACTCATGAAATCCAGATACAAGATAAGATTTTCCTGGATGTGTAGTTGATCTGGAAAGCCATAGGTCTAGTCAAATTAATTAAGGTAATGAATATAAAAATATTGCTGTAGTTCGATCAGGTTTATTTCAAATACATGAGGTACCAAAAATCGGGGTGACGATAATAGAATAGAATCAAAATAAAAACGAATATTCGGTAGATGGGAACCCTTACATTCATAGTTTATGAACATGGAAATAAGAATGATTCATCTTTGTTTCATACTATTGAATCGAAAATAATAAGAATTATGATTTTCGTTTCGGTCTGATTATGATGCAATCAGTATCTAAGTTCAATTCAAAATTATTATTGTTCCAATTATGGAAAATCATGTTCATCATGTTTACAAACTATTCCAAATTAGCGTTTTCATTATATTGTTCCTGAAAAATTGCAATCATTCACATTTGTTGGGTCAAACCTAACCAAATGCCACCAAAACTTCAAATATTCATTCAGGGACATACAGTTCACAGTGATTACCTTAATTTACTGAACAGAATCTTTCAAGATCTACTACGCTTCTCAGTAAAGTCATATTCTGATTCCAGACTTGCGGAGTGTAATTCATTCAAATTGAATGGTAAATAAAACACAAATTCCCAATTCAATTCAGTATAGTGTCACCACAAAAATGATTTATCAAGTGTAGGTAGTTAGTTGATAACTCATTCTGAATTTGACAATTGCTCATATCTGTATAGTTATTGAAGTTTACATTTCTGTTTTATTGAAATATACAATATATTTCAATTGCTCAGTAGATCGGTTAAGTCAGTCACAAGAATCCAGCTGTTGTTTTGATAATAAGTGGTCATTTTGTGAGAACAGGGAAGATTCTAATATTACCTGGTGACTATTCCCAATTATAAAAGTCATTCAAGATTACTCACATGTATTTAATTATTGTCTCTTGATATAAATATCATCATAACAATATTCATGAATGTGTGAATTATTTTATTGTCTTCAGAGTTTACCCTTTATTTTGATCAGACGATTATGTATTATTATGATCAGTCAGCATTCTATGCAAATATACTTGCTCCTCTATGTGACAATACTATGAAACATTTGGATATATAAATCTTGCATCACTCTTAAGCGTTTCCCATTCGTGTTTGATACAATTTGAAGAGATATTGATCATCCAAGGAATCAATTACTCTAGGGATATGATCGGCGAGAACTTAGCCTTCTCATTTGTCTGACTCAGAATCCAATTAATGTTATTATATGAGGTGCATCAGTGTTTTGATAATCTTAGGACTGAACTTTGTTTGAGTACCTCATTTTTCTATGGGATGCTATGAATAATAATAAAATCAATTTCTCAAGAAAGAAGGCTGGAAAGCCTGGGGGGTGGGGCTGGTTTCATGAACTATAAGTGGATCAATTTCTAGAAAAATTAGAGACTCTTTCCACCTAGTTAATAGTTAAATCATGGATTGAGAGCATATCTTTTAGACGAAATCAAAAAGATTCTCAAATGATATATACCTCACAAGTTCTATAATCCTCAGCTTGGTTCCTTATTATATGTTTGTTTTTAGTTTTGTAAGCATAATCTTATACTACAAACTGAAATATATCACTATGAATTCTTGTTATAATATAATCAAGAGATGGATATATGGAGTTTTGGTATTTTAGAACACACAAAGCTGCTCCAGTAATTTTTCCATGGAGTTTCATAAATTTCGAATATACGCTTCCCTAGAAACATTATGAACAGAAGAACACACACCTTAACATTTCTATATGTCAAATGGCGCAATACAATTTCCAGTCCTGTCCACAATATCAAAACTGCAGTGATTTTGGCTCATAATCGTTCATTAAATTAAGAAACGACGTTGTTCTATAACAACGTAGGTTTTTATGGTCATCTTCAATTACATTTATTCCTTAATAATTACAGGCTACAAAAACTATAGAAAACATCAACCATATACATTTTGACAACATGGTATATGGAAATATGCTTTTATGAATCATGGGAAAACAACGCGAACAACTATGTGACACATTAATTTCAGGAATTAATCTTTATATTCATCATCATTTATCTGACTGAACTTGTAGGTATTTTCCAACCAAGTTGGAGTAACTACATTGTCACTAACGATATTATGATATCTATAACTTAAGTGATTAAGAAGTATTGAAATACAATAATATTGTAAAGATGGAAACCAATGTAGTTCTCACTGGTTTAAACTCAGATCATTTGAAATTTTGGAGATCGAACGGATACAATTCAATAGCTTCTACAACAGAAATTTAATTATATTAATCCAATATAGAGGCTATATTGGACTAGACTATAATTAGTAATGATTCCTGACCCAGGTATAAATTATATATATATTTCCCCGAAATAGGTCACACTAACACATATGCTAATTATTTCCGTTTTAACGTACGTTTCGGTCTCACGACCGTCATCAGAAAACGTATTATGTCTAAACCAGGATTTCTTAAAAATAATTGTATCAGCACAATGCGTCCTTACCGCACCAATTTCAATAAAAAATGCCCACGTCGTCGAAACGAACACAAACACGAATAATCGAGACTGTAATACATTAATGGTTTAAGTATATGTATATGTATCAAGAATCCACTGCTTAGCAATTTTCTTATAATATACGAACTCATGTCAAACAAAGTCTGTATACGACTGAAACCAAAACATTTAACGCTCCAGTATCCACTTTCGGACCAGATGTTAAAGATTTATGAGGTAATAGAAAAAGATTGTCAGGCCTTTATATATCACTATTTGAACATTCTACCTGAAATATACTCATAAATCTTTAACATCTGATTCGAAAGTAGATATTTGAGCGTTATATTTTTTGGTATCCGTCGTATACAGACTTTGTTCGACATGAGGTTGTATATCATAAGAAAATTGTTGAGCAGTGGATTCTTGATATATATAGATATACTTAGAACATTATTTTGTTACAGTTCCGATTATTCGTGTTTCTGTACGTTTCGACGACGTAGGCAATTTCAATTGAAATTTTTGCGATAAGAATGCTTTGTGCTGATACAATTAGTTTCAAGAATTCCCATTTCAAACATAATATGTCTTCTGAGAATGGTCGTGAGACCGAAACGTATGTAAAAGACGGAAATAATAAGCATATGTGTTAGTGTGACCTATTTCCCTAAAATTTATATATAACTCTCGAGAAAGATCACGATGATATCCCTAAAACAATTAAATCTTATATCTCAATCGAATGATCACATTATCATTTATTTGAAAGTCTATTCACGAAAACCCCCGAATATCGAATACTTCCAAATTCCGGAGGAGTTTACTTTTATGGAAATTAATAATAGGATTTTCTTAATATTGCCAACTCCTAATAACGAACATGGACATTCTGTTTTTCAGTAACACACGAAATTATTATATGTTGAATTATCTCTGAACAGCTGAAACAGCACAGGATTAATGTCGTTGGTAATAACGGTGTCTTAGCATTATATAGAGGCTTATTGCACTCCCTATGTACACCTACCCTGGTCTTACCCGGCCGACGGTATATGGTGGGTGTGTAATTATTCTGGCTCATTTGAAATTCCTCTCCTATAGTGTCAATACGTCTTCCGCAAGAACAAAGCGTTTATCTATTCAAGATAAAACGGATGTTAATTCGAATAGTTAACAAATTAATTTAATTATCGATAATTTTATTGTATTTTTCAAGCAGACTTTTGAAACGGAATTATTGTTGATAAATTCTGGCTCTCAATTCGAGTACTCAATCATAATTCTGAAATTGATGATTTAATTTAACCCAAGAACGCTAGACTGTAAATTTCACGGTGGTGGCTTTATTTTGGGTTATCATGGTGCGGATTCATCAGGTGCAGAGTTTGGCATAAACTGTAGACAGGAGAACAAACCTCCTATCCGGCGTTGTGTGGAAGATGAGTCAGAACGCAAAGGGAGAAATGCATATAGTAGATCATACTACGCACATATCACGTGGATTGCAATAGCGCCTTAATCTGTGCAATAGCGTTTGATAGCAATACCCTCTACAGGACCATGCCTGAACGAAGCAATGCTGCTACACCGAAATTTTTAGGGAATATATAAGGACTTCCTGTTTAAACGTAATTGCCTTAGTTGCACCGCATTTGCTTTTATCAAAGTGAAAAACCTGTCTTCCAATGGTCTTGTTCGAAATTTTCGAAGCAGCATGTAATGTAAACTGTGTGTAACCATGCAGTATGTGTCGGTGTTGTAAATTTATATAAAGTCGAACTAGACTCTCACGTATCTAACCAAAACAATGAATTTCTAGAAAACTCGATCATCGGGTCATCCTCTGGGTTACCTTTGATTATAGGTTCCTGGGTTACTGTAAAATCCCCCTTAATCGTTGCCTTTTAAGGAGAGATTCACAGTCATTATTGTGCATCAAGTTAATATAATATTTATAAACTGGGAGGTGGTTTTGACATGCTCTATATTTCAACCAAATTGATATAAATAAAAATTCTGGTTTCAAATTGGAAAAACTATTTAGATGGTCATATTAGTAAAAATGCATTGAAATTCCAAATTCAAACTCATACAACTCAAATAGACAACTTTTTCAAATCAAGTTTTACATTCAACACCATTCCAGCTCAGACGGCTTCCTTGGCAACTCAGTACGCGGAGCAGATCAGACAGTTGACGTTTTATTAGGAATACAAAATCGGCCTCTTTGATTCTCGGACTTCTTGAATATAGTTTGATCGTACGAGGATTGATCTTTTTCCTATTGATTGCTCCGAAACCCGTTCATATGATTGGCAGGAAATCAATAGTGATCAGTCAATTCTCTATTGTCGCTCTATGGTATAAGTTTACTTGACAAAAATGGAACGGCATGAGTGGATAGGTTTCGTGCATCTACCACGCAGCTTTGAGTGCCACTAATACAGAACCTATCTTTTGCATGGCGATAAACATTGTTTGTTTTCTTCACCCCTCCAACACTACCGTTTCACCTATCTTTGCGTTTTTGAGAATGCCCGCAGAAGGACAGACCGTTAAATTATGTGATGCCGTAGGGAGGCGACAACAGCTGAGACCTTGATCCATATTAATGAAGTTTATCTGTTTAGACGAGAAGAGATATGAACCAGTATGATACATTTGGAATATTTATGACTGCAATTTATTTCTCGAAATTTCACTTCGAATATTTTTCTGTTTTGTATAAACAATTGTATTTATCTTCAAGAAGGTGAGAAGGTGATTGACTTTCATCTGATATTCATCAAAAACAATAGAGGATAATCATGATATACATGTTTCGAAATTCATGTTCAACTCATTCAAAGAAATAAGTTAATTTCACGCGATACAATGATCCAAAAATGACTAAAGTTGTGAATGTGATGGATGAACAATCAGCAGGTAGCAGAAATTGATGATTAAATTGCTACCATTGTTAATATTCAGTTAATCATTACATAACATAAAATTCATTGTCCGATATGAGGTATTTATTTCCCAATAGATACTTGTTTGAACCAAACCAATGATAGATCAATTTCGGATATATACTGTTTTCAACAGTTTTCCACAAATCAACGTTATTCCTTTTGAACACCAATTACATATTAATGATTTGAAAATGAACTGGAAGGGCCTCTGAGAATGAAAGGCTTGTAAAACATAATCATCATATCTCAACATATTTATTCCTTCTCAGAAAATTGGGCTATATGGTTCAGCTGAATTCCTACTAATAACACAAATTTTCCTTTCAGTTTTAGCTCAACTATGCTGATATAATTATTTTTATAGTGACGTCATCTGCTATTCATCTAGCATAATTATTGTGCTTCAGAAGAAAGACATCAGAACTTTAGTTGGTTAGTAGGAGAACGTTGAAACGTTGGCTTATAAAATTTGATATGATTCGTTCCTTAACGCGGTCCTTCATACTGAAATAATAACTATTCGATATCAAGCGTGACTTTGCTAATGCTCTGAAATATGTTATCGAAATTTCGAATTTAGACTTACCTAAATCTTTATATAAA
The DNA here is from genome assembly GCA_958510875.1 of Endomychus coccineus. NCBI lineage: Eukaryota > Metazoa > Arthropoda > Insecta > Coleoptera > Endomychidae > Endomychus > Endomychus coccineus. The sequence continues at coordinate 121,657,464 of OY294068.1, read as the reverse complement.
TTACCAAATGATAAACAAATAGTTGGGAAGCAGTATATTGCGCTATTTTTCAAACCATCGAATGTATTCAAGTGATGCGTATAATATATGAATGGTGAGATTGAAGAAGACATTAAATTATTCTTGAATATGGTGTAATTTTATACATTTGTATCACTCAAAATTCGGAATACATACGTTTCATCAGCTTTAAGATATGTTTATCGAGTGATGTAGACAGAATGCTCTCCAAACTGAATTAGGTAGTTATATCTTATGTCTTATTCCATAATAGCACTTAATTTTACATAATACACCACTACTACTACTACTATTACATATGGGTATGTGGCGCGCGGTTTTTGACCTTTATAGAATAGTTGGCTACAATATTGGATTAGATTTTGGATCAGAGCTGAGATTTATCTGGACAATTGGATTTTATAATAAAATAGAATAAGACTCGCGTCCACTAATAGTTCAGGCATTTAAGGATGAAAATCGACGATTTTTGTCCGAATTTCCGCGAGGTCTAATTTTGGTCTATTCTTATGTATTTTGACACGCTGAACACGATGGTGTAGATTAAATTTGAATTAACCTTGTGCTCGAAAAACTATGGCCATTTTTTCGACCCGAAAATGGCCATTTTCCGATTTTTTATGTTTTGAGATAAAACTATGAGTTTTATGAAAGAACGTTTTGAACAAAAGATGTTGGAAAAACTAATACGCAACTTTTGGATTTACTCTCAAGTCGATTTGTGGTTGTGGTCCCAAGATAGGGCCTATTTAATGTGTTTCTTGGCACATTGAAAAATTGAGTTTATGTCAAAGAGTTCTCAATTTTTCATATTGTGTTTTGGTGAAAAGATAGTATTTTCATCCTTCTTTTATTTGATTTTTAGTATTTTGACCCATCTCATTTTTTGGAGTCACAATCAGCCATTTTGAAGAATCCGTATTTGGCGAATTTCAGACGGCATACTGATGTTATCAACCTAAAACCAAAATTATTCGAAAGAGTTCATCATTCTGCATACAGGATCCAAAATTCAAGCATTTTCTCCGAAGACATAACTTAAACGCTATTTAGAAAATTTTGGACCAACGAAAAATCCAAACGTTTTGAGGTTAGAAATCCTTTACGGAACGCAAATTTCCGGTTCTATTATAAGTTTTGATAGCGAGTATTTTAAGTCTAAGCAGATTGATTTGGGTCGAACAGAAATGAAGCTATCCTAATAAATCTAAAAGGCCCAATTTTTGGGCTTATACACAAAAACCTTGATTCAAATTACAGAGAAATACTTCGGCTAATTGAGTTTGGAACAACGTACAGGAATTCGTTCACAATTAACGAATTTCATCATAAAAATTTAGCGCGAAATTTCATGTAGCGGCAATAAGCCAGGGTCGGTACAATAGATTTCGCGCGCGAAATTATAGTTTATAAATATTTAACATGTACTTGAAGGCATAATCGTTTTTTATGAATGTGTGAGTGTATGTAGACGTGTGAACGTGTATATGTGACCGTGACATGATGTTTTTATAGGGTGTTACATGACAAATTTCAAAATCTAAACAAAAAAATAAGATAAAAAAATTATTTTGTTTTTTTTCACATTCTTATTTTTTTTGTCTTTTACATTTCATATTTATTCAAAAATTATCTATATGTCTGATTATTCACAAATACCCTGAGTTTTTGTTATCACTGCCAGCGTATATTGTTAATGATTTAATATGATTATTGTTGATATACGAATCGTCGTGATATGAGGTTGATAAAATTTGATCAATGCAAGCGTCGTTGATCATCGGTATCGTCATCATCTTCATCATCGTGTTCATTTTCAACCAATTATCAAAATCATAATTATCTAGTATACTGATTTCTGGCTCGGGGCAATTAGAATATTCTTCACATTCACAATGCATCAATGAAACCATTGATTCAACGAAATGAGGTTGGAGAAATAGTTCGAATGCAAAAATAATGATCATATCACATCTTTGACAATATATGATGACAGTGATAACGAATACAACATCATCGATACGTCGTGCACTTCAGACTGTACGGCTGATGGCGAAATTACAGAAATTCGTGGTAAAACAAGATTGAGAAAAAAGTAAATGTGCTTATCGTATGAAATAATGGGTATTAGACGTATCTCTAATGTGAATCTGTACACTTGCATTTATTGCCATTTTATTTTTCCCGATAAGCAACATTATGTATGTTATGATAGTTATTATATTAAATTATATTATAATATTATGTTATGTTATGAATAATGGAAAAAATATAAAACGTAGGTTATTTGTAAATAATCAGACAAATAGAAAATTTTTCAATAAATATGAAATGTAAAAAAAAATATAAATGTTAAAATTTTGTTTAATATTGAAATTTGTTATGTAACACCCTATAAAAACATCATGCCTCGGTCAAATATACACGTTCACTCACACATCTACACACACTCACACATTCACACTGAACGGATATAAGCATTCAAGTACATGTTAAAATATTTATAAACTATAATTTCGCGCGCGGAATCTATTGTACCGACCCTCGCTTATTGCCGCTAGATGAAATTCCGCGCTGAATTTTTATGATGAAATTCGTTATAACTTGGAATTAGGAACGAATCTCCGTACGCTGTTCCAAACTCAAATAACCGAAGTATTTCTCTGTAATTTGATTTAAGGCTTTTGTCTATGGGCCCAAAATTGGGCCCTTCAGAGGCCCAAACACATTTATTGGAATAGCTTCATTTCTATTCGACCCAAATCAATCTGCTTAGACTCAAAATACTTGCTATCAAAACCTCTAACAGAACCTAGAATTTGGGTTCCGTAAAAAATTTCTAACCTCAAAAAGTTTGAATTTTTCTTTGGTCCAAAACTTTCAAAATGACGCTAAAGTTATGTTTCTAAAGCAAAATGCTTGAATTTTGGATATTATATGCAGAATGATGAAATCTTTCGAATAATTCTAGTATTAGATTGATAACATTAGTATTCCGTCTGAAATTCGCAAAATACGGATTTTTCAAAATGGCCGATTGTGTATTCAAAAAATGAGATGAGTCAAAATACCAAAAATCAAATAAAAGAAGAATAAAAATACCATCTTTTTACCAAAACAGAACATGAAAAATTGAAAACTCGTTGACATATACTCAATTTTTCAATGTGCCAAAAACAACTAAAGGGGTCCACAACCTCAAATCGACGTGAGACTAGAGCCAAAAGTTGCGTATTAGTTTTTCCAACAACTTTTGATCGGAATATTTTTCATTTTCGGTTCCAATAAATGGCCATAGTTTTTCGAGCACAGAGCTAATGCAAATTTAATCTACACCATCGTGTTCAGCGTGTTAAAATACATAAGAATAGACCAAAATCAGACCTCGCGGAAATTCGGACATAAAAAAAAAAGTTCGATTTGATGGAAACATAAGTTTCAAAAAGATCAAATTTTAGGATGTATTGATACAGGATGAGTGTGAACTCATATGATATGGACCTCAATATAATGAATCTTTTTGTAATAATGACTCAATGATATCAACGGAATGATATCATTCTGATAAGACATATAGTTCTATAGATTATCGATGACAAAGATCCGAAACAAAGAAAGAAAAATATACTGTGTCAGTAATAGAAAATGTTCCTGAACATTCTTCCAAGAAATTTGAATCAAATTCCCGACCACCGAAAAAAGCGGGATCTATAGTTATAATATTAATTATACAATTCGAAGTATGAAATCTCATGTCTCTCGGCAACTGTCAATGCAATCGGTAGCTATTGGTTAATATTTCAGAAACATGAATCTTGGGCCTACAATGTTTGTATTGATAGCATCATGGTACTCTTTTCGCTATTCCAAAAGTGTGAGAGTGAGATTACGTATCATAAATATTGTAATATTATAAAAATATTACTATTACAGAACTATATTTTAGTGTGCAAGTTGGTTTAAATGAAATACTCACATACAATGAATTCAAGTAAACCTTGTACTTACGTTATTTTCAAGTGAAGTCCCTTTCTAATTGAAGTTCGAACGGAACAGTACACTCGGATTAATAAATAATATCACAAGTAATTAGCAACTAGCAGACTACCTGCTCAACGCACGTTTAGAAATGATAAACAATATTTAATATCACACACTCTTCATGAAAGAAAAATCGCTCAGTCAAATAAGCCAAGGCTGATTTGCTCACTTGTGGTTACATAAGAACACGTATAAGATATACGTAATGTAATACTGGAATAAATGGCATGCGATTGACCACTCGAAGCATGGTTAATATATTAACGACATTATAAAGAATTTCACACAGTGAAAGGCGATAGAACTTCTTCAACGTTATTTCCCGGTGTGTCAGTAATATATTTTATTATTCTTGTGAATACATAGGAATTTGCTTAATTTCATTCCGCTGCTGAATAATCAAGGACAAAAGAATGTTTCTAGCATTTTCCCAGTCCCTGAAATAACTTCCAGGTAGAACCTAGCTCATTTGCTTACCTAACATCAACCATTTTTGATAAATTCAACAAGTTGAATGTTAGTGTATTCCACACTTCAAAATGGGAAGTGTTTGTATTATCATCCATATAATTTAAAGATATTTTGGAAGTATGACTGTAATGAATATCTTGTTGATTGAATGAATACTTTGTGAAAAAAGGATAAATAACAGTTAAGTGTTATATATATACGGAAATAATTGTGGTGTTCTGCGATTTCAAACGGTTACTATTATGAGGTTTGAAGACCTGGTGAAACAATCCTTGTTAATCATAGAATGGGATGAGTTCACGCGATCTGAGTTTTATCGAAAACATTGTTGAGCACGCATACACACGCTAAGCTTGAATTTCATTTCTGGAATAATAGATTTGTATAACATTAATTTCTAGATATTATTATATAAAATATGAATTGGTAACAGATTTCCAAAGGATGATAAGCTTGGATACAGACTTTGAAAAGAATACTTCTAAATACTGATGCCGAAAATTTAAGAGTTACATCAATTTATATTTCTGATTATTTTGAATATATCCATTTGTAATTGCCATAAGCTTTTGAATACTTCATCATTAAATTGATAGCATAGGGTAATAGGAATCTCTCGACAGTAAAAGTATATACATTTATAAATATTTAGTTTAATGATGATAATACATATTTTTTCTTATTAACTTCTTCTCATTAACTTTTTCAATTGATCACATAATAATGGTTTCTCTTCCCTCACAACTTTTGTGCCTATTATAATAATTGTCTCAATGAAGCTTCGTCAAACATTTGATGCTATAAGCCTCACCTGTCTACTAACTCGTTATCTAAAACGTCTGCCAATGATCCACAGAATAGTATTTTTGATTGGGTAACAATACGCTTTGCTACTAAAATGTCAACTTCCAAACTTATCAGAGAATTTCCAGAAAGGGAGAAACATTGAACGACGGGACTAGACAGACTGAGCACTCATTATCATCAAAGGAATTAATTGTAGTCATTCCAGTCATTACAATCTGTCAAACCGAATCACTCTCATTTTCACTTTGAGAGGTCTATTTTCATAGAAATATAAATGACCAGTTAGTAGTTCTTCAGGAACTATTCACAGTTACCCTGTTAAGAGGTTTTGGTGGGATCCAAGTGAATTAAATCCAGCATTCATCTATTCCAATATATGTGTTTCAATTTTTATTTGTATATATGGGGAGAGAGGTTACACCTTATATTCATATGAATAGCTATAAATACGAAACATTGTACAAATCATCGAATAAGCGAGGAACAATTAAATTGGTGACCCAAGCATCACGAAGGAGATTGTGTAATAAGACAATACATTCTCAAGATTGAAGCTCGGGAGTAGAATTTACAATTACGATGTAACTATAATAAGGTTTCAATGCACGTCAGATGGATCAACTATGAAAATGGGATTTGGAACAAACCGTCAATGAAAACTTAATTATTTGGAGAATATGTGATAAAATCTCTGCGATACAAAAGGAAATCACATCGTGATTCCGGGAGAACCAGGGAAAAAACAGACCATTTGATTTTTCGTTATCCTGACAGAACAAAACATTAAAGAATATACCTCACACAAGGAGAAGAACATGAAATCACATAACAGTGAAAGAAGAGAGCACTGAGTAATATACTGGAAAAGAAGAACTATGAAAAGCAGACCTAACAAAAAAGAAAACACTGAAATAGAATAACCTTCACAGGACCGAACTGTAAATAACAAGGAGAAGGGGTGAAACGAAGCCATAAAATCAAATAATGTCATAAGTGTGATGAATCAACAAATTATAAAGTCATGTCAAATGCAGAAAAACTGAACAAAATATAATATAATACTTAAATATATTTCATTACTAAAAATTCCCCATTCACCACAAAATTGATACCACCAGCTCCAACATATTTGTTCTCATACGAGTCCAAATTTAATTTTGAATACTCATCAATAGGCAAATAAGAAGTATATACTTTATATTTTACGTACTAGACTAGATCTAAAGAACAATTGCGGGATTCAGATGTACTACTTTGAAGATAATTGCTGCGTTTTGGAAGTATTGTAGATGAATGAAATTATGAAATTAACGTGAGTACCTCACCTCTCATTCATTGTTGCTCGTAATTAATTAAAATTTTCAAAGAACTCAAATTGAAGATAACTAGAGGTTCCTTCTGATTGTTATTGTCGACGGTCTCTACATCTACTTAGATGATGATTGGCCTTTCATCTAGTGTAATTTTGCAGATCGTGTTAGATACTTCTTTGGGGAATATGGAATATTCAGCCACTTGGAAAGAAGTAGAGTTCCTGTGTAACATGTTTTTCGAACATACGAAATACATAGAGAACGAGATTGGAGACATCACGTGAGGGTGCAGAGTCTTCTTTCCTACCAACTGCAAGGGCTTCTTGAGGTCCCAGAAATACAACATAATTGGTGATATCCCAGAGCATAATTCCACACCGCAAATAGTACAGGTTGATATTATTAGAGCCTAGATGAATCAAAATATAAAGTCAGTTGGTGCAACTTCAGGAATTTTTTTTTGAACATGCATTAACTAACGTTAATTTCCGATGTATTAGAACATTTTGTCAAAGCAGACTTTCATAACTCGATATCTTTTCAACTACAATAGAACGGCATATATTTCATGTTCCAACTCTGATAAGAATACATTTTCCGATCCACGAATATTATGCGGACTTAATTTAGCTCGGAGCTGGAAATCGAAGGTTGCCACTCCCGTCTGTGTCGAAGTTTGCTGAGGAGAATCAACAGGGCTGGTTTAAAACTCGAATATGAGTCAGTCTTTGACTTCAAATTATAACTTGAGTCTCTGGCTGCTCTGTAGGTATATTTGGAGATGCTAATCTATGTTGACACCAGAGTGTTGGAGTCACTAAGTTTTTGTAGGGCAACTCACCGTACAAACCTTCAATGACCTTGAGACCCTCTCGGTGCCTACACCTCTCTGTCCACCGAACACCTCTCTGAGCTCTCGCAAGAGGACATCGAGGAGATAAATCCCTTGTTCAACCAGTTGGGCAAAATCAAAATAAAACGACCCAACATTTGTGGGGCCGAGAGACAAGGACACCAGAGTTCCTATGGCCGTCATGCCACCTTCGACGTCTTCTGGAAATGAGACGCCGAACTGGGGGCTAACAAATGTACTCGCATTTCGGCATTCACCCCAGAGTGACAAACCTACTCGAGAGGAAGGAAGAGCCAACAGGTTGAAACTAATTTTCTGGCCAAACCAACAGTCCATCGACCGCTTGCGGGTGAAGGCTCGATGGGGGAGAGGACAGTCCAAGATACCGCCCCTCATCTTCGGAATAAGGAAAGACCGAGGGACTGTTAGGGGCATTTTAATAAGCCAGGATCAACGTTGAAGTGGCGGACAAAATAATTTTTTTGCAGGCTAACCAACATCACGACCGTGCTGCCTAAAAGGCTCTCTGAGCCCAAAATGAACATATATCTAGTACAAAAGCCGTGCACTAACCAAGACCGTGTGAGAGGCCTACACTAAACATAAGGTACACTACACTACTGCACTGCTGAGGATCGACGTCTTCCTGATGCCGTATTTCTGTTACAGAGATCTGGTCGCAGTTGGGATGTGGCACCTCGTGGGAGGACTGAACATGGAGGTGGTGATTTCTTCTGCATACTTTTCCTATGGCACCAAAAATCGTCCACCAGAGAAAGTGGTCAAACTGGTCAGATATTGTGCCACTCCTGCTCGGACGGCGCTAATGGAGTTACTCATGTCCACTCAGCTGGAGATCCTCAACGGAGGAACAAGGCTTACCTACTTCACCCCACGCAGGCTAGAAGTAATTGACCTAACTCTCAGTTCTAGAGAAATCAAGGGTCGGATCCGAAGATGGAACATACCTACGGTGTCCCCCTTTCGACAAGTATTACAGGAATCTGAAACCACCCAACTGAAACCTTTTCCGATAGGAACTAAGCCGTAAGCACACCTATATTCCCGTATTTCAAGGTGGTCGAAAAGAGGCTGATGCTGCTGTGTGTTGAATCAGCATGGCATGCACCTAAAAGACTCAGTGAAGTACATTGGAGTTATCCTTGATGTTAACTGAGCTGGAAAATGCACCTGGAATTCCAGGTGAAGAAGATCGCTGCATCCTTCTGGCATGCAGGAGAGCTTCCGCAAACACTGATGGTCTATGGTAATAGGTTCTGCACTGGATCTACACGGCCCTGATTAGCTAATTATCACCTACGCAGCTGTTTTGTAGCGGCCAGCAACGGAAACGGTTTTGTCCATTATGGCACTGAATAAGGCTCAACGATTCGCCTGCATGAGAATAACGGGGGCTATAATGACTGCCTCCATTAGGACTCTGGAGGTCCTGGTTGAGAACGCCCCCCTGCGGCTCCACATTGGAACAGTGTCGCTTGCTGGTCTGGGTCAGTGAGTCGGTTCATCCGTACCTCGTGGTCAAGGGAAAATTTGGGATTGGGCTGCAGGAATCTGCTCGATCCTCCGACTGAAGCAGAATGCGATAGGTCCGCTATCAGGTTCCAAACATCAGACATCCATCATCACATCATATCTGAAGGATAGACTGAGAGAACAAGGACTCCGAACCACTTCCGCCAGCGTGGACTGGTGTCTTTCATGGACGGGTTCAAAACTGGCTAGTCTAGCGGATTCAGAGTCTACTCGTGCATACCAAGAACGGAGCTTCCAGTTCTCTTAGGTGCTTATCAACCATTCTGTAGGCCCAGATCTGTGTAATCCGTGCCAGTGCCCTGGAAAACTGCATAGTGAACTACCGAGTAAGGCGGCTATACATGTGCTCTGGCTGCCGAGCGGCCTTATGCGTGACCTCTAGGCTTGTTTTGGAGTAAGTGAGACTCTGGCTGAATTAGCCAGAAGGAGCAAACTTCAGCTAGTATGAGTATCGCTCATTTTGACGTGGAAGGAAATGGAGTGCCAGATGAATTGGCCAACCTGTGTTCCCTAGGTAACCCTGGCCCCAGTCAAGCGATCGGAAACTCACCGAAAACCATGTCTTCAGAGAGCTTACGAATATATAGTGAATCACAGTATGGCAAAGTTCCCCCGTTATGAGGCAGGCGTAGCTCCACATCGTTGAGTTCCCACCCAAACTCTGGAAAACCATTCTCTATGAGCAGAAGAGACTTAAAGCTGATGATAGGACTCCACTTAGGACACTGTCATCTGAATAGTTGTCTACATCTAGTGGGCATAGTTGACGACACGGGTTGTGGTAGAGGCTGACGAAACTACCTCTCATATCCTTGTAGAATGTCCAGCACTGGTTTCTTCTAGACTACAACACTTCGGCAACGCATATATGCCGCCAGAGACCATAAGAAAGCTTATGCAGAATCATATCCTCCGGCGCTGCTTCAGACCTGCAATCAAGCGGTCGAAGTACTCTGGACTTGTCAGCCCCAGTTTGGATGTTGAATCAATCTATCGTATTCAGGCCGCCTTTTTTCATAGATAATAATCGCCCCTAGGCGGTATAGTTTTCAACAGATCTTACTTAATTCTTTGTTCAAAAGAATCTAAATTTATAATTTCATCTTTATGGTTCCGTTCTTTCATCAAAATATCTATTTTTCTTGTATCAACGGCGTTCTTTCAAACTCGAACCACGAAACTTTCAGAACAATTTAAACTCCTATTCCATAAACGGTTGCTAATAATCGATTTGTATTTTTTTTGGGAAACTGACAAAGTATTTATGAAATGCTATTTTGGTTTGAGTTCGAATAAGTTCGAGAAATAATCCAATAATAGTAATAATAATAATATAACCTTATTGAGAATACAAATACTCTAACGGGAGGCGAAGATCTAGCATATCATCTTCATGGGTTTCGATCGAATACTTCTGCACTCAGTCGGTACAAGCCAAGCTTTACTCACCGAAAAATTTTGTTCTCATCTCCACACTATATTTGATGTCATTCACAGCTGTTCATAACATCAATCCATTCAAAAAATTAACACTTTGTTTATTGATCTCTATTTCAAATTATTTACTTTCTGAGCGTGCATATCACAACAATTTCAGACTTATTAACCCATTGTAGGTTAAGAACACAGAACAGGTATGGGATGACAACAAAGAATCTTCAAAATAAACACACTGATTGCATCAGCATCACCAACCCATTACATGTGAAATTGAGTCCGAGTATCAAGATTAGATAAGCTGAGGTTTTCGCCGCGAATGGAAAACATGCACTTATTTGGAATATATAATAAATATTATAATTTTCTTACTTAATTTTACATTTGATATAACTGTATATATGTTTATTAATTATACTGATGACATTATGTAATTTCATATCTTAATTTCACTTGTTGTTTTTATTGTTCATTTTGCTGTATGGTATGTGAGTCCAGTGGTTGTTCCCACCGTGACGTCCTGGACGATTTTATTCATTCGATTCGTTTTAAATCACATTTCATGGAAAGATATTTGTGCTGAAGAAAATCCTGCTGGTAATAACTATTAATTAATAATTATTGATTTTTCAATTTGTATCTAGCTTTTCGAGGAACACCTTAACAGAAATTACAGATAGACACTAAGGTATAAAAAAAAACTGTTGTGTAGGCTTTTTTGCTGCCGTAACCTCATGCATACTAGGTCACATCGGACAGTGAACGGAGTAATTTACCATAAGCTTCGCTCATTCACTTGTAGGAAACCTGTTTTTTTTTTCGAAATCCGATTGTTCTCAACCTGGCGCTATTCGTCAATGCATGAGTGGTCAGAAACAATGGTTATCGATAGTATTTACAACAATTGATATGTAAAAATCTAGCTTCTCCGTCTCCTTCTGATTTTGAAATTTATCTTGTTCCAGCAAACATTCATTTTGTATCTATTTTGAGGAGTATACTGTTTCAAGAGGCGAAGAACTTTTTTGCGACAGGGTGTTTTCGTTGTTATTCACGGCTTTTCTGGCTATTTTGGGTTTCTGGCAGGCCACAAACCTGCTAGAATAGAATAGGCTTCTGACCACGGGGCGCACAATGGGCCCAACTTAGTGGCCTAAGTGCATTTGATGGCTGAGTTCCCCCCCCCCCTCAAGTGATGATGATGATTATGTTATTTACGGCACGACACACATTCAGAGTTGCTGATAATCTATTGATTTTGTTATGTTCTTTCTTATATGGGCACAAAATGGGATAACTTCGCCGATAATTGTAATGTAGTTAATTTTTGGAATAAAAATATATATATCGTACAGTTTATCTCCCGTGTTTGTGTATTCTGTTGATTCAATTAAGCAGAATTCATATTCAGTTGCCTAAGGCACGTTGTATGCAAATCGCGTTTGGCCTCCTCCGGCCCAAGCGTCGGAGAATTATGAAATTTTTTTAAATCCACTTTGAAATTCGAATTGAAACCTCCAAAAGTTCTAAACTGAGTGAATGGATATTTTTCCCCTCGGAACATTCCACGAAAGCAAATCCTAAATACATTAGAGTATCGTGAATGACTAGGAAGAGTAATGTATACGTTTATTCTCACGGGTTTTGAAGAGTAGGTGGTTGGAACTGATGTGGCAGATCTGAAGTTGGAAAAGTTCCACAGTCGGTAGGCTCTGGGAATTAATGTGGAATTGACGTCAATTTGTCTCAGCAGAGTTAATTGAAGTGTAGGGGTAATTATCAAATATATTACGATCATGAGATAAACATAACGGATTGACTCAGAAATTGTGAATTTCCATTTATATTTGAACACTCATCTCACTATCTCCATCATCCATTTCAAAGAATATCTGAGATCGCTTCCCCAGACGTAATCGCCCTTGAAATATGGGACACAAGGTTCGTCTGTGTGTTTCACATGAAATATTTTCACACGGTTTTCATTTAACAAGATATTTCAAGAATCCATCCGAAGACTCTATTCAATTGATAATTTTAATATTTTCGAGCATTAATTTTTTATTATTATTACTCATACAAAAATTTTTGATTGTGAATGTATGATTTCATGATTAATGAAAAATGCTTAGTGCATCATTGAAAGTAGACAAAGTAGACATGGACAGAGCCGTAGCAAGGGTGTGGCAACTGAGGCTTTGGGCGCTATCACAGAAGGGGCGCCGTGTCACAACAAAGTCCAAAAATTGTTTGTAACGAAAAACATTTGGGCGACACAATGGAGCCCCAAGAAGAAGAAGTCGCTGCACTTAATATGATTCTTATGTTTTTCGTCGAATTTCTAGCAGCGATTGAACCTTTCTTCATTATTTATTGTATACAATATGCTAATAGGGCGCGGTCTATTTCAGTAGAATAAACAAATGCTAGTTTTGTCCATTTGAATAATATGTCAGCCATATAAGGCGATATCATTGCGGTAAAGAATACTGTTTTTAGATATTCAAAATTTCCCTTCTTTTTCATTCGTTTCCAGCCTCCAAGTTTGTTCCGCTTGTTCCCTTCGTTCATAGATCGGTCACTTAAAAAATACAAGTCTTACTATATCATTTCTGCAAATTTCAGAGGGAGAAGGGGCGAAAATTTTCGAAATTGTCTAGGGCGCCAGTAAACCTTGCTACGACTCTGACATATTTATGATAGCAACTAATTTCTTTTGATTCAAGAAAGTTTTTTTTCTCTGAAAAGTTATCATTCGTGAACATTTTGTGTACGATGCATCGATGAAAAGAATAACCGTTCTTCTCTGCTGGTATCATGGAACGTACAGTCAACTGAGCAGTGGTCGCGCTCCTGAGCTTTAAATTTATCCAAATTTAAAAGCTCAATTAGAATCATAGACCTATTATCTTAAGGAGACGAAACATTTCATTAATAAAACACCATTTGACTTGTCGCAATGATTACATGAAGTACGACAAAGAAAACCAACGGACCTCTTTGTCGCCGAGTCATAATTACTCCTTATTGGCAACGCTGTAACTATGATTGAAAACTTGGTACCACTTGTGAGGCAACACCGCTTCGAAATAGCTACGAAAAATACGGAAGCTGTCAAATTGCGTAGTAAAGAACCAAGTCCCCATTTATTAAAGGTGTGCGGCGTTGTCGCCTTCTGAACAAATGAAACAATGGAATGGAATAGTTCTATATTTAAAAATTTAAATATTCTATAATTCGATTGTACATTACAGGTTACCCTAAGTTATGGAATATTTTTCAGAGAAAACGACATTTCAACAGTATTGATTCTAATATAACGGATAAATAATGCTATGTACGTTTTTACAGTAATTACAAATCTCAATCCGGCACACAGAACAAGTTATCTGACAACAGCACATTCCATACGGCCATACTTGTATTAAACAGCGGTCTGAGTGGCCCGAAATTTGGCAATGTCTGATCGTGTTTGAATGTAAACAATTCTGTCTCCTTAGAATAATAGATCTATGATTAGAATCGACAATTTAAAATATTTGTACGGAATGAAATATTTCTCATTTATATTATTTTGTCATACATGAAATAGATGATCATTTTTCTTATAAATAAGAGAGGCAGAAGCTAGATGTTTGGGTACCAACTGTTTGAAATATCATCGATAACCATCGTTTAAGACCACGCATGCGTGAAATAACAACGCTGGGTTGGGAACAATTGTTTTATACAGCGAGGTCTATGGCAAATTTCTGCGAACACTGCCCGACTTTAACCTCTGTACCTGGGGTTTCCGGCAGCCAAAAACCCTGCACAGTTATTTTTGAATACGTTGATGATGTCGAATTGACTGAAGACGAAGAAAATAATGAATTATATTCAAAAACGAAATAACTGTATCAACTGAGTAATACAATCTTACCCACAAATTCAATATTCTTCCAATGAGTCTTAACTCAGCTAATTATATTTAAATTCTTGGGAAATAGGTAACATTAGTACTCATTTCTATGTACAGGTTGAGTCAGTTTTTTGTAGCCAAACTGCAACAGGAGATAGAACAAGTGTTTTTAAGAAGAAAAGTTCAGTAAAAATATGTCGTAGAAGGCTTCATTTTCGAGATACAGGGTAGGGTGTTGAAATTGAAAAAAAAATTTCGTTTTTTGCGAATATCTCCGGAACCGTTCATCATACAGAAAACAACTTTTGTGAGCATTATCTACTCATAGTAAGCTATGTTCTGTGTGATAAAAATTTTTCAATTATTAGAACCGCCAACGTTTTCTACACAAAAAAGGTACTCTTGGTCATAAGCTCTAAAATTGACCGTTTTCGAGTAAAATCAACTTTTATGTTGAAAAACATGGTCAATCCTTTGATTTTGTTACTTGTTGAACTTGTTTGAATAAATTTCGTCTAATTAGTAAGAATTGACCATGTTTTTCAACATAAAAGTTGATTTTCCTCGAAAACGGTCATTTTTAGAGCTTATGACCATGAGTACCTTTTTTGTGTAGAAAACATTGGCGGTTCTAATGGTTGTCTCAAAACCGTTTTTGTTCCAGTAGCGTGGAAGTTGGGGAGGAAAACACACACTACCACTTCAAAATCTTCACGAATTATGAGTGAAAAATTTTTTTTATCACACAGAACATAGCTTACTATGGGTAGAAAATGCTTACAAAACTGTTTTCTGTACGATAAACGATTCTGGAGATATTGGCAAAAAAAAGAAATTTTTTTTTCAATTTCAAACCCTGTATCTCGGAAACGAAGCCATCTACGACATATGTTTATTGAACTTTTCTTCTCAAAAACACGTGTTCTATCCCCTGTTGTAGTTTGGCTAAAAAAACTGACTCACCCTGTATAATATTTTTATTCAACTGTGATTTACTATAAATTCAATAATTTCATTTGACTCGTCGTAAATAAGCTTATGAAATGATAACTGTTATAATCGTCCGAGTGTTGTATGTAATTAGTCGGACCAGTACGTAATTAGTTGGTCAGTATTCTATCACAATAATAAACTATAAGAGTTCACACTGTGGGTACACTATAAGATTATAGATAAAAAATATTCATCCTTATACACTAATTATACTATTCAAGTACTGAGAACCTCCTGGCTACCAAGTACTCTGTTAATGGCTACTTGGTAGCCGAAAGATCCTCAGTACTTTGATAGTATTTTTAGTGGATGAGGGTGATTATTTCTTATCTATAGTGTTCTATGACATTGTCGTACTTTACTGTTTTTTGACAATTTTCGATTTTATAATTTATTCGGCTGAGATATCTCCAAGACAGTAGTAGTATTATTAGTAATAAAGATTTTTGACCCAGTATGAATTATATATAAACATTCTCGATAAATAGGTCACATTAACACTCCGTTTTATATTTTCGTCTTAACGTACGTTTCGGTCTCACGACCATCATCGAAAGACTTATTATGTCAAAAAGGGTTGTTTTTTTAAGATTAATTATAGCACAAAGCGTCCATATCGCACCAATTTCAATCAAAAATGCCCACGTCGCCGAAACGAACAGAACCACGAATAATCGAAATTGTATCACATCAATATTTCAAGTATAAAATATAACAATAATCCACTACTCAGTAATATTCTTATAATATTCAAGCGCATGTTTATGACATTATAAGTCTTCTGATGATGGTCATGAGACCGAAACGTACGTAAAGACGAGAATATAAAACAAAGTGTCAATGTGACCTATTTCCCGAGATTTTTTTTATATATAGTATTATTGGTAGTTGAATATATACATGGGTATGTTTCAAGTTTCACTACATTGGATTCCATTCGCCAGCTGATTATATAAAGTGTGTTTGTATTTGCTTATAACGAGCTTTAGATCATCTGAAAACTTTTTCCGTATATTTCCTCTCCTTGTCGTGTCATGTATTCTTCAAGAGCGAAGAGATGCGTTCAATATTCGTAGGGTCTTTTCGACAACGCCAAAAGGCTCATCGAAAAATGGAAAGGAATGGCCAGGTTCAGAGGAAAGCGATTAGGTATAGATCGAAATTTTGAACTTCCACCTATCGATTCTTTTATACGATATACCATGAATCACACCAAAGGTCTTTTTACCAAATAATGGGAACTTATCCCAAGACAAATTATAAATTCAAATTTTCAACCTTTCGTCGATGGTACACTTGCTAAGAAGACGACGAAAATATGTAAGACTTAATAATTATTATTGACATACGAAAGTAAACAATGCATTGATCAGAGCTCAAAAAATATCTGACGAACGTCAAAACTCTGAAGCGATATATCTCTATCGCTCCAAACGTCTCTCTTGTAACTTATTTAAAGTGTAGTCAATCATCAGATCTCCATTGATCTTGTACGAATAGATGGCATAAATTTTGTAGTATACAATCGGTACATGATTCCAATATGCATTTAAAATGGAGATGCCTCTTTTTCGCAGCACAATCATCAAATATATGTGTGAATTATATTAATATACAGGGATATTCCACGAGAGCCGTTCGTTAGAAGTTTTCGTGGTTAGTAAAAAGTTAGAATTCTGAAATTTTGGGTTCCAGGGTTATCCAAGATTTTCTTTCTTTTCAAAATATTTTCAAGAGCATACCGGAAGTTGCCATTAACTTCCTTGTTTTAAATGGAACACCCGGTATACTATTTCATTTTTAGATTCCTGAGAAAATTTCATAGTGGATTCCATCAGGTTTCTCTATACCTATTTTCAATTTTTTCTTAGATATCTTGATTTTTTTGAAAATTTTGACAGATGTAGCGCTGTTTTGAGCATTGCGCCCTTTAACCAATTTCGATTGGTGGGAAGCGCTTCTGGGGTAGACGGAAGCACAGGAATGACAACTGATTCATCGCATACAGGATATCCAAAATTTAATGACCAATTACATCATTTTAAAAGTTGAAAACGTTCGTTTTTTCAAATAGGGCACCCTGTATTTTATTGGATGGTCGGATGCAGAATTTGATTCTGCATCGATTTGCTATAACATTTCTATACCTATTTCCAGTGGTTTTCTTGTTAATCCATATTTTTTATTTTAGTGTGGTTTTTGGCAGAAACCGAAACATCAATGAAACGGTAAAAAAATTACTTTAATTAGAACATGACATTGGTACATAACATTTAGAACGAAATATAAAATAAAAACAAAAAATTGGAACATAATGACATAAAATAATAAGAGAATGTAAAATGACAATAATTGTTCTATATGACCTCCATTTTGGTTCAAACACTGAATAACTCTGTCATATACTCCTCGCGAAACAGACCTCCGAAGTTCGTCTGGACTTATATTAGTAAGCGTATGGTGAACACGGTTCAACAATTCCTCTCTAGTTTGTACCGGCCTAGAGTACACTAGTTCTTTTATGCGACCCTAAAGGTTAAAAATCAAGGGGGCCGAATCGGGTGATCTGGGTGGCCAGTTCCAAGGTCCTCGTAGGCCAATCCACCGATCCTCGAACATCAGTGACAATTGCCGGTGTACAGCTATAGTGAAATGTGCTGGAGCACCATCAAGCTGATACCAACTGTTTGCTCTATCACGTGGAGGTAGGGCATTTAGAAAATCACTAACAAACCCTCTCAGTATCTCCAGATATCTTGCTGCATTTAAATTTTGGTAGAACTTTTGGAGTTTGATCACCTTTTGATAAAAATATGGATTAACAAGAAAACCACTGGAAATAGGTATAGGGAATGTTATAGCAAATCGATGCAGAATCAAATTCTGCATCCGATCATTCAATGAAATACAGGGTGTCTCATTTGAAAAAACGAACTTTTTCAACTTTTAAAATGATGTAATTGGTCATTAAATTTTGGATACCCTGTATGCGATAAATTAGTTGTCAATATGGCATTCGAAAGAATCATTCCTGTGCTTCCGTCTACCCCAGAAGCGCTTTCCACCAATCGAAATTGGTTAAAGGGCGCAATGCTCAAAACAGCGCTACATCTGTCAAAATTTTCAAAAAAATCAAGATATCTAAGAAAAAATTGAAAATAGGTATAGAAAAACCTGATGGAATCCACTATGAAATTTTCTCAGGAATCTAAAAATGAAATAATATACCGGGTGTTCCATTCAAAATAAGGAAGTTAATGGCGACTGAGGGTGTAACCGGAAGTAGTATGATCTTGAAAATATTCTGAAAAGAAAGAAAATCTTGGATAACTCTGGAACCCAAAATTTCAGAATTCTAATTTTTTTCTAACCACGAAAACTTTTATTGAACGGCTCTCGTGGGATACCCTGTATAGAGTGCGGCATTAGTAGGTCGGAGTTCGATATATCTGTTATTATAGAAGATATCAAATGATGATATGATTGATTTTGAATTCTATTCCGGCTAGATGTATACGATTATGATGTTGATTGCAATTGAAATTGGTTGTGTTGTGATAGTTGTTGTGATATGACAATCCCCAACAAAGAGAACCTTAACATGTTATTATAATCTTTTTCTACTTACTTCTTCATGGGTTCAAAACCTATATTTATCTAAAATAATGATCATTATAATAACAAGGAAGCCTTAAATAAAAATATGTTACAATTTATTCACTGATAAATATTAATGTCAACACTACAAATAAAAAATGGATTTCAAAATTTACGTACACTTTAACTGTTTGTTAAAAATTCGGTACTCTTGAATCGTTATTGAAGTTATGGAAACTCAAAAAGAAAAGTTTCGAATTATTAACTGACTTTGTTACTATTATCTATTCATAATTTCAACTTTTGTCCTTTACAAATTTATCTCAGGTCAAATTATCAAATGGTTTGAATCATTCAGTTCTTTAATGAATTTGTCACGGGTTGAAATTTAATATAAGACAGTTTGCCGAATTGTTGGGTTATTCTGCAGATTCTATACATTACTGAGTATCACTTTTCTTTTGTTATGTTTAGTTTTATGGTACATAGGTCGGTAATTATAAAAGGAGATTCGAACATTAACGTCAACAGTGGTAATTAGACATATTCAATGTCCCACTTTACTTCCCATATTCTGACTCAAGGTTTTTTGTGAAGTAAGGTACTTCCATAGATTAGATATTATATATAGGAGAGATAGGCAACTCACTGCATAAAACTTTGTTGCTGATCGTAGCGCCACGGTGAGTGGTGTAAGAAATATATTGGATTTGAGGGTAATTTGAAATACTTACGGATTTGGTGTTTCCTATGTAAATTGACTTTTAAAATATGAAGAAAAGTGAATTAAAATTTGTTTCGAGTTATTCTTCATATTTTTAAAACTTTTCCAATTAAAGTCCGTTATTTTTATCTTGAAATAAATTTATATCACTTAATATCTCATCAATTCTTAGATATTGATGAACTAAAGTGACAACATATAAAAATCTGTAAAATGTGTGAAATAAGTAAATCACATATAAAGATAGAAAACGACTTAGAAAGACCTGAAAGTGTCATTATTCGTAGGGAATTCTGAAAGATTATTCAGCCTACTTATACTCCATAGGAACAAGCAAAAGTTAGTGGAATTAAACACTTTTATGGATTAGTTTATTTTTATATTCTAGACAGGTATAAAATGATCTATAATAACTTTCATCTCAACATTTAACTATTTTACATTGTTTGAATTCGAACATATTCAAGTTCTTGACTAGCCTAATAAAGTTTCATATATACAGTTGTGAAATTTTCAATGATGAATAAATTTCATCTTATGAAATGGACAACTGGGAAAGTGAATTGTACATAAATTTTATTTATTACATATTGATATTATATATTCTCACACTGCCATTGCGAATTTCAGTCTTTTTTTTCTGAGGATAATTCCACATCGAGGCGTTTTGCAGTCCTCTTGAAACTAGAAGCAATCTTATGTAGTTTCCTTGCTTTAGGTGTTAACTCCGCTACAAATCTAGTTTTAATGGTTTTCATCAAGTTAACTCGATATCGTAAATCTATAAAGATACAAGGTATTAAAAACTACAAACCATTTAAGCTTGATTTTGCAAGGAAGACAAAAAACAGATTCGAATGGATCAATATTCCTTACCTCTTCTACTCTTAGGAGTATGAATGGATGCAGGTACCTCACAAACAGTTGCGATGGGTGATGTGGCTTTTGGTGAATCGAAAAAATCCTCACTTCCATATTTGTAGGTATCTGGAACGAAGAATCAGTTTTATTATGTGTTAATCATGAAGTTATAGAAGTATTTGGTAATAACGGAACATTATTGAAATTTTATTAATCTTTGGAATTGCAAATCTTACCCTCAACTGATGATGGTCCAGGTAAATTGTAATCATCAGCAGTCATTTCCTGCAAACATGTATTAGATGTAGCTAGAACTTCTATAAAAAGTAATAGTTATTCAAGTTCAAATTACAATTCCTTTATTCAAATGGAATAAATTTGTGAAATTATATTTCACTTAACCTACCATGGACAGAAGGCATATTCTGAGAAGGTATGCTTCCATATTTACGATTAGAACCTCTACGTCCTCGACCATCAATAATCTTAGTGGATGCTTCAAAATGTACATCACACACCCTATAGGACTTGCGAATATCCTCCAGAGACTTTTGTTCCAATTTAACATTTTGAATCTTCTCAACCCATATAGAGCATAGCTTTGATTTTAACTAAATTAATAAATAAATATAACTAGTTTCTAACTTGACTTTACCTAATCTTCCTTTGGAAAGCGATGCATTTTAGAGTTTTTAGAACTGTGCTTGCACAAGGGTATACAACACGAAAATCCCATGTTAATTTAATGCAATGAAGCAATAAAATGCCCAAATAAACACAATACTCAAAGGACAACTCTAAGAACGTAATATAACCTAGCACAGCACTGCGTCACGTCAATTAACTAACAAAACAATAATGGCTACCGGGACCGGGTTTTCCGTTTCCTTCTCTTTCTTTTGCTTATAGTTCTTTGTCATCCAACCGGTGTAAGATAGTAGGGGAAAGTAACGAACTTTATCATAAGAGTTACCTACCCGTGAGTACTTCCGATATATTCGCTTTTCTATGATTCGGTCGACTACATAGAATTGTGTGAACATGAAATGATAGATCGTTCGATGTAAGTAGACGTGAATGGTGATATCGTCATCTCGTTTACTTTGATGGTACGTTGACTTTAATACCTGACCAAGCATATGAAATTGGCTTATTATTGCAATGATAAGCCAGTTGTTGTCGAAGGAATTGGATTAAGCCAACATCGTTATTTCATCAACTGAATAAAGGTATACCCGTAATTGTATAAATGAATGTTCCTATAATTCATGTGATCTTGGATTTCTCCGTCAATTCAAATCTACTCATGTAACCATTCGATTTTATAACTAACATGTAACTCCACTATATGTATGTGGTTTTGAATACCCAACTAATTTCCATTTTTTTTTTTAAATTAAACTACTCAAAGTTTCTGCAACTATTGTATAGAATTCTATCAATAGCTAACAAGATACGTGTATCTAACTCGTAGCAGGTATTGAGACAAGTGATCGTCCGGTAGATCAAACAAGTCACCCATCTTTGGAAGTAGAACAGTGTTCGTATCGACAGGTCAGCTTAAAATTTGCGGTTCCTCTTTAAGGCAAGTGTCAAAAACGTGAGTGGAAGGAAATTTCTTCAATCACCATATGTTAGTGCCACCAGTGATAAAAGCAGCGAAGCTTGTGGGATCTCATTCTAGTTGACTGCCTCGCGCACTTCTGTTTGCGGAAGTAGATGGTCACCGTGAATGGTTTCGAAGTGTACTAGGGCTGGAGTGTCAAGGTGAATTTGACGCGGTTTCTCGTTTACTCCTTCCCAGAACTGCTTGACCTCTTTCACAATCGAGGTGCAGCAATTCTGCGTGGTAGAGAGTAAAAGAAGCGTGACGAGCGATTCCTCCTGATGCGTCTAGCCTGTCTGGCTAAATTTCTAATTACCACTCTCAGGGCTCGAATCCAACCCGCAGTGTTGCTTGATTGCAACACTGTACGTTTTTATGTGTGATGATGGCGGCGTAGTTTGGCTGCTATACGCCTAATTTTTGGCGTGAAGGCCCTGTCACTAGAAACAAAATTCATCACACATTGTATTCGAGGCGCTTGCTGTCTCGCCGAGTGGATTTTGGCCTCGACTTTGTGTAGGCGTCGTTCGGTTTTCTCGATCTGGTCATGCGGACTCTCACTTCATTTTTCCGGAACGAGTCGCTTTGCGGAACCATACACGTCTTAATTGATTTCACAGAGGCGAATTCCGGATGCTCGTTATTAATCAACGTATTCGATTCTATCGGCTCGTGTAGTCATACGAAGACCCTAAGTTTGATCCGGGTTCTCCTAGTTGTAAGATTAATTTCGGTGTTTTGAAGCACGCTTGCTAAGCCAGATCTGTTGCGACGCACCATAGGTGGTGCTGGTGTGGCTGGATCTGTTTTTAGTGTTTATCGTTCTTATATAGCCAGTTGTCTGTAGGTGGAATACTTTATTTTGCAAGGTTTGTGGAAAAACAACGACATTCTTCACGCATGTTGTACCAAAGTGCGTGCAGCCCTAACATATCGAAGCGTTTTACAGGGAACATCAACTTTCGCAAACAAAACTGCCCGAGGCAGTAAACGAAGATGATGTCTCACAAGCGGTTCTTCTTCTTGGCGGTACTAGGAACTGTGCTGCTCCTGGCACTGGCGGCACTAACATATGGTGATGAAAAAAATGTCTTTCACTCACCCGCATCTTGTTACTTGCTTTGAAGAGAAGCGGCAAATTCCAAGCTGGCCTGTCAAAGGAAACACCATGCTACTATCAAAAAAGGACAACTTTTCTGATCCAAATAACTACCGGCTGATCACTTGATTCAACACCTGCTACAAGTTAGCTACATATATCTTGTAAGGTAGGATGTTGATATTGATCGGTCCGGTAATTGATAAAATAAGCGAGCAGCGTAAGGCAAATGAAGACATGGAGTGTTGCCGGGAGAACCTGATGACAGATAGATTCATCAGTCAGAACTCCTTACTCTACAACCGGAACCTTTTCATGGCCTGAATTGCCTACCGCAAACCATTTGATTCAACATCACATGAGCTATCATTATACTTGCTCCAATGTCTTGTGGTACCAACCTCACTATTGAGATGGATAAAATCACTCTGGAAGACTCGTTTTGCTATTATATCATACATTCAACAAGTCTTGATGAGCTAGTAACATTCAATAGAGATGTTTCCGAAGAAGACTTCTTGATTCCCCTCTTGTTCAATATCTCACTGCTGCCACTCTCCATTACGTTAAGACGGATTCCTGGATATTATTCTGGACCATCGAACGATCAGAGACATCAGATCACCCATTCACTTTACATGGATGACATGAAACTGTATCCCTTCTGGGAGAAATTTCTTCAAAATTGCTCAAGAATCTACACGAGCCGTAGGCATAGTATTGGAATTTGACCAGTGCGCAGTATTTCCTTAGAGTCCGGAAGTTCATGAGAATATGCGGCATGCCGACGGAAGCTAGATCTAGTGAGGGACTCCTTAGTCTGGAGGGTATGCATCGAAGTGTGTTCTAAGTATAGCACATAGTTCTTGAGGGTTCGAACCCCCTGCTGTGCTTTGTCAATTGTCACAAATTAGCAGGAGTGGGAGCATGTATCGTTAAGGCAGCACAAAGAGCTGCGGAAGAACTTGGTCTCGAATTTCACATCAGTCGAGAAGGCCAACTAGATGATCACCTCGAGCT
The DNA here is from genome assembly GCA_958510875.1 of Endomychus coccineus. Lineage (NCBI taxonomy): Eukaryota > Metazoa > Arthropoda > Insecta > Coleoptera > Endomychidae > Endomychus > Endomychus coccineus. The sequence continues at coordinate 121,633,166 of OY294068.1, read as the reverse complement.
GGAGCCTTTTCGTCTGAAAGCCCAGAGGCCATGGAGCAAGATCTTTTGCCCAGGCTGCATGTTGACAAGTCGAATTCTACATAAGGATCGATACCCTCGTCTTGTCAACCAGGCAAATCTTCGGCTACCTTAGGTCAGCCAGGCTTACATCCAGGACCTAGCCATTTACCGCAGCTTGCCAAGATGGCCTAATCAACACCTTGGTCTATCGGGGCAACGTGATGAGTGTGCAGATTCCTGATGTCAGCTGTGAGGCCTATCGAGACGCGCCTGAGACACTTTCCCACCTGCTGTCGGCATGTCCCTCAAAAACGGCCACGGCGTACACCAATTGCCATAATGCGGCCGTACGGGTGCCGCATTACCATCTAATGTACTCGTACTTGATAGATCTAGAGAGATGTTGCTATCTTACATACCAGGAGATATTGTGTTCGTTGTTGAAAACGAAAAATGCCAGTTCCACTGGAATTATTCATTCCGGACCGTCAAGTCCATAGAAGCAAACCAAGACTATGTATGTTATCCAATTCTCTGCTCCTGTAGAGGAGAACATAGACTTCAAAGAGGAGGAAGAATGGGAACAGTATCAAGAACTCCTGTTTACTATAGCCTCTGCTAGCTATACCTAGGCCACAAAGTCGAATCAATGGTTCTGATCATCGGTGTTATGGGAGGAATTTAATCATCGCCGAGTTCGAACTTAAAGATTATTCCGGCCGGTAAAAACTTGGCGTAGGATGACCGGATGACGAAGGCAGTCATTCTGGGTTATATGAATTACTTAGGGCACACAATTTGGGAGCCTGAAGCTTCTTACCAATCGATGTCGAGAAGTAGCTTCTTCAGTTAATGAATTTGATTTTTCTGGGCGACTGCTATGTATTATATTAGCTCAAGTTCAAACTTTCTTCGCCTAATTAACGCCACAATTCCGTGTAAAGACATTGAGGGATACATAATTGAATTTTCTGAATTATGAAGATCAGAATATTCCATTGATGAATTGTCTTTTTTTTTCAATTGAATGTATCGGAAAACATTCTCCGTTACATTGTGAGCTCTTTCAAAATTCAAAAAGAAATACAACATACAACGTATATAAAAATATAATGAATGACACTCCGATATTTCTATAGATAATATCGGTGCTCGTGATAGATTCAGTCATGTGTAGATGAGTATAAGATTTGTTGAATATAATGATGATTGTTTTTTCGGCAATATTCAAGATTTCATATTTGGATCAGAAAATATTGGTTTGTCTGTAGTTGCTTCTATTACAATTCCTTTCGCTCCAAAAATCGCTCTCAGGAATGGCCTCATCGTTTCCAGTACACGTTGAGTTCTTAATGCTGTGTTCTGAAAAAAATGTTGTAATTAGAAGCAAATATCATACAAAATAATTCGTGAAACAAGCTGTGTTCTGAAGAAAGCCTTCTATCGACAACATAAATTCACCCTTTTACAAGGAATACAGGAAAGTAAGGAATATTTGATGGAAACAGAGTTCCAAAAATTGGAAATCGGTATGTATCACTCCCACATGTCGGAACTTGATACTTAGTATGAGAAATCATATTGGAGTGACTTTGAGATACATTAGAGGCATTGTTCCCACATACAATAGAGTAGCTCACGTTCGACTGGTACAGTACCTACGCCACTGAATTAAACTACAAAAAATGTAATGGTCGTTTGACTAGTTTGGACGGCAATTATTTTCTTATTGAATGTGCATCTTCCACTTTATATCTTACGCTCACAAAATCATATAAAATTACTGAATAGAAGATATTATGCGTTGAAATCATTGAGAAGAGTGACGGAATTTATGAATAATGAGCAATGCAGGAAGAGAGACAATATTCAACAAAATACCAATTCGAATAAAACCATATTACTTCTGCATGATTTTGGTTGTTGATCTAACGTTTCTATTTGATGGACTGCCGCATTTTCGACATTATAATTCACGTTACACCATTAGATTGTGGTTGGACTTCAGGACGCTAATTAAATTACAATACATTAGTATTGAATATGCTCCGAATATATTCCAATATTATGCTGAAATTCTCTAGAAATTTCACAATGAAGCATATCTTGCAAATCTTGAAATAAAATAAGGTTATTCCAGCATTGATTATGGGGAATTCTAAAACTTCACTCCAGTATATAGTCTACAGGACATAAAAGTCTGAAACGTAGAAATTTTGAGCGGCATACAGACCTGGTTTTTTGGGAAGCTTTCGACTTCTAGAACGGATGTATGAAATGTGAATTAAACAGCTGATCTATAATCCGCACCACTTTTTGGCGCGTTCTAGCCGTGAAAATAGGCATTTAAGAAAAAAAACTACTGCATCCTGAAAATAAGAAATTTTCGGTTTTACTACCTTGCTCTCTTAATAACTTTCACCAAAATTAGTGTTTCACACTGAAAATGTGTGTCTAAGGCGCGTTCTAGCGGCGAAAATACGCAATTCCAAAAAAAAATATTGGAACTTAAAATAGAAAATTTTCCGCTCTACAACTTTGATCAATTCACAATTTTCACAGAAATTCATATTTTTCACATAATTTGCAAAAAACGCCAATATTTATATAATAGCTTAAGAATCACCCGTCCGTCCATCTGCGGATTGTGAAATTAGTGTTCTAGAAGTCGAAACCTTCCTGAAAAACCAGGTCTGTATTCTGCTCGAAATTTTTAAACAAAAAATTACAATAGAATAATAACCTGTTACGAGACACTCACAGGTACAAGGTCGTGTATTGGAATCATGTGTTAACATATTTAGCTACACCGAGGCGGTCTTGATGAATATCTGATCTGTCGAACATCCAATAATTCGGGATTCTTCAATACTATGAGTGACTTTGCCACATTGGGATTCGTTACTAACTTCACCAGTATTTCAGCTCAAAGTATGCCTTCAAAAAGTATATTTTATATAAAGTGAATGAGACTGTAGGCAAAGTAACTCGGTTACCTGATTTAATGAAAATGGCAATTTGGTTGGCGAAATAGGTATGCAACTTTCCAAATATTGATGTGGTGTTTCGTTATATCTAATTTGATACAAGTTATGTATAAATTCTCTGGAAATAGGTCACACTAACACATATGCTCATTATTCTCATCTTTACGTACTTTTTGGTCTCACGATCATCATCAGAAGACGTAGACGTATCCAAGTCTCAAAGGCGATTTCTTAACTACTTGACTTCACAAGCAAAGGAGTAGAGTATCCACTTTCGAACCGGATGTTGAAGATTTATTAGGTGATAGAAAAAGATTGTCAGACTTTATTAGATATATTGCTATCTGAGTATTCTACCAAATATACTTCTAACATTATACAGACGCAAGTAGGAATTTGCGAGGGTATTAATTAATTAAATTAGTATAAATCTGACTTAATGATCGAATATCTGATCTATGATTCAACGACTTGGAGTCACGTTTCATATGAATCATCTTCAGAATAGATCTTTTATAATAATTGATTTCCTTAGGTGAAATATCAAAACTATTGTAATTAGTCTGATGGTTATAATCAAAGCAGTGTTTAGCAAGGGCGGTAGAAGTTCTTGTTTCCTGTACTATACTTATGGCCATACATTTAGAGATTCCTGTATGAGTCTCATTGCAATCTGAACAATTCAATTTGTATACTGTGTGGGTATTTCCCAACACAGTTATTAGGCTTATGCGCAACATTTATTTCATACTTTTTAAAACATTTCACTATTTCATCTGAGGTCTCTGAAATGTATGGTAATGTAATAAAATTGTTTGAATTACCGTTTGTGCTATTTATATATGACGTTCCATTATATATCTCATTTATTCTTTCTTTGATGATGAGATTGGAAGATGTTTCTAGTTAGTCATTCATTTCCAGTGTATTACGAAACATTTTTGAATTTTTGGGACGGTCCTCTGGGTGAGACAATTTAACAGCGCGATTTGTAAGGCTGTTTATACTCTTTTTCAAAACTTGTCAAGTTATACACATAAAACGTGACTCCAAGTCTGTGAATCATAGAACAGACATACAATCATTGATTCAGATTTATACTAATTTAAATTATTAAAACCCTTGCAAATTCCTACATGCGTCTTCATAATTTCAAAAGTATATTTTAGGTAGAATGCTCAAATAGTAATATTTCTAATAAGGTCTCACAAACATTTTTCTATTACCCCATAAATATTTAACATCTGGTTCGAAAGTGGTTACATGAGAGTTATATTTTTAGGTTTCCGTCGTATACAAACTTTCTTTGACATGACTTCGTATATTATAAGAAAATTGTTAAGCAGTGGATTCTTGATATATATTCATATACTTAAAACAATAATGTGTTAAAATTTCGATTACCCGTGTTCTGTTCGTTTCGGCGACGTGGGCATTTTCAATTGTAATAGGTTTGATGAGGACGCTTTGTGCTGATACAATTAGTTTCAAGAAATCCCGTTTTAGACATTGATACGGCTTCTGATGATGGTCGTGAGACCGAAACGTACGTTAAGACGAAAATAATAAACATATGTGTTAGTGTGACATATTTTTCAAGTATTTACATATGTTAAACTGAACTGAAAATATAACCCAAATTAAATAAACCAGCTACAAATTGATAATCATGCTTTTATAATATTTGTGAATATATTCAAAATCGTAACTAGGAGAATGATATATTGAGCAAAATAAATTAATCATCTTATGAATTAACGGATACGTAAATAACAAACTTGCCTCAGCCTCCATTTGTTAGCACAATTTTCAGTTTTCGGAAACTTATGCAGGTTGAATGTATGACTGTATCATAATATTCACTAGCTCTTATTCACGAACTCTGCCCGCGCAAAAAGTGTAGGAACAGTGAACTAATATATTGCATGATTAGAAACTGCTAGAAGTGGGCAGATACGCCAAGTTATACTCTATGTCAACACATTGGAAGTTCATTTGAATTGACAACATATGTGTGTTACAACTATAACACTAAATGAGAAACAATCACCCTTATTCATTGAAATTACTGTTAAGATACTGAGAACCTTTCAGTTAAAAAATAGCTATCATCAGAGTAAACCAGTTCACTCTGGAGATTACTACTTGGTAGCTGAAAAGTCCTCAGTTCTTCGACAGTATATCAAGTAGATAAGGGTGATTGTTTATTATTCAGTATTAAAGTGTATCCAACGTGTGGACTCTTCTATAGTTCATTAATTCTATGTATTATTATAATACTTTGCTCAAGTGAAATGTCAGAATAGTTTCAGACCAATTAAAATACTTCTCTTTCACTTCGTGTAGTGAGGGAAGAATTAATATTTAAAATAGTGGAATGAAACAATAATGTAAATCTACACTAACTGTAAAGGTTTGCTTGCTCACAATCATTTCGTCAAACATCGATATTTTCAAAGAGAGTTAGCATTTTTGTGTTATTTCACTATTCTACATATTTTAAATTCCCTCACTATATGATTGTATATGTAGTATAAATACAGTTTTCCTGATTTTCGCGGATACATCAGTTTTGATCATTTCTGAATCGGTCTAGACTATTCTGGTATGAAGCTTATGCGTGCGTGTCTATGATTTTTCTTGAATATGACCTCATGTCGTATATGAAAAATGTGTCTTTTGATTCTATTAGTGTTTGCATTTCACTTTGCATTGTTTCGAAGCCGTTACCTGGCGGTTGAATTCCCAACTGTTTATCCGGCGAATATTTGAATCTCTAGATTGGTTTTAAAATGTGTGGTATTGTGAATACAAATCTCAGTGGGGACTTTTGGTTTTCGCAAGATGATATTGGAGCTAGGTTCTCCAAGTATTTATCAGTCAGCAACAAGAAGACCAAAATAGTTGTCTAGAACTAATAGACGTATTGTCTCTTTCCAACCTGAAGAAGTGGAAAACCAAACCTTTTGTAATAATCCGACGGATTACTACTTTTTGTTTTGGGGCCTTTGAATAATATTGATTTAAATTCAAATTGAAAATTTTATAAATTATTTTATCTTGAACACGATATACCAGACAGACCTAGAGACGGTAATCTGAGTCCTCTTTCCTGTATCATTGGCCGGTCAGCCATGAACCAAGTTTTACAAACGTAAGCACGGCACGAGGTCAATGGTACTTTTTCCCTGAGTCAGGAAAAGTTCACGTGGAGTTGAACAGAGCAATTCTTTCGCCTAGTTAGATTCCTATTGGCTGTTGTTATATTTCATGGGCGTGTTCCGATCCCGGAATTCAAAATTGAACATATTTTCTAAGATTGAGCGTGAGGTGGCCCCCCGCTCCAATGATTTCATAAAAACTAATTACTTTGAGGAAAAAAGGCAGTTCTCACCACCTTCTCAGATAGTTCTTAAATACCTACTTGTTCGGTAAGTCAGCTTGCTTCATGTCCACAGGGATGTTCTCTCGTTGCATTAAATCAAATCAATTATTATCATGTTGTCAAGATTTAGACCAACGAAAATCCAGAAATTTATAGAGATTAAATTAATCCATCAATTTGTGCTCATTGCAACATGGGTTATGCATCTCTGGCGAACTAAAGCAGCGCTGGACTTATTCGCAACTTCCGCGTCACGCGTAAAGTGTTTGTTCCCTTATTTAAAAATCATTTTGTGACAATTTTCTATCATACTAAATTTAATCCGATGTAGAAATCGAGTGTTTAAATTCTTTGTGCGTTATTTCTACAAGGGGTTCGAGATGAAATGGTGTTATTAGACCAACAACGTGAGTGCATTTTGATTGCCAAAGAACACTGTTTTATTTGTTAATATATTTTTGTCCTGCCATTCAGGCTAAGTAGTGATCAATTGTAATTCTGCTTATCAGAGATTACTTAGGGGAGATAATGGAGTATCATGTCGTTAGGCTTATCCCAGCTTACCAGAAAGGGAGGAATCCTTTGATTTTGAACATTATTTATCAATCATCGGCGTGATCGAGCGCGAAACCGATCACTGTTCGGGATTGTGCTAATTAGTCCTTCATTTATTTCAACTCTCTAAAGAGAACATGGACAAGAAATCGCTCGCTGGCGAAGGGGGTAGTACTAGCGACATTCATAATTTCTCAGGTTCCCACTTGGGGTCAACCTGAACTTGACATCTTTTTAAATCTATGCTATCATTCCTATAACCAAATTTTGGATTAATTTTATAAACGTTCGTTGTTGGTTAATGCATCATTTTTTTTTGTTAATTTTGTTTTAATCAATATACATTTATTATTTTATTTGATTTACGAGTTCAACTGGAAATCCCAAATCACCTCTCAGCGAATACGACCTTCAGAATTTACGCTTGAATAGATATAAAGATATAAGTATAGGTAATTGTACGAGCCGGTCCCTAGGAAGGGATCGCGGCCTCATAGTCAAAAACAGCTTCTAGGTGGGCTGAAACATACGCCTAGTGGTGGCAGCTTTGAATGAACCTTAAGGTTACACGGATCAACTAAGATCTTCGATACCTCAGCAGGTTCCAACAAACAAATCTTAATTCACATAACACATCGATGAGGTATTAACGCTACCTGAAATATTACCCAGCCGACTGTTACAAGTTCAAGTGTTACAAGCAGTGAGATAGGATTTCGAACCAATTCACTTATTTGGGAAATATTAAATCTAGAGCAATCTGGAGTAAGTTCAGATTTATTATTACAAAAACACAACGCTCGGCGGAACGTAACACTTTGTCTATTGATTCTAACAAGAAATACGTTGTATTTCACTCCCCATTGTTTCATCTAAGTTCTCGTTACATATACTAAACTGGTAATTACATCTCTTTCGGAGATAGTTGATCAGTGACTTCATCGTCTGGCTCGTTCCATTGATGAGCTCATGATAAGAGCAAAATAACTGTATGGAATGGATAGACGTGTTGTCACAATTCAACATGATGAGTCAAGACTTTGTCTCCATCTAAAGTTGCAAAAAAAGGCAACCATTTCTCATATCATTTTAAGGTTGAGTATCATGAAGGCAATCCGCCATTCTACGTTGAATCAATCCCATATCTTTAATGATATATGCATATTTTAGTTCATCTTGATCGTACATTTTTTTCAGAGCAGAAATATGAAACATTAAAATTCAATGACGATAATGTTCTGTTGTATAGATCTCTGCTCCAAAAGGGTATTATTAAGCTGAAATAATTTGGTTAAGGTATGTAGGTATATTCACAATAGATGAAAAATACATATTTTATACAAAAGCGTACAAGGAATTTATGGAACTCATTTAAGAATCTGTAATTTTTGTTGATCCAATGTATCCTTACTCACATAATCTTCATCGAAATTAACCACGAATCACTATTACATTTCATACTTACTATCATATAGTCGCCAACAGTCTGTGATAGATTTGTTAATATTCCAAAACCAGAGCCGAAGAGTTCGTCAGGGATATCCAGTTCAACTTTCTTCTGATCTTTATCAAAAATTACTATATCTTCAGTTGTAGTCGGTAACCTAGGTGTTGAAGGTGTTGCCAATGGTTTTTCCCAGGCAAATTTCGTATTACCAGGCTGCAAATATCAGATTTCACATGAAAAATTCCTTTTCCAATCTATACTTCTGGAAAATTATCGAAATATCATAATAACAGACTTAAGTATCGAACTCTCAATCATATTCAGCAAATCATATAATGTTTAATCAAAAATCAATTATTTTACTCTCGAAAAGTTCCATCCATTTTCTCAATTCATGGATTATACTTCGTTGGGATCACCATAAACGATAACAACGAACATGCTGTTGGTAGTAATTCTAAAAAGGAGCCAAACGTTATCACGAAGAAACAAATTGCCTCAAATCCTTAGAAGCTTGATTTGACGAATCTGATACATTGCTCCACATAATACTCCTAAAATTCACCTTCAATGGTTTCACTCCGTTCATTTGTCAGAATCAGTCATCATAATATAATAAAAAAATATATGGTACAGAAGCGAGCGCAGTTTTCAATAATTAATATTGGTGTTCTGATTCGTCAGAAACTGAATTCGGTGGAGATTGATAGATAATAACAATGGTAAGAAGTAGATTTGTGAGTAAAAGATTGTTTTCACAACAAGGAATACAAAAAATTGTGCAACATTTTAGTGACGTTACCAGTGGGCGTCAATCGAAGCAATAGTGGTGGTGTCGTCCTCTCACAATAATCGAATATCAAAATGTATATCATATAATAAATACCTTGAATAGTAGACTTCCGCGGATAGCTAATCTCGAAAATTTCTGGCTCCTGAATGGATTCCGCGTTTCAATATCACAAGTTGATGCCGACGTTAGATACATCTTTAGAGCAGGCTTAAGGCCTATTGTGACGCGGAATATATGCGGAAACAAATAATTTTCAACGTATAATAAATGTTTATAAAATGTCTACAGCCGTTTTCAATAAAAATGAAAATATGTGTACACATAATATGATATTACACATTTTTTGTATCGTCGAATATCTTAAATATAAATACCACCTATATGGAGTAACTATATACTAACTCTTATTTGTCTAAATGATCGTTTTCCGAAATTTCAGGGCAGAAATATTATCTACAGTTTCATCAAATCAATATTTGATACTACATCATTTTATAGTGACAATAGCGCAAATCAGAAGTCTTCACTGTTGACCGCAAATAAGATTTTCATTGTTTTAGTTCGGAAAAGCTTCTCCCATACTATGCAACAGACGGGGAAGTTCTATACACCGCCGCAATGACACTAGTTGTCTTACGACTACCTGGCAGTCTACTACACGTCTTGCTTGAAGTGTTGACTTGCGTTTTTACCTAATTTTCAGAGGCCATCACAGGAAGCCGACATAACGTATTTTGATTTTGCCAAATCTAGTCTAGCCTAGCCCCTTCTGAACGATACCCCAATCACCACCTCACTCTCTGTACTTTTCTCGGTCGCACTGGACAAGCTTTTACACTACGCTAATGATTACAGAATATAAATTGAATTATTTTTTCATTTATGATGAAAACAATTAGGAGTTTAAGGGAAATGCCAATGATCGACAATGTTTGAACATGAAGGTTGCCGCTGAAATTGCATTGTTATAATTATTAACAAATAATGAAATGGTGATAAATATTCTTTACGTAAAATTGAGGAATTCGTCATAGTTTGACATTTTTCTTTATTGATGAACTATGAAAGAGTTTACGCTGTGAATACACCATAAAACTAAATAGAGAATAATCATCATCTATTAAAAATGCTGTTAAATTACTGTGGACCTTTCTGCTATCAAGTACTCTGATAATAGCTACTTGGTAGCCGAAAGCTCCTCAGTACTACGAAAGTATTTTGAGTGGGTAATGGTGATTATTACCCTACTTGTGATTGTAATAGCCTTTTATGAAAATCGTAGTTATAATCTACCTCAATTGAAATCAGGTTCTCGATAAATAAACAAGAAATAAGCCATAATCGTTTCAAGGAATGGTATTGAAGATTGTCTTACACAACTTCATTTTCATTTTTCCATTATATGCATATTTAGATCGATTCATGTTTTGTTCGGCATTTATTTACCTATTTTGAGATTGTCTAGTCTAGGGATAAAAGTTATTCCACTGGAGATAAATTAATGATATATTAAACAGAACGAACTAAATATTTGTAAGCAAAACTGGAAAACCTCAGTATTGTACCGTATTGAATTTCCAATTCCAGAAGAGGAGCTGACATAGTTCAAAATAATGTAATGGATGTGTTATTATGTAATTGACAAAATATGATTTTGGTCTTCCAAGTTGCAAATATTTTCAAACAAATAACAATAAGCCCTGCACAATGAGGATGGAGGAGTATTACGTCGAAATGAAACAAAAATAACCGTCCCTCTAGATAAATCATACCGCATGAGCAAGAAGACTAGAGACGGTGACCTTACTCTCATGGAAGGGATGGATCAAATAATGTACCCGGGGCAGGTGGATTCTCCTAGTCGTGGTCATCACAAAGAAACGTTATTGCAATATCACATGTCTTGTAAGCCCGTCTATATTCGGAATCAACTCGCTCACAGGACTGGATAGAACTTTGGTCTTGTCTCTAGCTTTCTTGAGTATTAAACATGTAATAATATTTTCGAGGCTAATCCAAAAATTTGCTGAAATAAGAATATTTGGGGACTAACGATATAGTGTCATGATGATCATCAAATGCAAAACTATAAAAAAAATTGTTTTAATTTTTTCACACAAAAATATCATAGATATTGTACTGTGATCCTTCACTACGATGTGACACATTATTAAATCCGCGAATACATTAATAGCAATGAAGTTGAAACCCAATTTTTAGTGATGATAGTGCAATTTGCTCCTCTAGAGTTGTGCCTTTTTCATATATTTGTGTTATGAAATAAAATGTCTATCAGGGTGTAGCTGAAATATCAACATGAATTTATAAGTTTGAAAATATTTTCCTTTCGCTTAATGGTGACTACCGTTTTTTTCGCGATTTTACCGGAAGTTGTTGTATACTTAGTAATTTTGAATGGAACAATCAGTTTAATATATTTATTCCTACATATCATAATTGTATAAGAATCGTGATCAATAAACTTTAAAAAGATTCGGTGGGAATGAAGGTTGAAGTGCAACATCTAGAACAACAATCCCACAAATTATTGAAAAGGGTCAGGTACGAGAGACGCTCAAGACGAATATTCCGATTCAACAAATAAAATCGAGACTATTCGAATCTCGGTGTTGTCTCTCTCGCGGAAGCGTAAAATGTGTCATCCAATGACATTTGAATCAAAATTAGTGCAGGACAAAGTATGGATAAATTGTAATCAAATTTGTAAGTTATTTATAATTGTTGTCAACAATAACCAACAAATTAGCTTGATATATTACCTCATTAAAATTTGTCTCAATATTAGTTATAAGATTTCGGAATGTAATAACATAAATTAATTTTTTTTTAATACAATAATGTCGCAAAATCTTAGCAATTTAATTATTCCTCAATCATATAAACTTTGCTTGACTCATTTTTTTTCAAGATAATATTCCTCGATTCATTTATAAGATGAAAAAATTATACAACAATTGAGGTAAAATACTACCACTCCTTCTTTGCAGAAGTAATAGCTGATATATTCCCAATGTTTATGTCATTCAGACTATAACATAGATCTAAGGGTATGTTTCGATAATCTCCAATTCACTATCTCATTTCATGATATAATCTCAGATCCTTCTAATAAAATTTTTAAGAATGTTACACCTGTCACATACGTTCAACCAATGAAGACTACATGATTGTTTTGGCCTGATCTGACATCTCCTCATTATGGCAAAATTTTATGGACTTGTTGGTAGCACATGGCGACCCATATTTGCCTAGAAGTGATAACCTTCCGAACGTTCCTCAGGTACGGTCTATTGAAACTTTTTGAACCCTCTAAGCTGAGAGATTTCATAAAAATGGTTGTGGAGCCTAACGATCACTTGCTATCAAAATATTATATTCATCGAATGAGGATTTCTTGAATTTGAACCAACGGTCTCTACATTTTATTCGAAACTTATGTAACATGTGTCATGCATTGCGTTTGTGAAATTTTCAATTTTGAGATGTAACTGATACATAATTTTGAACAGAAACATGAACATTGAACATAAATTGTTCCAGAGCATACTAGACTATTTCAATAAAATGAGATACTCAGTGAGGACAATAAGACACCAGTAACGGGAAGAAGTTACACTGATAATCAAGGAATAATCATCGTTATTCACTGAAAATACTGTTAAAATAGTAAGCACCTTCCAGCTACCTAGTAGTCATCATCATTGAGCCTACTCTAATGATGAATATACTTAATAGCTGGAAGGTCCTCAATAACTCAACAGTATTTTTAGTGGCTATGGGTGATTATTCCTTTTATGTTATACGTTAGTTTTATATTGTATGGACAGTAGTGAATTGTTATGATTCATTGATAGGTAGTTTTGGACGAAAAATGTAATGAATATCAAGAAGTGAAGAGAGAATATCTAAATCTTGAAGAAATATGATCTCAAATTGTTCCTAAATTTTTTTCTGTCAACAATTTGAGAAAATTTGGTTATGGTATAAATTATTTGAAACTTCATTGATGCTGTTTCCTTGATTGTTTCATCAACAAATTGTCCTCCACAGAATAGTGTAGAACGAAGACTTTGAGCTCAGAAGTTTATCATGGCAGTGAAACACATTTTCTATTTTACAATTTATTACATTCATTATGTACATCAGACAAATACTACTCAACATTTCACAAAAGTTCCTATTTACAAGACAGAACAATATTATACATTATAACCTGAAATCTCAAATTGTTACAGAAATTTATGAAAATCAATGAATTTTTACAAATGATAATGGCTTTAGAACGACATTATAAATATTGAATATGTTAATTAAAATTAGGTCAATCGAAGGTCAATTTTGAAATTTTTATTCAATAACATATTCAACAATCCAAATTATCAGTACAGTTACTAATGATTTGAATTTAGAAATAAGTTTTCTCAGAATAAAACATGTAAGATTCTCTAATGAAAATATCATCATTGCTTACAGATCCTCATTCGACAGAACCTTCAAACTTCTCTAGGAATTATTTTAACGACAGAGAATAATTATTGACTAGAATTATTTATTATGAATGGAAACTCCGTTCCTGGATAAATAATAAATCTCTCAGTTTATCCAACGTAGTACATTTCTGTGATAAAAAATAATATCATCATAAATGATAATATTATTAGGTACACACAGAATAAAATGATATTTAGTAGTAAATGATTGATCACATATTATAATCCTAAAAATATAGGAGTGAGTTATATTTCTGTATCAACTATTAATATTATTATTGAAAGATTCAATGCAAGTACAATTTTATTGGAAAAGTTACGCATTGTAAATATGATCTCCAGATATTTTTTGTGACGTAAGCTATCCACGCCGAAAAAAATTTGATTGATAAGTCTTGAAATCATAATAATATTATCCTGCATATGCATGGCTCATTTTGAAATTGAAAAAGTTTTGTTGTTGAAATTCCTATTTTTGATATTTTCATTGATGATGGCAATTAACATCTGACTGTAAAGCTATCGGGTCAATAACAAGTGAGTCATATTTCCATATTTCATATCTGATGGTACCTGTCACCGGAAGTCTACATTATATCATCAGGTTGATGTGGACTGCACATCTTCATATATATGGCATATAACATATTGAAAGGTATGTCGAGTATTGTGATTGTTTTGAGGTTCAAAATTGAAATTCAATGCAACGATATGAATCAATACTCATAATATGAATTTAACGAATTGATGACCCTGATATTAGTTCTTACTTTGGTCCTCATCTTAAACAGGTTTCTTCTGAATATTATTAGGAAGAATTTAGAATTTTAGATCCAATAAGAATTGCAACATTCATAGTGAAGGGTAATATTCATTTTCATTGAATATATTTTCCACAATAGAGAATAATCATCAATATTGGAGACAACGTAAATCAGGCACCCGGGGGAAATTTTTGTTCGAATAACTGAACCGATAAAATCATTTTGAGAAATTAGATGTGACCTTCAATTACCTAAATTTTATTTGCACATTCTACATAACTTTTAAATTGCACCATATGCTGACACACTAGCTCCTAATTGAGGAGTGGCGTGAGCATCACCTCCACCAGACCCACCACTGAATCCACCTAATAAAGACCCTATATTGAAGCCAGTGTTTCCACCGCTCGATGAACCACTACTTAGTTTATTTGTTACAGTTGTAATTAAAGGACCCGCTGCTTGCAACTTTGAGCCAATTACACCCGAAATAATACCAGATAGGGAAACAACTGGATCCGCAGGTGGTTCAATTCCATGAGCCCGATTTTTGGCTATGTTTGTCTTATCCAATTGGCTAACCCATGCAGTCTTGTGATCGATGAATGAGTTGATTTTCTGTGGATGATAATGAATGAATAATGAATAACGTGTAACAAAAGGGAATTAGTACTCAATGGATCACAGTGCAAGTGACTATTAATAGATATCCTGAATTATTGGAAGAAACGGACTGACGCTGCTTCCAGTTCAAGGATTGAATTCGTATTCATTGCATTCTTACGGCAAGAATGAAGAAATTGTGTTTGTTCTGAGAATTTAATCCTATTTCTTCCATATGTCGTATATATGCAATAATATTACCCAAAATACCCAATTCCCTTCTGCATTTGCTTCTATTATATACATATGTATAAATATATTTTTTTATTTCCAGATTATGTAAAATAGTTGAAATGTCTAACAAAATTGATCCTAGACAGGAATATAAGGATCTACCTTACGAGCCACACAATGAATTCTACAGTGGGGCACCCCATATTAGTACCTACAACCTGATGAGTCACATTTATGACTCAATTTTCTTTAGTTCTTCGGTTTCCGAAATGTTACATATTATTATCATTATTGTTATTATAATAACATAAAGAAGTTGGTATATCTGAATGATAGAACGTACATGTTTCTATTTTTTTTGTTAATCGATGATCTTTCACCATTTCTAGACTCAAAAAACAATTTGTGTTTCGAATGTAAGTTGTTACTTTCAACTTTAGTAAGAATATGCAGTTACAAGAAATGAAAGGGGTTCAATGAATGGTTGCTTTCAGGTAAAAGACGAGAAATCGTTTCCGCATGGTACAATTCATATCCCAACTGGCAACATTTTGATTCATGAACTAGTTTCAAATCCCAGTTAGCAATATCGCAAGAAATTTGATAATGAATTATCAATATCATTGATTGCAGAAGAATCAATCTTTACTTCAATTTTGAGACTCGGCCAACTTGGTCTGAATCTTCGATCTTTAGCTTAGATCCACTATGAAGTTCCTTTTCAATAATCAATATTCGAACAATTTAAAGTATAGGACTTATTGCAAATACTCACATTAAACACAAACCCTAATACAGCGTTCTTAACTCCAAATTTGGCATCTACTTTCCTCTTATCCCTGTACTGATCATTAGAATCTACTTCCTGAAACAATAAAGAAACATAAGAACCTGAAAAATGTAACTAGCAACTTATGTATTCTATTCAATTTGAATGCATTTGTATGTAGGGCATACTCTTAAATCATTTTCCCCAAAAAAATTAGAATCCAAAATCCTCAAATTCAAAAATTATCATTCTAGTGACGACTACGAATCTGTATTCACAGATTTGTCTGAGGAAACACTCAAGAAGCTCAAAATATATCTCCGAATTCAAATGATATTCGTATGTAGATATGTAGTATAACTGGAATTTGCTAAGCGTACGAAGCGATCCGAGAGATAATGAGCGACATTGTCTTGCACTTCTGTACATGTATATTAAAGAAAAACTAACTCGGCGTACAACCTGACGCTAAAACAAATATCATTTCTTACATGCGGCATCACAGTAGCAATCCTACTCCATAAGAAATTTTTGAACGGACTATATGGTATGGCAACAAATATAGATGGTCGCTTTCTCTCTCGGCTCGTATTAGCGTTGCTAGAGCACGTTCCAGTATTAATATTATATTAAGTCAATAGTTCACAGCTGAGGTTAACAAGATCACGATGAATAAATGACAATTGAACCGAAGAACCAATTCCAATTAGGAACAGATATTTATATTTAAAATATAATTAAATATTATTATTAATTTTACTTCATTGAAAAGATTGAGTATGAACCAACATTATAGTTCATGAAATCATCCATTGATCAACACAGATGAAAAACATACGTGATGTGTAGCTCAAAATAAGGTAAATTTTGGCAAAAAGTGAGAAGACGAAATGAATGAGGTGAAAAACTCAAATGTATTGAAGATGATTATCTGTTTAGAAGATGGATTATCTGTTTAGCGACCTTCAATTACAAATCATTGGTGAGCAATGTTAAACTCTACTTAGATGATAGAGAGTCATTTCGAGTTTATCGTTCATTTGATTGAACCAAACGGTTTGGAAATTAACTTGTAGCGCCGTCTGATCAGCTGCAAGGTGAATATTGTTTCAACGTCACCATTTTGAATTTAGATGGAATAGTAGAACAATTATTTCTCGCTCGCGGTAAAGTTGATTTAGATGTTCAGATGGCGCCTTCATTCTCAGAAACAGTAACTTTGCATAAATCGTGAGAGGCATATACTCTCTTCGATTGTATAACCATGGAGTAATAAGAAATACATTATAAAATCCACTAAAATCAATTTAATAAGAGACTGAACTAATATTTCTATTCATTTTCAATTCACTGTAGAGTATTACAGTTGCCAGATACGTGTATGTTAATGTAAGCGTCTTCTTGAGATGGGTACGACTGGGTCGATGTTCGTCGTGATACCTCCCGTCTCCAATATCATACAATTTCTTATAACTCTTTGCTCATCGTGGATTGATGATGATGATAAAATCAACACACGTAAAAAATAAGAAAATAGATCTGGTCAGCACGCTGCGCTCTCCCCTGCGTCAAACGCATAAATCATCCCAGCGGCTAGGAGCGCTGGTCTATTACATTCCTGGTGAAAAATATATACACTATTGGTTACATATATGTCATCATCAGAGCTACGTTATTGACTTAGCTCAGATGATGACACTGTGTGTTGAAACATATGTAAGTAATAGTAGATAATGAAAACATAAATTGTTTATTTAGTCTTAATTAGTGGTTTCACTTTATAAGTTAAAAATTAATTTACACATTCCTAATGCCGAAACTATTCAATATATTTCTATATATTTGAAAAACTAACGTGGAATAACACTGCCGCTTAATGTGTTGAACCTATGGTATAGTATAATACCTTAAGTCGGGTCTAAGCCTGGGCTATATTCGCTGTCGCAGTAACAACATTGAATTCGGTAAGGCAACTGCCCGCTGTACCGTGGTAGTATGAATATGCCACCAGGAATGTTATAGACATGCGCTCCTAGCCGCAATATGGATGGGTCAAAAAAATGCGCCCCAGAAGCTATCCTCTTTTATGCTACATTGCCTACAGTTGATGACTCCGTAATATGATAATTCTTATCAAACCTGATAAAGTACTTTCATACAAACACATAATATGTATCTTTAATTATATTTTTTGAAGCTTTCCGTTATACCACCACATAATATAACTCGTGCGTCTCATTCTTAGATTAATTCAGAAAGACGTGCACGCGCTTTCATTTGCTTAAATGCTAAGCAAATTCCTGCTTTGCAATCCCACCCGTCCTGGTCTGTATATTGGACGCTTATCGATAAACTCCCATCACTCATCTTGTATCTGGTATATTAGTGGTATTGTTACCATTGTTTTTCCCCATGTGATTCCTCTCTCCACATTCTTCGTGTTTTTCTTGAAATTACATAATGTGGTTATTATCAATGAATTAATCAGCCTACCTGACTTTCATTATGATAAAATCCAGTGCATTATTAAAGTGAGCGTAAAACTCGAGGTCAATTATTAATGAGGTGAACATTCGCAATCAATATTTACATGAATTTCCATTTCATAACTTAATTCTTAGTAGCTGAATGACTCACAAAACTAAAATAATCAATTTCAATGAGCTTTCCATGATTTACATTGTTATTTTAGTACGATCGATTTAGACATAAATCTACCTAAGCTCATTAATTTCGTAAACTAGCATTTATAATTATATTTGTTTCGGTGTCCAGATCAAAGTTCAAAAGTGAATTTTTGCAGCTATTGCCCAACAATTGTTATAAACAGTCATAATTTGTAAACCAATTAAAATGAAATAAATTTATAAAATGTAATAATTCGATGGAAACTAACTTATTTTTACTCTCGCGAAAAATGTTTTGGTATTATACATTCTGAATGCAAGGCAATGAAAGATTGTATGAACTCTTGGCTGTATTACTTGATTGGACGTCACTTCATGGCTTGCTATGATCTAGGTTTCTGGCAGGCCACAAACCTGATAGAATAGCTTCTGACCACGGGGTGCACAATGGATCGACTAAGTGAACTGGGTGTATTTAGGGGTTAAGCCCGCTCCCCTCAATTGATGTTGATGATGATGATAATGATCATAAACTATTAGAGAATTTGAAGACAAAATCAAGAACAGATGCAACTTTTGGGGACCTTTTGTCTTGTAATCCCGTCTTAGAATATTTCTTGAATCAAAATGTGATCCAAGTTATTAATTTAATAGATTTATCTGCTATTCTGGAAGACCAAATAGAACATCTACAATTGGGTTCAGCTTCACATTCGTTTCAAATCATGTCAGTCGATGGTGTGAGAGGTTTTGGAGGATATCGATCTCCTAATCGTAATATTTTCTTTATGGTAGATCATTTCACAAGATATGAGTGAGTGTTCACTATCAAGGATCAGAATGCACAGAACGGTGGAGAAAAATTAGATCACCATAGATTAAATATTATATTTTCGCGAAAAAATACCTTGAACTAAAGACGCAGCAAATAAAATCCTGCGAGAAGTTACACGCACTATAGATGCACCTCAGCAACATTTAACAAGAGCCTGCAGAAAATGTAATTTTGTAAATAGGTTGCGGTAGCGACTGTAGGCTTAGGACAGAAGTTTCAGTTCAAGTCTCAAGCCTCCCCTGAAGATGCCACCTGTAATGGTTGGCGAAACGTCGGCATCAAGTCGGGGTATTGGGATGTGAAATTCATCCGGAAGTCAAGATTCTTCAAGATTAGCTTTCCGCGGAAGTCTACTATTCAAGATTAGGAAAGAAGGCATATATTGCAAAAGGGCTTGTGGTGATAACAGTACAAATTGCTGTCCGATCAATGACGGAAACTATAACGATGTAGATGATCTTAATCTGATGGCACATCAAAATTTGAACAAAAATGATAATATGGCGACCCGTATCAAGAAAGACAGAATGTAAGTTTTGTGCGCATATTCTTAGCCGATGAAACAAATAATTATGAATGGTTCGATTCATAGTATTGAAAAATTTTTGCAAAAAAGATGTGTAATGTAAAATTCAATCATATTATATGAGGAATGATTGTGAATTTAATATTAATTAGGGTTAAAATTGTTGATTTGTAAATACAAAATCTATATGAACAAATGTCTTCCAGGTATTCCATCTGACCCAGAAAATATTGAAACCGTTCAAATATATCCTATGCCAGCAGACGCTCACGAAGTTCAAAGCTCTGTAGCTGTTGTTGACTATTACAGCTTTATCATTGTACTACTTGTCGAAAAAATACATTTAGTTCAACTGATCACCAAAATGTCAAAGAGCTTTCATACTGTCCGGAAAATTAACTTCACGTCAGTAATTTGCGGCTGGAAAGTGGAACATTACATCAATAGGCTGGAAAGCGTTGCTCATCAACTTTCTCGAGACTTTAATGCATCTAGATCAAATTTCTTTCCTTTTCACGTCACCCGAACAATACAGCCTGTCAATGTAAGAGGGAATATGTATCTGTAACTTTTGGCAACTTGATGAATCTGACATTTTGTCAACACATATTGATATTTGAGGATTCGTTGTATTAATAAAACAGTGTAAAATAAAGCATTTCACGCAACATGCTCGTAAAATACCATTGAGGTAATCGTTCAGAAATTCCAACTGAACTTGTACTTTGATATACCTTTTTCCATTTTTATAACGTAAATTACTATTGTTTGGTATGGTCAATCCTCCAAATAGATTGACAAAGTTCAGGTTGCTAATGGAAGAATAAGAAATTTCAGCCTCTATACTTTGACTGCATTATAATGTTCGAAGAACATCGTGTGAACGAGAGGGAATGTGTAGAGAGGAAATTGGTATCTGAATTTCTCTTGAAGGCTTGGAGGTAATAGGTAGAGAGGAATACCTCACTAGGCAATACGTTCTACAATCTTGCCCTTCGATAGAAAAATGAAGTCTGTCGGGAAGAAGTTCGGCAGGTTTCGAGTTCGACAATGAAGGGATGAATAGCATGAGCTCGTCTAGTCCGCCTGTCTGGAATCTCTCGTGGAGGAACAATAGATGAGATTACTGATGAACACCGACCATGGAAATATCTCTAGAAAATGGAGATATCTCCCACCTTCCTACGATGTCCTAGAGAAGTCGATAAATTTTTGAGTATTACATCATCATTCAGCGATATTCTGGATAGAATTCAAGAGCTTCAGCGTATGTTTGTGAACCGAACCTCAGACATATATCATATCAATACAACCAACTCCAAATCAATCAGTAAGCTGCGAATTCTCTGCTAAATTCCTTGGCCTGCATATAGATGCCAGACTAGATTGGAAGAAACACATCGAGAAACTTTTAACGAAGATGAGTAGGACTACTTATGCACTAAGAACTATCTCCTATCTAGTCTCAATTAAGGCATCATTAACATCATACAGAGCATACCAAGAGGCTAACATAAGATATGGAATTATATTTTGGGGAGACTCGGTGAAAATAAGAGAAGTATTTATTGCACAAAAAAAAAGCCTTCGTACTGTACTTAAATTGAAACAAACTGAAAGCTGCAAAAGATATTTCAAAAACTATCAGCTACTGACGGTGTATGGTATATACATATTAGAAGCCGCACTGTTCGTCAAAAAACATCCTGACATATTTGAAAAGAACGCATGTCAACATAATTATAGCACGAGGAATATGGAAAATCTAGTCCCACCAAAAACTGTATCAACTAGAATACAAAGGAATGCAAAAAATACACTAATAAAAATATACAATAAACTACCTGCTAACCTTAGGGAACTACCGATTAAACAATTCAAGTACCAACTGAAGGCAATCCTAGTGAAATTCTCCATATACGATCTAGATGAATATCGTAGCTTCACTCTTAATTGTAATATATGAAGATTTTATTAATTATTCATGTATTTTATCTATATTATAAGCCATTTTTATTTGTGTTTTATTCAAACTTGTCATATATACAGAAATATTTTAAAGTGTTATTATGTATTGTAACTTATATTTTATAATTTTTGACACGTCCTACGCCAAACTGGCATATTGTATTGTATTATGTGGACGAATAAATACTACTACTACTATATGTAAATAGTACTCCAGAACAGGTCGAATCTGTGCTTTGTAAAATATGAGTAGCTACTGGGCTGGGAAGTAGCTATTTGCAAGGAATAGAAAACCTAGTTTTTGTGAAGCGGGTTCTGGAATGGAACTCATATATGATCATCCCATGAGATGGTTCTGTCGGTGGTGATCCCTAAAATGGACATGAGAGACTTCAGAAGAATAGTTGTACCTCATATTGTCATATTAGGGATTGAGGAATCCGCATCCCTGGAGAAGATGCAAGCTTGAGTTTTGGTTGCATTAAACTCTACTAGATTATCAGATCTTCATTTCAAAATCATTTCAAGATCTTCATTAATTGTATCAACCTGTATCCCACTTTCTCTGGCTCCATTAGATGATATAGGAACTCTAGATGAGAAACCGGTATGAAGTGAACCATCATCTACAAAGCTGTGGCCGAGATAGGAGATCACTCCCATTGAATCATTGATATGGAGCAGAAACAAAGTTGGAGCCTAGACAGATCCCTTTGGAACATCAGCGTTGATTGGAATTGAATCGAGGGACACTCTATCAACCACTACATGGAGTGATCTTTCTGAGAAAACGCGATAGCAGGAGACAAATTTGAGGCGGCAAACCAAATGACGGAAGTTTCCCAAGAAGGCTTTGGTGTCAGACTCGGTCGAATGCTATGGAAATATTCAATGCTACAGCTAGAGGTTTCTCATATCTCCCAACAGATTTCTGGCATACATATGTTACATAGGCAAACACGTCTCCTGTTGATGTCTGCTGACCAAAGCCATATTGTCGGTCATTTGGGATTTTTCTTCCGGATTATTCTACTTTAGGAAGATCAATCATCAGTATTTTCATAATACTTTCGAACGGATAAAATGTCGATTAGGGTAAGGAGACAGGGAAATGGTTATGATGGTGGGACCGGAAGCATAGACCAAATATTGAAACATGGGGCTACCCACTTCGCAGCAGCGTAGAGGTGGTGATGTTTCACCGGGTATTGAGGAAAACATCTAACACCTATATTTATCCTTCCAACCGCCTTTCACGATAGGAGGGATTTACCATAAGAAAATTCTTAGTTCGTACCCATACGGATAAATGGTTATATTATATGGAAGGGAACGTTAATGTCTTTGCTGATGCTCTCCCCAGATATGTTAAAGGCCTTATCGAGTACGGGTTCTTGGATATTAGGCGCTGTGGCTAGCAAATGGAGTAAAAAATCAAGTTAAGGCAGGACGAATCTCCTAACAAAAGACTTGATAACACAGGCGTTGTGCAATAATTATTAAAACATCCAAAGGATTCTTATGAACTGTGTTCTTTTTCAAAACCTATGATCAAAAAATAGTTAGGGAAATGAAATTTGCCACATGATTGGCTAATTGCAAGTTTACAGAGAGGGATAAACTAATTTATGTAACACAGTATTCTCGATCGGCGTTTTAGTAGGTTCATAGTTGAGAGACTTGACTGAAATTTGTTTACAAAATAATATTCCGGAATCAATTGTCACAA
This sequence comes from Endomychus coccineus, assembly GCA_958510875.1. Classification (NCBI taxonomy): domain Eukaryota; kingdom Metazoa; phylum Arthropoda; class Insecta; order Coleoptera; family Endomychidae; genus Endomychus; species Endomychus coccineus. The sequence continues at coordinate 121,609,433 of OY294068.1, read as the reverse complement.
AGACAAGTGGCGCAAGTGAATAAAAAAAAAGGTTTTGATAAATCACTGATGCAGAGCATCAATAAATTATTCTAGGTGACTCCCATATCTTGCCAACGGGAGGTCATTTGGGAATGAATAGAACGTATAATAAGAATAATAGGTATTACTTCTGGTATTATTCACACGCGGATGTTGAAACTTCTGTAAAACAACGTGATGACTGTCAGTGCTATATACAGTACACCTAATATTCGATATTATGTCCAGTACAACTGGGAAACTTCAGCATTTTGAAATATTCAATTAGTTGGTCCTCAAGATCAAAATCTAGGAGGAAATCTATATATTTCAACACTATAATGTGAACTTTCTAAGTACGTAGATTACCGTTCCTTCCAAAATAAAGGTTACTAATGCAAACATGTTTGTGACTGGATAATTTTATACTACGTTATGGTATACCCTATAATTTCTGGAACGTATCTGTTTACCTAATTGGTGAGATCATTCCAGAATTTGATACCGTAAAAATATGTATACTTCATATAGCAATAAATATTGTTGAAGAATAACCTACAATTGAATAAGAAGTAAATTTTTGGGTTTGATTCGAGAATTTGAAGGATGGATTACTTTCATTTCTATATAACCAAAATATTGAGTTTCCACTACTTCAATTCTTTATTCCAATTTTACTCAACTTCTATCGCTGTCCTACCGGTGAATATGTGCTTTATATTAAATTACGTTCATTTATTTGAGCAAGATTCATAATTATGTATTCAGTCATTGCTGCTTCCATTTACATCACTATAAATAATGAAAGTGGAAGTATATTCTCATCTTAAGTATTATTCGAACAATTTCTCTAAACAAGTTTTACTTTCTACGATAATTCAGCATTTAACTTTCATGAGGTTGGTAACGGTTATTGTAGTGAGCGTATTTAACAATGAGAGCTGATCCATCTTCACATGAATTTTGCAGGTTTAATCACAAGCTACTGCAGAGATACCGTTACTGACGGTGATTTTATCGTTCTGATTAATGTATATGTAATTAAATCATGCATAATTCATAATCCCAAGATACCGAAGGTGACGTAACAATTAGAAAGAGAAATTGATTCCTGTATTATACAATTCTTCAGTCGGAAATTCATCAAGAAGAGATGATAAATATCCATGAATTGGTATTATGTACATACTGCAATGATTCCCATATCTATTTATCGACGATTTTCGTTTCGTATTGACCTCATCTATGAACATGTATGTCTGAATGTAATGCAACTATAATTATGTGATTTTTTTTTCGGAAGATACTGACGTTCCAAGCAGTTCATTGGAATAAAGTTTGATAAAATATTTTCAGAAAACCATCTTCATGATTTCGGGAAGACGATTTTTGAATAACCACAAGAAGCTCTACATAACAGGAGACATCTATATCACTCGAAGTTATATTTGCTTCTCCAAATTTTTTCGTGAATTTTAGTGACGCGACTGACTGTTATAGCATATTGATATGCCCCTATAGTTGTAGTTAATTTTTCTCAAGCATATAAAGATGTCGATCGTCTTGTTCGTTAACCACTACACAACAAAGGCTCATTCGATTCATTCACGAATTAATTTGAAGTCGTGAACCTCATGCAGGAACATAATATCGCTTTGGTGATCACAGTAATAGTCCGAGCCCGTCGTTTAGTAGTAGTGTCGTCGTAAAGTCCAGTGGAACGAGAGCAAAGAACTCCAAATTATAGCCTCAGGTGTGGGCATTTCACTACACCTTGTTGAACTTGAATGACGCAATAGGAGGAAAGATAGTGCTTTCCCCAGTGAGCAATTCAGGATGTATCATAGTCACTGTGATGTACTCGCCTCGATGAGAGAGTATGATCCTAATCCATTCAATTGAGACATGTTTGTTCCCTTTGAAATGCGGAGCATATGAACTCCAAGGATATATTGTCAATCTGGCTCTTGATTTTCTGGGATATATTTAGGGTACTTAATATAGCCATGCGCATCATACAACTCACATTGGTGAGTTACCGAATGACTTAGGGAGGTAGGGAACTGGCAATATCTAACATAATGCACAATGCACCTATAAAGTATCAATCAAATCTGCAGTTGATGATAGTATTGAATGGCGGAAGTTGAACAGATCGACAGATTTTCTCAATCCATGACACTAAAACTGCATCAAGTATGTACATATCCTGGAACATCTTGAAACCTTATTAGGAACATGAATTCATAAGCTGCTTATCTAATTCCGCTTAACACTTGAAAAAGAATCTTTGTAATCAATTATATAGATATTAGTAACACCAATCCGAAGATGCATTAACTAAACTTTTGAAATGGCAAAAAAAAAGGATTCCCCGTTTCGTTATAACAATAAATTTCAAAGGGCCATAATATAGTTACGATTATTGAAAAGCTACGTTTGAATGAAATTTTCAAGAAGATAACATAACTTTTTGTCTTGAATAGTAGACTTTCGCGAATAGCTAATCTTGAAAAATCTTGGCTTCCTGATGAATTCCGCATCACAATAGCACGACTTGATGTCGACGTTTCGCCAACCATTATAGGTGCCATCTTCAGGGCAATCTTCATGCTTGACCTGAATCTAATTCTACTTGTTTCAGTAGCCGTATTTATTGTAGGAAAAAATCCTTCACGCTACATAGTTCAATGCCTCTATTCCGGTGGTTCACTCCGTTCTGGCAACTGATCCTGCTGTTGTGTGATCATGTGCGAAGTGAAATTTTCGAGGATGGGTTTCCAAATGTTGGGAAGGTAATATCCTGAGTCACGGCTCAGATTTTTTGGATGTTTCAGTATTTCTATAGCTTCAAGGATTTTCGCTGATAGAAGTCTGGGGCTAGGCTATGATTTTAGTATTTTCGAAAACGATCTTATGATAAGTGTCAAACTTGTGTTCCGCAAGTACAGATCTACTGATGTCACGAAACCTTGTACAGAGCTCATGTTCTTTCACACGAGTAGGTACTGTACGACCTGTACCACCAATGTAGACTTTACCGCAAGAACAGTGAATGCTATGAACACCTTCTAAGTGAAGAGGAGGAAGGGGATCTTGACAGGTTTGTGAAAAGGAGATAGATTTGGAAGTGTGGGAAACCGAGTAGAAATATTATGTTTTTTGAGGATTTCATAAATTCGATCTACTATATTTCCAATAAATGGAAGATAGGCAGTGAATAAAGCAGGCGGAGGGATTTGTGGCTCAGGTTGATTTGAAATTTTAGGCGAAGCGTATTCCTTTATGGCTTTCTGAATGTTGTTATGTGAGAAATTATCTCATAATAAGACAAATGAAAGATGTTTTAATTCTGATTTTGAGGATTGGGATTGAGAAAAGTTGACAGCTTTGTGAACCAAGGAGATTATGACAGATTGCTCTTGGACAGGGTGGTGGTGGAAAAGACCATTGAGGTATCTATCGGTGTGAGTAGGTTTTCGATACACAATGTCCCAAAGTACGTCAGTCTGTTGACTACTAGTACATCTAGGTACGGGAGTGAATTTTTCGATTCAACTTCCACGTTGAAAAGGATATTGGGATGTAATGAACTTAAACGATTGAGGAATGGAACAAGATTTCCGCGACCATGTTGCCAAATAACAAAAGTGTCGTTGGCGTATCTAAGCCAACATTTCGGCTTGAGAACAGATGAGTGAATAGCCTCTTGCTCAAAAGTCTCCATGAAGATATTAGCTATGACCGGAGAAACTTCCCGAGGACTGCTCGTAAAACTTGCCATCGTACAGAAAATATGTGGAAGATAGACAAAATTCAATTAACGATAGTAAGTCCATTGAAATGTTTTCGGCAGGTAACAATTGAGAAATTATGAAAAGGGTATCTGGAATGGAAACATTGGTGAAGAGTGATTCGACGTCAAGCTGACTAGCAAATTGCCTGGGTCAACTTTTTACCAACAGACTTCTAAACACCTTGTATTTATTATTCTGACCATACACAATTAATATATAAATATAGATATCATTCATTCACCAACAGCCATTTTGAGTGAACATCGGTGGACATTATTATTTTCAATGATGTAACAATATTTCTTTGATATAATGTTTTCAATCAACTTCGAAATAATAAAACAGGATATTCATAACTTCTTGTTTCATGCTAAATTTTATAATTCAGAAGTGGACATTGTTAAATTTGAGAATCGGATTGAACATGCGTAAAATCATTGGTTTCTAAAATTCAATGTTCATGAATTCTGATTACAGAACTGGATAACGATTACATTGAATCGATAGAATCGGTATATCTCAAAATATTTGGTTCGACCAACTCTCAATTATTACATATTAGGATGGAATTCGATTAGATACCAATAAAATTATACCTTGGAACATACAAAAATCAAGTAATTCAATGTGTGAAAACACCATCTGACAAAGAGTTTCTTCCATTGAACATAATAATCATGATGAGAATTGACAATCCTAATGAATGAAAGTCAAAGCATACATCTTTCATACAAATTAACACTGCTACACCAATCTGCTTTCAAATTTTTACACGTGTAGTATGATATGTAGTATGATATGCTATCCTGGCTGCTAATTGTTAATAGCTTCCATCAAATTTGAAATATTCACAACGCTGCGTTTGCAAGATTATGTAACTAGATTATCTATATAATTATAAGTATTATAGCTATCAACGAGAGCGCATACTCCCATATTTGTTCCGCCTATTGCCTTATGGAATATTTGAAGTGTACCCTGCTCATTTTATGAGTCCATTATTAATACGCTCGGAAGCGAAACGGAAGAGTATTGGAAGGAACAATGAAATTTGGGAGTAACGATTTGTTTTATTCTTAACCCTTCAGAAAAAGGTGTGTTCATTACACGATTTCCCTGAAAAACAATAGGGTTCGTCACCGAATAGCAAAACGATTTTTTGTTAAATTCAAATATGATAGGACCATTCGTTTTTGAGTTATAGTGGGAAAAACGGACAACTTTTGTGACGGTCATCCAGACAGAGAAACTGATTTCCTCAAAGTTGCTTGAAATTCTATGAAAAATACTATGGAGCGGGAATTTTTCCTTGAGGACTTGTTACAACCATTTTATTCATAGCTCGCCACCAATGAAATATATCAATGAGGATTTGGAGTAAGGCAATATTTATTTACTGGACTATTATAAATTTGAAAGCTTATCTGTAATAAATGCTATTATTTTACTAATAATACTCTAATCTCATTTATACATTTACGCGTGTGAATGATAGACCTATGAAACAATAATAGTCTTGAGTGTCTGTATGGTAATTCACACTTGCATCATAATATCACTTTCAGTTCTCAAGTTTACCGTAATTATGCTGTAATTGTTATAATCACGTTTGTTTCCGCTTCATGTAATTTTAACCCTATTATCATTTTATTTTGTATGGTAAATTAAATCTTTCGAAATCTTTTGATTCTGACGAGTAATCAAGACACTATGTGCAATGAACAAAAGAATGAAACTTTTAATGACATGATTGTTGGAACATTGTGATTCAAACATTGGAAAGATTCAAAGTATCTCAATATTTTCGGAAATTGTTGCTTGAACATATCGGAATATCACCATAATTTTATAGTTCCGTTATCAATAATAATTTATTACAATCTTGAACGGAATATAGGAGATACATGTTCAAACAACGGAATATTACTCACGCCTTATTCACTATATCCTTCACTTTACAGGCTTGCTACAAGAACATTTCGCTTCGTTAGTAACAGTGTTTGTACGATGAAATTCTTGATCACATTCTTAAAATGTCTGTCAACTTCAACGTTCTCATGAATATCACAATAAGAACAAAATTGAGATATTTCGGATTCCAAATCTCGAATCCCTCACTTGTATAACACTCCACTTGAGCATAAGACATTAAAATGAATAATATTCTACCACCCTCAGAACATCTTATCCTCCTAAGGTCAATGGGGTAATAGCGTAATGCTTATTGAATGAGCTTAGCAGCATAATGCTTATTTAGTTAATTGATAGGTACTTGTGTATAAAGGTTGTTCATATCAATTATATATCAATAACAAGTATTATTCACAATCTTGAAGAAAGTAGGGGGTAAATATTCAAAAAAGTTGTAACCTTGCTATAATTAAATATTATATACATTGATAACGGTTGTAACGTAGAAATTTTCGATCAGATTTACAAAATGTCCATCAACTACCTCGTTATCATGCATATTTCATTTTAATAACTAAAATGACACATTTCTGGTTCGAGATCGGGGACATATCAAGCTGATCCATCGACTATAGCCCACCACATAATAGTTTTTGTAGAAAATGCAAATATATTGATAGCAAATTAGTTACGCAATAATTTGTTATGATTTGATGTGATGTGTAGTGTTTACGCTAGCCCAGCCCATCCAGAATAGATCTTATCTTATATAGATTTTCTTTCTATATAAGATTGATAGAAAACTATTTATTGCAATTAGTTACGTAATGGAAAATTATCGTGTTATTGTTTTAAAAACTATGGATTTTTCCATGGGTTGGGCTTAGTTGTCTGCCAAGCTAGCCCAGTGCATCCAAAATCGGTATTTTTCTATATAAAATTGATAGAATTCTATTTATTGCAATTGGTTACGCAAAAAAAAAACGTTATTTATAAAAAAGGGGTCTTGAGCTACCTTGACAGTTAAGCTGGCCCACATCATAAAAAATGGTATTTTCTATACAGAATCGATAGAAAACTATCTGTTCCCATCATATTGCAAATATTACCATAATTTTATTTATAAGCACAACGCAAGAAACACATTTCGATCGATATAAAATACCGTTGTTTACTGGCGTGGACTAGCTTGAGTGTTAGGTAGATCACCAGCTTATTTTCCTTCAAGGAGATTGTATTGCGTAACCTGTTGCTCAGGAATCATTCATCATAATTCACATTGGCTCTTCAAGGAAATAGTGGTCATTTGTTTAAAAATTTCACTAATTTCCCACACATTAGTTATTACATAGCTAATGGATTAACAATAACTATTATGTTACAATAATGTGTTGAAATGGTACCGATCTTAGTTTTTCTGAATGATTATTATGATGATGTGAATGTTTGACATGAAAATAGTTTCCGATAGATACTAATGGAAAATCTCAAGTATTATGTGATTATTTATTGATTAGATGTGCGCTGCTATATCATCCCTAAGAGGTCAAGCCTTCTTGTAATATTGAGTACAATATCATTCACTGAGTAAATACCACAAATACGATTCAAAGATAGTACTGTTCCATATTACATTTTTCTATATCAGTAACATCAAAGGAATAATGTTCGCAATGCATCGAAAATGAAAATCTTATTCGAAGAGAAATGTACATTTGTAGATTGTATGTGGTGAATGTACACATCTACTTTACTGATATGGTCAACATATTTCAAGGTTACTTTACTCCACATAAAAATATTTTCTTAAAATTTAAAATTGTCATACCCCATTATAAATCATTGCAGAACATAATTCATTAATCTGAATAAAAAATGAGGAACTCTTTATTGAATAAAGTGGAATTGAGATTATTTCATACCTGTAAGGTCGGATCGATGACATCGTGTGTTTGCCTTTTCACTAGAGTTTTACCTTCGGCAATTGTACATAATGCAACCAAACATCCCAGTGCTGCCGTAGTCCAGACGTATTGCTTCATTGTGCTGTAACGTATAAACAATTTGAATTCACCGCTTCAACTTTGATATACTAATAGCATACTGAGTATATTCGTGACACATAGAAAGTAGTACATTAATATTTGAAAGTTGCCCATTAACAACTGTTTAATGTCAATTTGGAAATTGCCAGGGATAATTCTATACTTAGGAAAGAATAGATCTCCTCTTTCTAGAAATGATTACATCTTAAACTATGCAATAAAATAAAATATGTTCCATATTTATAATAATAGTATACATAATAATAAATAATATCCGTTCTAGAATGATATTCAAATTTAATATAGCTATCCTTAAAATTGATCAGTTATTCAAATTCCGAATAATCATGAAACTATTAATATGGGAGATAAAGGCATTCAGTAACAATTCAAGTGATTGTTTGTTGTATAAATTTCTTACTATTGATGGTCATAGTGAATTATTATATTTTGCAATATTCCTCATTTGAACATTATTATAAGAAATAATACACAGATATATATTCCACGTTTCAATTAATTAGGATCGGAAAAAGTTTAGGAAAATCAGATTTTGATTATAATTTGTTTACATTACCTCATATTTCTGACCCTTCCTAAACTGGTTTAATTCATTTGAATATATAACCCGCCTAATTGCAGAAGAAATAAATATGCATGGATGCCATTCTTCCATTTATAGAATACTCTGTAAGTCACTAAAAATATCTTACTTAGTTCATAGGTGTTTATCACATTTTCCAATTATTTCGATTGATCGATCGGTGGAAATTATCTGACGCTATTATTACAGAGGATTTATTATTACATATAATATGATTCATAATTTCGAGAAAATACTGGATTTTGAATAAGGCAAATAATCATTACACTATTGCAATAGGGTATTATTGACAGTTGTGAATCCAGGGAGTAAACGGCTGTCTGATAGTAAAATGCCTCCTTATTTCTTAATTTGATCTCTCATATACAGGATTTCTGATAATTATTGATGAGTTAATCCGGAACGGCTGAGAAGCTTTGACACGATAATAGTTTATGAACTATTTGTACGGAGGCAACACAAGACTATACATTTCTCTAGACTGATCTATGATACAAGAAAACTTGAACTATTTAATAGAACTGACTAACTACCACCAATTAATTATCTTCAATTTCAAAATAATTATTAGATTATACTCCATAATATAGAAGAAGAATAAGCTAGGATAAATATGTATATATTTGAACATCAATTTTTTTGCTAAGTTTAATAATTTAGAGAAACCTGAGCGGAAATATAGAATCCTGCAATAATGATAATATGGACGACCAAGTTGAATAAGTGCTAAGAATTTCCGTCAAAGTGTTCAAATTTTATGCAACATAATCTATGAAATCATCACTCTGGATGATGGAATATTCCAAAACCAGGTTTAAACAAATATGTGAACAATTGTTTCCCCACACAGTGGCATCCCCAGTTATTTTTTGTTTTATTCACATTCTGTTATTCAAATTGATTGATAAAGGCCATTAGATGATAGAACATTGGAGATATCACGATTATTGTGTTACAATTCACTTTACTGGATTCTAGGAAGTAGTAGTATCTTTTCCCATGATACATTCAGACCACTTTATGTTTTAACAACGAAATTCAAAATATTTGTTATAACGATTGAATTTTCACTGTTAACTAACTCATTAATTGAACTCGTTGCTATCAATACTCGATAGAATTACAATCAATAAATCTTAAACGTTTGAACATTTTGAATGATTTTAACACTCCATTTTTAATAAGATCACTCGAAGTAATATACTCGAATCCAAATCCTATTAGTTCACGTTTTTCGACCATACAAAATTACTGCCTTCATGTTTTAACGTTCAGAATTGAATTTTTAATACTGACCGGATCATTAGGTAATTACAATCAATAAGCTTCATACTTTCGAACCATTTGAATGATTCTTAACAATAGTCGACAGAACATTGCCTAACGACGATAATAATATGATGATAATAAGATATAAGAATCATATCAGGAACAAATATCATTTTCGACTTGAATACCATAAGATTGTTGCCGCCAATTCATATTTTATGCAGAACAAATCTTTCCAAACTAGTTCATTTCATCACGTACCTACCCATTATAATCAATAACACTCAAATAAGATAATATTCGGAAATCGAAAAATTTGGGCTGATGTTTATTGTAGTGAGAAATCTTGGTTGCTGAAATTAGTTCATATTATTTCCTCGGATATTAACTTGTGAATAATCAGACAAATTTTCGATAGTGTTAAGTTATTGATGAATAAATTCAGTGAACACTTTATGAGTATCATGAAATCAAAATAATGGGGAAGATTGAACTTTAAAGCAAGCCGATTGATAGTGATCATTTGAATTGCACAACTAATGATTTCATCTAATGATCCCTAGACGATTATATTGTATATCTTGCAACCTTATAAGATCGAATTTGTCTCCTTCTGCTACTGAGCAAGATGCCTCTACGACTGAGGCAGTTCCCCTAATTCTATGGCTCTTAGGATATCGGATGGCTTCAGGTTGGGTAAGTCTCTCGCTTCTATTTGATGGCAGCAAGATTAGATTAGTACAGTCATAATATCGCTTCTAGTTATAGTTTCACACAAGTATTTTTTCCTGCCTCAACACTTGAAGTTTCATCCAGAAGTAGGATTTTTCTGTATATTTTCTCAAATTCATCTAGTATTATTGTACTAGAGTTTATTGCACAGAAGGGTTCAGACCTCATAACTGGTGTTTCAGACCCTTTCTATGAGTTCCTCTGCTCTTTTGTTCTCATCCAATAGCCGCACTATTCTTAATCTATTCTTCTCCAGTTTTCCTAAGCATAGCTAGACAATCATGGCTACGATTACATGGGAACTCAGCACATTAATGCCTGCTTGACTGCCTGAGATGATTACGATTCCTTGTCCTCGAATGTTTTATATATTGAACCTCTCTGGTAGTTTGATTATATTTCCCAAAGAATTCACTAGATATCTATTCTATGGAAAGAAAATCCAACTTCTATAATAATGGTGTAATATCAGTATTTGAATGAAATAAAGATTAAAAATTAAGTTTCCATCAATTTAGTGAATAAATATAACTTTAGTTTCGTAAACGTATCCATGTTCGTGAATACCACCAACATCACCATCTCATGGCATGATCATATGTCCATTGCCAGAATTGTTTGGTTGAAGTTGTGGAACTATTTTTAAGTTTTTCGTTATGGCTATTACCTCTAACCTTGCAAGAAAATTTCGGATTACTATCTTCTCTCCCAACATTTCACTGTTCCTCGAACAGTATGGGTTTTCCTCTCGTGTTGTCAAAATATAGAAAAAAAACTTCATCAAAGAAATATTTGTAAACTTACTACAAAAGAGCTACTTTATATATATATATATATATATATATATATATACCTTTAATGATAATCTTAGGATATATATTTAATGGAATCTTATCTAATTGGGTTAAGCCCATTGAGGGCTCAAACTGGTGGCAAGAGAAACAAGTAATTATACAAATTAGTATTATTATTATTATCGAGTAATTGTTGATCGTTCAATAAAATATCGGACTTTTTATGTTTACTCATTTCTAAGGATCCCAGCAAATTTAATTTGTTACTTCCATTCAGATTGTGTAAAATTTCGAAATCATCATTGAAGTTATGGTTTTCTATAATTAAGTATAATAAATTTATGTTGAGGTTTTCTACTTCCTGTTCAACGATGAGAAATAATCACGAATATTGATGACAATTTTTGTTGAACAAATCAGTGAGACTGTTACAAACATGGGTTCTTCAATAGTCATATGAGCGCATGTTGAGACTTTGGTGGGGAACAATATCCTATTCTCATCAACTACAATAAATTGCATACTCTGAGTTCATTAAATCAATAAATTCATAGGAATTTAGCTATTGGTCAAAACGTAGAACCAGAATAATTAGGATTATTGAAATGAGTGGAATTCTGAAAAATTATATATTCATGTTCACCAGGAGATGTACCTGTAATTTGCACTATTTGAAATATCTTGAATCACCGGTAACATATTTAACTCAATATAAGTTCACGGATACTGTTGTCAACATAGTAGCTTCAAATAAATGATTCACAACACCAGTTTAATATTTAGGAATCTGATTATCTCGATACTTTGTTGCTTTACCGAAGATGACAATTTGATCACCAAAATACGCATTCAGATGCATAAACAGTAATGTGGCGCTTGTGTAGATATAGGTCTATCTTGTGAGATCATTGTAAGATGTTCAATACTCATGAACAACTTATAACTAAAATGGCAAATTCGTTCATAAGTACTAGGGGCTTCAGTTCCCATTTAACCAAGAACCAACATATTCATAAGGAATGAATACAAAAAATTGAGAAAGACAATAATTATCTGGTTATAAAGTTATGTCTTCCATATGTGAGCGTTAGGTATATGTATATCTAAAATTGAAAACCAAACGAACGAACATACTTTAATAACTATTCGTAAGCGTTTGAGCGTACTTGTTTGATAATTGTTCGGAATGGAAATAATTGAACATGTGCGTTAGCAACGTTTCACAATCAAACTTATGTGCCGGGAGCAGATTGTATTATTGCACCGTCCAGTTATCGACAGTCGGACTTTCACTAACCGCATGTATAAGTGGTCCACGTCGACCAGATCATAATAATTCTCTAACTAAACGTGAATGATTGTATTTCACATGAATTGTCCCTGAAACTAGGATCATAAATGGCTCATTCCTTTTATTAACGAAAACTAAGTTTCATTGTAATTTGCTTATGCATCGATTTCCTTCAAACACTATCTCTCAATATTCTATAACAATATCTCGTATAATATGTTATGCTGGAATTTTCTAGTATCAAGAATTTATTTAACTCATTCAAGTACGATTTGCAAACCTGAACTGGTATAAAAGCGTCCTGTACAATTCTTACATTCAAGAGAAATGTAGGATACAATGAGTGGGGCTTTCTTGAAAATACACATTTTCAAAATGAATACAAAACATGCTTCTCCACGAAGAACAGGGGGAAAAACGATGTATTATTAGAACCTTGATCTGTTATCATCCACTTATTCATTATTATTTTTTGGACCAAGAAAAAAATAGCAAATGCCCGATTTTCCCTAACATCTCATTCTGAAGGAATGATACCCTCTCCCAGTGAATCCATACTAATGACATGATCATTTTCCGAATTTGATAAGAGTGCAGCGATCTGTTTGAGATACGATTTGAAGCTCCCAAATATATGTCATAGTGTTGAGTTTTCCGAAAATTCTATATATATTGGAATGCATTATGGCTTAGTGCAATGAGGAATCTTGTGAAATCTAGTGGAAAGGAAGTAATATTTTCAGAATCATTGTCAGACAGAACCCCAGTTGTCACTTTAAGCATGTGATTATTACGCGGAATTTTGAAAAATATTTTGTAAAATTACCAAATGGGATGAGGATAAGTCTGGGGAATGATCGCGGCTGGTACAATAAAAATAATAACAGATAATCTGATTCTGAAGGAATGACAGATTCTATCCGAGGCAACGTTCTAAACATAAATTTGTAATCAATTACAATTAATTCAAATTTAAATTAAGCCCGATTCATTCTGGATCTTAAACAAATTGAACTCATAGATCATTACAAATAATTTTCCAAATTCAATTAATTATTCCGATAATAAGTGAAAGTTGAATATGTGATAGTCTTAGGCCATTAATAAATATGGAGCAATGTTGCTCACTATCAGTTAGTGTATTTTCGGTAGTTTTGCTGTTTAGGTATTTCACAAAACTGAGATCAAAGATATGAATTCATACAAACCTACGCCACTCTATTATTGAAAATACAGAAGTGGGATTAATGCATCTTCATTTGATACAAATCGATGAGATAAACCTACACACAACGTAACACACTGTTTTCCGGATTGTGGTCATAATTTAACAGATTGGTCTACATAATCATTGCGTCATTAAGCTTCATCGCATTCATAACTATATGTTGAAGTTATAACATATCTCTATATTATTATTTTCAGAACTAGAAAGTTTATTCAATATTCAGTAATTAGATAATAATAATAACGTATAACTCTAGCCCACGTTCGATAAAGTAACAAATAGCGAATAGTGTTTTCCTAATGTATTACTATTACAAGCTTTGATGCCATGGAAATGCAAGTCGTAAGTCACGAAGTCTAAGGATACGTTTCTATGAATAGTTTCAATAAGTCGTCGTTATTTTTAATAAATTTTTCTACGAACCCTCCTTGAAATGGTCATATGCAAAATATCACACAATAAACCTACATCACCTCACAGATGCACAAATAGAGAAATGGCGTCTAATTACAATATTGTTAACGGATGAATAAAAATTAACTTCTTACACTGTTATATGGTGGACGTCTGCGGAGAATGTGAAAATGTGATAGTGTTTATAAGTTCTTGTTATTTCAAGAGTATATATGTAGGTCGTATGTCTTCGACTCGATGGCGAACCAATGCGACTGAAAGTGAATAGGGTCAAGGAGGGTATCTCTTAACCAATTGGTGTATCCAATTCGTACCCCTCTTGTATAATCTTCTGAAGTAAAGTTCAAATACCCCTTCATAGACTTGAACTTGAAATATTCAATTATATAACACCTATTCATTGCACTGAAAGGATAATGTAAAGAAGCAATTCATTTTATAATTTGTATATTCATTCACTGTTGCATGAAATTTTCAAAACGTCTTACTGATTATCAAATATGGAATTTTGTTGAAAGATGCATACATTGAGACATGAAATCAACTAGATGTTTCCAATTTAATGATATGAAATTGTGAAGCAATGTCATTTCCCATACGTTATTAAAATTTAATCGACCTGAATTCATTATGTACGACTGCATATAATTTGATAATCATTGTAGGAGGCCTTAGTTGAATGGTTCAATAAAGTAGCGCATCCAAATGAAAATAAGTACAAGATAATATAATACCAATACTTGGTAAGGTAGGTACACAATATCTATTTATATTAGGAATCCACCATAAACAACGACACATGTTTTTTCTTTCCTAATGTCACACGTGGTCACAAAGTCTTGACCCTCCTTTCGAGCTGTTGAAATTTCCACATGTAATATCACTAGTGCTTAAGTTGGTTCCGCAAATTTTTTGAATGTAACGAATATTTTGAAAACTATCCCTAGCCGCCCCAGGTGAGGGATTATTTTTTAGAAATATTCGTAACCAGAAACAATGGGCAGAATAGTTTAAGCACGGATGGTATTCGATAATGAAATTTCACACCATATTGTAAATATTATCAGATTTGATTACTCAGTTGCCGTAGTAACCTAATCTCAAGATAACCAGAATCTTCGTGTTCTGTGGTAGTTAGTTTATAGCGTGAACGTGGATGATTCGTTTCAGTCAAAAAAGTAACCAAGTTATTCGCTCCGAAATTCAGCTCCTAACATCCATAAATACTGAGAAATACAAGTCACGTATTTGAAAGTAGTCTGTCGACATTTGTTCTGGAAAGTCATATGAATTCGATAAGGAAAATATACGTGTGGAGGAGTTGACACTGATTTTGGAAGATTATAGTTTTAAAATGCGCAAGAAAAACTCAGAAGATTACAAGGAGAGTGTTGTTGAAGTGTTATGAAACTCCACTGCCGAATAATTACAGGAACATTCTTATGAAAAGTATCAACGTAAATCAGATACCTTTCTGGACGTGAAATTTGCAAATGCTGCTTATGAACTGGTTTGGAGAGCTGGAGAAGAGGCTTCAATATATATGAAGCATCATCTTATGGAAGAAATGGAAAACAAACTGGTCGTGCGTAGTATAATCCAGTCTTTATAATATCGTTCAAGGAGGATCAAAAAAGTTAAGGTGGTTAATGCCGAACGTAAACAATTTAGACATGCGTCCAGTAAGACCTCTCAAAAAATTACTGGATTAAGGAAGTAATCAAATGAAACCAAACGTTTATTTTCAACTTTAAATTGATATTTGAACCACGCAAATTTTGAAGGAAGGTAAGAAAACTGTCCGGTTCAACACAATACCATCTTTCCTTGGTTCAAGTTGGCGGCATTATTGATAGGAATTGATATTAAAAATGTTAAAATCACGAAACATTCCGGAAGGGCAACAGCTGTATCAAACTCAGTAAAACAGGAGTTGGCAAGAAACAATTGATTAAAATTACAGTATATGGAAATAGCCAATCAGTCAAACCTTATATGTGAATATATTCAGACCATCACCAGGAAATAATCTAAGCGACAGGTCTGTTCCAACTACTGTTATTAGTCAAGAATCTCTGAAATAACAACAAAGTTGCAATCAACCTACAATAGTGTACAATAATTGTGTATTTTACATTACACGTTTACATTGCTGCAATAGTCAAAGCAATATCACAAATTGATTCCAATGTATAAGTATTTGTCATAGATATGTTGAATGAAAAAATATAAAAATAAAAGCACGTTCTTTATGTTGCATTTTCTACATTCAGGAAGTGCTTAAATTGAATAATTCTGATTCTTCAACTAATGAATAATTGAACTGGAAATTCAATATTTCACTAAACGTTCCCACACAAAAATATAATTTCAGGATTTAACATCGTTTTAAGAGTTTTCATATACTAAGTGTGTAGTGCACTGTATTTATTAAGATCGATTGATTTAAGCTTTTATTGATTATAGTTTAGATTTAGTAATGAGAATATCAATATGTCTCCACGGTTGCCTATCACTAACCACCACTGTCACTATTTCATGGCTTGCTACATGTTCTCCTGGCGGGTCATACATGAGGTATACAGGACCGCTCTTCGAATGATCCAAAATACATGGTTCATTATTTCATATTAGGTAATATGAATTTAAGTTAATACAATTGGAAAAAAAAATATGTTTCATCAAGTTATGCTGGATACTATAACGATTATTCAATGAGTCGCAAATTCTCTCTTTATTAAATATTGGTTTTTAACTGGCTAATCGTGTTGAAAACTTGTATTTCACCAACTTGTACAGGAATGTTATTCCAAGATATGATATTGATTTTTTTTATATTACGACAGATACAATTCTTTTTGTTGAAATTGCTACTTCTTCCTTGTTACGGTGTTATTCCGCCAATAGTATTTTCAGCTATAAATTCTCTATTTTACCAACTGTAAGGTAAACTATCGACTTAAGATTTCACATAGTACATTCTTTAAGATTACGTCAGGTTTATGCTAATACAAATGGTAGAAAATTATATACTTTCAATTAACGTTGTACCTATAAAGAATTAATTAGTTAAAATCATGAGCTTTCAATTCTCTATTTTATCAATTGTAGTGTTCAGAAATACTATTCTGACATTTAACATATTTTACAATATTTTCAATTTATATTACTGCAATTGGTAGAAAAATATATTCCTCCAATTTTTGTTGTTCAATATTATATATTATATTTCATTATACACAGATATTCAATATATATTATAACATATCCTTATCTATCCTATTCACTATTAAACAGAAAAAAGGTAGGAGAATAATACTGGAAACATCTTGACTTTGTAACTGATAATTGGAATAATTTCCATGAACACTGACCTAATTTACTTACTTCTGCTGAAATATTTTTTCACAAATTGCTTTAGGTAAAAAAAAATATTTTACGATTCTATCAAAAAATCTTGATTATAATCCGCATCAGAACTCACTCTGATAATGGCTTCTTGGTACTTGAAAGTTCCTCGGTACTCTAATAGTATTTTCAGTGGATAAGGATGATAATTTTCTACTTATTAATATTATCGCTTCATCTCAATAAATCATGAGTAATAGGTCTACAAAATCAATATCATGTTCATATTTGAACGTGATAGAAGTGTCCATCAATTGAATAGTGCTGTGGTAGTCCAGGTAATTCAAGGTTATTCGTGTGAGTTTCGACTTAAGTGGAGTTATTCAAATTATATTCAATTCATCCCAGAACAATCGCTATATCGACTAAATTTAATGACCATATTTTTTTGTCAGCTACGAAAGAAAATGGACAGTTTGGGCCCCGAATACTCACTTCAATTTTTTGACATTTTGGAGCAAGCGTTGAGGCGGGAAATGATTTTAAGTCATTATGAAAATTTGAAAACATTGCTTCTAACACCATGAGGTTAAAAATTCTGTAGAAATATTTATCAATATATGTATTAAGTGGTGAATCATTCTGCTCACATTAGATGTGTAGCTAAAATCGATGAACTGAACAAATTTGACTGTTTTTGTGAGCGCATTTTTAGAGCGTTGTAAGTTTTGTGTGCTGATGCGAAAATTGACTCTTTCATCCTCTAAATTTTTATCACACTGCAAAGAGATCATGTCTTTCTTAAAAAGAGTCATGTATATTTAAAAATGTGATATATTTCGTAACAGCTATTTTCAGTTATTTTTACTCATCACACCCCATTTGCACACCTACAGTACCCATAGCGTCGCTAAGAAATCTCATAAAATCCGTACCCATAGCGTCGCTAAGAAATCTCACAAAATCCTTCATAACTCAGTGTTCATTTCATAAAGTCTGTTGATATTTGAATTTTCTTTAAAATGAGTCCAGTGATGATCAATTATTTCCATAAGATTGCTACAGGGATAAACGTGTATACAGGGTGTTCCATCTCGTACGAGCCACCCCGTATATTCCTTATCCCATAGTGAGTGGAAAAATCTCCCGAAACACGTCGAATGATTTTGTTTGGGGGACATCTTTTGACGTATATTTGAGGCTTGAACGAGCAACCCCCTTATAGGGGGCGCTTCAACCCCTCAAAATTGAATAGGGGAGAGGGGTTGAGTGATACGTCATTTGAAAGGTATTGGGAGCTTCTTTACAACGGTGTATGAAAAACGTAAATTTGATGAACCGTTTCCGCCAAAAATTAATTTGGTTGCTCGAATGCGCCACCTTGAATATTTTGGTTATTTGTACAATGTACAAGCTCATTTTTATTGAGCCTTTTTTACAAACTTAAACAATCTTCAAAAAATCACATTCGTAAAAAAATTGAATTGTGTTGTCATGCGTACAATGAAAAAAATTAAATATGCGTGTTTAAATCAAATGTTCAAATTGTCCTCCATTGACTTCCATACAATAATACATTCTCTCAAACTAATCAATAAAAAAAACAGCAAAACATTTCCTTATGTTGCCTTCATTTTTTGTTCTTAGAAGGTGTTTATCTGGTTTTAACGTTTCTTCGATTATTTCATGATTTTAATCGATCTGTTGAGTTACTACTTTGCTGATTTGTTTAAAATTTCAAAAAATATGGTGTACACATTGCAAGAACGTGTTGAGCTGGTTAGCCTTCATTACCAAAATCGAAATTATGCCCGAGCGGCTGCAAGGATATTTAACGAAAACCATCCTGAACGTAGCGTACGCCATAAGTACGTAATGGAATTGATTTCAAAATTTGTGGAGACGGGTTCAGTAATGGATTGAAAAAGGTCACCCATTGGAATTGTTAATGATGAAGGAGCAGCTGTGGTGGTATTGGGACATGTCCAACTTATGCCAAACACGCAATCTGTACGACAACTTTCTGCAGATTCCGGTATTAGCCAATCTAACGTTTTCAGAATTTTACATAAACACAAGTTTCATCCGTACAAAATTAAATTAATTCAGGAATTAAATGATGATGATTGGGATCGAAGGCTAGAGTTTTGCGAAATTATGGTTGAGCGTATCAACAGTAACCCAAATTTCTTGTACAACGTTTGCTTTTCTGACGAATGCACTTTTTTACTTAATGGAGAGGTTAACCGGCATAACTGTAGAATTTGGAGCGATACAAATCCTCATGTGTTTCGAAAAGCTCACACTCAACATCGGGAAATGCTAAGCGTTTGGGTAGGAATTTTGGGAGACCACCTAATTGGACCTCTGTTTATTCCTGGTAATTTAAATGGCGAAATTTATCTTGAAATGTTGGAAAATGCGATTGATCCGTTGATAACTGAACAATTAGAAAACGATCCTCTACTACTTGAACAACAATTGCATTTCCAACAAGATGGAGCTCCTCCTCACTACGCCGCACCAGATCGCCAATACCTCAATTTTCAATACCCCGGTCGTTGGATTGGAAGAAGAGGTCCTATGGAGTGGCCTGCCCGATCTCCTGACCTGAACCCTCTGGACTTCTTCTTGTGGGGACAACTTAAGTTCAAGATTTTTGTGACTCAGCCTGAAAATTTGGACGGACTACGCCAACGAATTGTAAATGAGTATCGTCAAATAACTCCAATTATGCTGAACCATGTTAGAGACGGTTTTCAGTCAAGATTGTATTATTGTATGGAAGTCAATGGAGGACAATTTGAACATTTGATTTAAACACGCAGATTTAATTTTTTTCATTGTAAGCATGACAACACAATTCAATTTTTTTACAAATGTGATTTTTTGAAGATTGCTTAAGTTTGTAAAAAAGGCTTAATAAAAATGAGCTTGTACATTGTACAAATAACCAAAATATTCAAGGTGCGCATTCGAGCAACAAAATTAATTTTTGGCGAAAACGGTTCATCAAATTTACGTTTTTCATACACCGTTGTGAAGAAGCTTCCAAGACCTTTCAAATGACGTATCACTCAACCCCTCTCCCCTATTCAATTTTGAGGGGTTGAAGCGCCCCCTAGTAGGGGGTTGCTCGTTCAATCCTCAAATATACGTCAAAAGATGTCCCCCAAACAAAATCATTCGACGTGTTTCGGGAGATTTTTCCACTCACTATGGGATAAGAAATATACGGGGTGGCTCGTCTGAGATGGAACATCCTGTATATAAGTTGGAAACAATAATTTGTATACTTGGTTGTACACATTTTATTAGTGTATATGCATTCTTCCACCATAGCGAAAAATGTAATGAACATGTTCAGTTGTATCTGGACGTAATAGATACAGTCCTCCTTCTCGCGACCGGAAGTGTCTGGTGGCATCCTGTCTACGCGTCTTCGACCGAAAGGTCACATATTGCGAAACCATAGAGTGTGGAGGTTATAGAATAGATGAACTGTATATACAGGTGGTTTGTAGGATAAGTATTGACGACAATCACGTCAAAGGACGTGTCATGGCATCTGTATGAACTGTCATGGTGAGTGTATGTCAAACGATGAACTGTTATGATGGAACAGGCCTTGTGGATCCATGAACTG
Source organism: Endomychus coccineus (assembly GCA_958510875.1). Taxonomy (NCBI): domain Eukaryota; kingdom Metazoa; phylum Arthropoda; class Insecta; order Coleoptera; family Endomychidae; genus Endomychus; species Endomychus coccineus. Next base: position 121,588,354 of record OY294068.1, on the reverse strand, counting down.
TATCGAGTGAATCTATGAGCTGTGACTGGTGAATCTATGAATTGGCATAGCTGTCTGTGCGTACTATGTATGAATGAACTGTTATGATGTCTTGACATTGTCTTCTATGAGCGAACTATGATACCATATACAAAGGTGAACTGTACAAGTTGTTTGTGAAGCGGGTTAAACGAACTAGCGCATGCTCATTTGAAATTTGAACTATTTTATTTTCGTGGTGAACTATTACAAAGAAAAAATATAAATGTCATCCCTAGCTGTGTAAGTTGGTTGATATTCGAACTCTAATCAGAAGATATGATGAAATTGTATCAATATTGAACAATCTATTTACTATCACAGCTAGGAAAAACATTAATTTTTTTCATTAAATTTCATGTATATTAGGCTGTTTCTTGTAGAATAATATAACCACGATCTTAAATCACTTCAGATCTCCCAGAGATCAACACACAATGTCGAACATTTATTATCTGAAAAAGAAGTATGATGATGGAAGAAGAATCATTCAATTTACAAATAACTTATTTTTGAAGATGCAAAATCACTGCACAAAGAGAAAAGACATCCTCAACCTGATTTAAACTGAATTCAATAAAATTTCAGAAATAACAACTACACCTATCACAACTGAAGTTAAATCTATAAATATTCAATCATGTCTGTCGTTGTCATCTCATTTCCGCTATTTATAAAGAGAGAACAACTATTAGTTAATGAATAATGAGCATAATCATGAAGACTTACTAGCTCGATAAAATATCTACACCCCCAAAACAATCTCAAATTTGTTTTCTATAACTGATAAAGAAACAACTGTTAGTTATTATTAATAATATTTTAATGATTGAAGACTTACTTCCTCGATTAGTTGAGATCAATTATTTCGACTACCATGCACATCGTACATTAAATCGATGGTCTCATAGTTGTCTGGCGTCAAAACTGTCTTGGCCGATGTTGAGGGTTGTTGTGGTGATGTTGAGGGTGTGGATCTATTATAAGATTGAATTGGTATTAAGATAATTCACAATTCAAAATATCGTTACGTTAAATCAATAGTCCTAGAGTCGCAAGGTTTCTGTATAACACACATAGGCGGAGACATTATCTCGAAACGTCTATTGTATGTGAAGAGAACTAGTTTTTGTGTAGTGCATCAACTCGCAAAGCTTACTTTAGATCTAGAGGTGGAGGAGGGGAGAGAATTTGAACCACATCATCATTAATATCATCAAATACCCCCTCATGAATCTCAATTGGACTACTAGAACATTAATAAGTAATAATTGTTAGAACTATTTTTCATCACAACCTACTCTCCCGGCTTGTTCTCATCACACGGTTTCTTTTTAATTCGAGTAGTCCACTTCTCTACTTATTTCTTGTTCGGAATAATTACTAATATCGTATAATTCATGAATCAACATAAAAATTGAACGCTCACAGTTTTGTTAGATGTAGCACCACCACCCTATACACATCACAAACATCAAAATGGTTTGTCAGTAATTCGATTTGATTCTCAAATGAACTCAACATTCACATTTCACAATGCTTGAATAACCGAGTGATTATCACTTTTGGGTAATGAATCAATCTAATTCGAAATGAAATTTTATGGATTATTATACCTTGAACATACGAGATGTCAGGCAGGACTAGCGACCTTTTGTCTTGTTATTCTATATCTCCCTTCCGGAGAACCGACTTCTTTTCCAGCAATTAGCTCTCACTGAGCACAATGCTCTTAAGAGAACCTGAGCAGGTATAAGCTCGCAGGCAAAAGGGGTAGAACTTGCGACATTCGTTCATCGTTCATCGTTTGAGGGGAGGGGACTTAGCCCCCAAATGCACTTAGGCCACTCAGTTGGGTCCTCTGTGCACCCCGTGGTTGTAGGCCTATTCTATTCTAGCAGGTTTGTTGCTCGCCGGAAACACAGAATATTGCCAGTGCTGCCTTCCGTAAGTTCTCCTGCGAGCAGCTTTGATTCTCAGAAGTGTCGGTGCCTGATGGATGCTAAAACTGGGCATTCAAACAGGATGTGGGGGGCAGTTCCTTCCACCTTTCTGCATTTCCTACATTTCGGGTAATCTGTGATGCTCATAGCGTGAAGGTGTTTGTTAAGACGACAGTGACCGGATAGGACTCCAGTCATTCTCGAACTCCCTTCTGTTCAGAGAAAAGATTTTCTTTGACATCCTAGACACAGGCTCTCAAATGAAGGGTTTGACCTGCCCCATGCATGGTGATTCTCGCCACAGTTCAAACCACTCTTCATACCACTGTGTCCAGTGACCCAGATGAGTTGATCTTCATTTCTCCTGGCTAGTTCAGCCAGTGCATTCTTTTACAAGCCTTGCTATGACTCTGGCTAAAATGACGCGTAGGCCTTCCTCACTCTATTTCCGAGGTGGTCGTGCCAGGTCAGTTTGGAGAGTAGGATTACTCCCAGAGATTTCACCGACCCTTTGAATCACAGGATAGAAAGTATTCTCTGACAGTGTGTCCAGCTTACGTTTCCTTGTGAACAGTACCATTTCTGTTTTGTCAGGATTACCCTAAGTCCTTCCGTGTTACACCAGCCGTCCACTATGTTGAGCAGCGTGTTTCGCAGCTCGCACAGCGTCCCGAAGTGCCGCCTGTTGGTGAGGCCAGCCGAGTTATCGGCATAAGCTCGAGCATAAAACCCTGCCTCTTCCAGTTCCTCCAAGAGTTCATCGACTACAAGGCAACACAGAAGCGGAGATAGAACACCTCCCTGTGAACAGCCTTTTGTAGCTGTGGTTTGTACAACGCATCCGCTATGTTGCACCTCAATCGCACGCGTAGATAGCATGGCTTCAAGCCACCGTATCATTGTTGGACTGAATTTATGCTTCTCAGCGGCTGAGCAGATATACTCGACGAACGTGTTATCAAATGCCTCTTCGATGTCTATAAATACCCCCAGGGCGTATTCCTCACGGACCATTGCACCATCTGTTCTTGTGACTAGATGATGGAAGGTCGTTTCAGTCCAGAGACCAGCCTGGCAGGCGTGTTGACGACAGTCTAAATGAAGGGCCTTCAGTGGGCCATCTCTCAAGTGTCTGTCAATTGTGAGCCATCTCTCCATTGTCTTAGGATGGGTATAAAACATCAACCGCCTCTCGAATCGACACCACTCTCATTGCCTGCCATAGCTTTTGAATAAATACAGTGGTTATGCAGAACAGGTAGATTTTTACCAGTAGCTTGATGATAATTTCTTGACCGACCCTCTTGTAGGACAGCCGAAAAGATTCCATCTTCGCGTGTTGATTTGTAGCATGCGAACCCGGATATAGCCCACTTCACATTATCATAATTAACTATGTCGGAGGACAGACGGAAGTCACCATTACAACGTTCACTCAATCCATCGTCTCTTCCGGTTTTCAGATCTCCATCTCCTTAGTCAGGAAAATGAACAGACACTAGGGTCCCATTGTCTTCTCCGGATACGTGGTGTACTCACCACTCGGAAGAATCACCGATTCAATTCTGGCTCCGATATCTCTTAGCTTTATTCAAGAGTTTTCTTACCTTGTTCCGGTGTTCCTTCACATATGTGGTCCACCATGGCATTGCTCCTCCAGCGTTCCTCTGCCTGGAGTCATAACTGGCTTCATACGCAGAGATGACGCCGAGCTAAGACTTGAACTTGTGGCCTCTGTCTCCGCCCTACGCCTTCTAGGCGTGAAAGAGTTGATATTGACCCTCTATTGAGAATCTCAAGCTATGTGGGGCCAAGGGACTCTAGCAGTGCCTCCCCCATAGGATCGAGACCGCTGCTCCCCCACATTATGTAGTGAACATTGGCGTCACACCCCAAGAGAAGTGGAATCTCATCTCCGTTTGCTGACCACATCCCCCCAGGGTTTCAAGGCCATCACTGTGTCCAGCAGCCAATCTTTGGTGGCGGTATTCACTGTTGTTGTGAGCGGACACCTGTTCCAAACCATGGCTGAATGGAACCGTGGCGGGGCAATCTCCTCCGGAAGGTAGAACATCACTTCCCTCACGGCGTCATTGAACGCCATGATTTCGGCAAGGATAAAACCTGTTCCCAGGCTACCCTATCTAAGGATGACAATCTGCAGAGCCTTCTCCATCAAGGTCAAAGCTACTTATGCGTATCTACTAGCTCTATCCTGTGAGAGATTGGGGCGTTTACATACAAGGTTTCTTGTCCTGCGGGGTAGCACCAGAGAAGCGAGTGCGTTTTAAGCCCACCGCTTCTCCGGATCTGCTTGGCTGAGCCTTGTTTGGTGCAGGAGCACCAGGAACTCCTTTGCGGTAGCACTAAGACCCCTGTCTTCTTGTTCAGGAAGAACAGTCTTTGACAAAGAGACCACCGAGACCGTAGTCGCTTTAGCCTCTTGCTTTTGACCTTGTTCATCAGGGTGGTCAGTTCCTGAATCTGTAGACACACTCAGATGGGAGCCATCCGAAGTGGGAGTGAGAAGTGTGGAGGGGAGGACTGAGGACTTGTTAGGAGCCTTCGAGTAGTTGTTAGAAGCCCTCAGCTAGTTGAGGGAATAGAAAAGAGGGACAAGGGGTCCCCTGCGAGAAGCCTTCTAGATTTTTATTTTTTTTTGGTAATTTATAGAATCCTCATGTGTATTGGAGATAGTCAGTTGCTATCCGCAAAGCTTCATCTGGATGAAAGGCCTGATACACCCGAGATTCGGCCTGGTATCTCGGAGGAACAGGTTTGTGGTCTGTAACCCAAACCATTCAGTTAAAGGCACGGTATCTCAACACTTGAGTTTGCCGGATGTCTGTCGACTTTCTAGATATTTGAACGTTATATTTTTGGTTTCAGTCGTTCAATCGTATCAGAAACTGCTTTGACATGACTTCTAAGCTTATGAGGCAATTGCTAAGCAGTAAATTCTCGATTCATATACTTAAAACATTAAAGTGTTATAATTTCGATTACTCGTGTTGCTGTTCGTTTCGGTGACCCCGGCATTTTCAATTAAAATCAGTGCGTTAAGGACGCCTTGTGATTATACAATTAGTTTTAAGAAATTGCGTTCCATATATAATTTATGCCTGGGTCAAGAATCATTATTAGAAGTGTAGGAATCAAACCATGCACGAGACCAAAAGTAAGGTCAAATAAATGTTCCTCAAGTTGCACCAGAAGTAATGATTTCTGACTCATTAATATTGATATAGAGCTTTGGAGTCTGGATGATATACTGTAGTGGTTGATATTTAGAGCTTTCTACTCATCAATGCTCCTACTAAATCGGTCTATGACAGCAGGCCGAGGACATCACTATCCGTTAAAATGAAGTGCTTTGACATGAGCAACAATTTTGTTATAACACCATTTTCAACGTGTTATTTTTACCTGATCAATCCAATAGATCTTCATTCAATAGAACGCGTTGGCTTAGTGGTATATCCCAGAATGAATAGTTTTTTTGTATCGCTTCTTATATTGAGTCCAAATTTCAAACACACTTCATCAACTGTTAACTCAATAAAATTATTAGTGATCCATGTAGCCACTTTTGAATCACAAACGCAAGCTGTTAAGTTCATTTTTACACTGAAAATTTTCTCAAATGATTCGTTCTTCCATGATTGGGACCGTGTATAGTCCCTCTCCGTTCCGATCGATCTCACTCAAACAGTGATCTCTCGTACTCTCAACTTGTTCGGATCTATTGGAGCGGAAGTTCCTTAGTGCACTTCTCTGTGCTATTACCAAGTATTTTGTTGTGTGTGTTGTTTTGTGTTGTGTAGTGCAACGTTTGAGAATGGCTTTGCAATTGGACAGGCTCGACATCATCGACACTCCTGGATGCCATTCAGGACAAAATGACCGACCTGCAGGGATACCGAAAAAAAAAGTGGGCGACTGAAGCGGTGGTATCATCAACTCAGGGACCGCCGATCGAGACGAGCCTGATCCCAGCTCCAGTGACTCCCCCGACCGTCATGGAAACGTATTTTATCAAGCGTGAGGAGAAGGCCAAGAAGCGTGTTTTCGAGCGATCGTAAACTACTCCCGCTGAGATCCGAAACAAATACGCACCGCGTACATACCAGCTATGTAATTTCGATATATCTAACCTCAGTTCACTTTCCAGCGGAACAGAAGAAAAAAAAACAACACCGATTATTCTACGAGACAAAACTAAAGGTATGAAGGTATCGCAAAAACTGAACAATGGCAAAATAATATATACGAAAGCAAAGGCAACAAAAAAGGAATGAAAATGCAACCTGAAGAAGGGGAGGATTATCGCAAAATGTATAGACAGTTGGAAACCATGAAATTTTCCTTGAACTCATGATATTAGCCTACAAGTTAGAGATTGAGGAATACGTAAATACGAAATACTGACTTCATCGCCCCGCTCGAAAGTTGACTATATCCACCGTCCTTACCCACTTCGCCTTCAGCGCTGTGCTTTCAATTCGTCACTCTATTGTCGGTCGTAAGAGGGACGATGAATGAACCGTCAAACATCAACAGGTCACTCTTCTGACGGCCGTAAGATGGCCGTAAAAGGACTCGTCATACATCAAACCGTCACTCTCTTGTCGGCCGTAAGATGGCCGCTAACTTACCAGTCGCACCTGAACCCGTCACTTCCTTATCGGATATGGCGTGGCCGTTTAGTTAAGAGTCGCCATGTCCCCTCGATCCGTCTGTAACGAATATGACCTTGAATTCCAGCATTGCTATGCATCGCTAGCTTCGCCCTGGATCTGCGTCGCATACGCTTTCTGTTGTGGTCCCTACCAAGGCTAAGCCACCTGACCGCTTCTTCGCTTCAAACTTCTGCTGACTCCATACGCAGGTCCTAGCCGTTTCGCCATCCCGTACAGTCCAACTGTTCATTGCACCACCATCTACACCTACCACGCTGCTTCCCCGCTCTGTTCGTGATCTTGCTCATCTAAGTAGTTGTTCCATTCACCCAGTGAATTATTGTGCTTTAGTTATTATTTCGTCACTCCATTGTATAACTATCTATACATAGGGCTGCATGAATATAGCTTAGTCATAATTTGCTCCGAACTTTACATATATCTTTGATATATGAACCAGTGCAACAAACTGACCTAGTGACCAGTGAATCTCGTGTATTGTGTGCATTCGAACATTGGATTTCCGTCTCGCCCTACGCGCTGTGTATACCTGGTATATCAGTCTAGGCAGGCTAAGCATTGTCCCACTTCCATCGCTCGCTGTATTTGTTCACTGCTAGTATAACCTGCAGTGATAAACAGGGCCCAGTGCTCCTGTATGTGTATATTCTATTCCAGTGCTAGCTATTCGGACGCCACAACTCCAAAAAGCATCCTTGCCGGGTCCCACATCATCTCATCACCCCGTGCTAAGATACCAGCGGTATCTCTCATACCAACTTAGGTGTGAAAAAAACCTTGAAGTGATCATTCGAGGTGTTTGTATCGGAATATTAGAGGAAAAGATCTCCGACGACCTTGGAAGACAAGAATACAAGCCGAGAATATAACACGAATGAATTCAAAATTTCAGAAGCCGAATGCCAATGGTATGAGTGAAAATACGCTAACAGTTCAAATCAATATATTGCCTCAAGAAATACTGCGGGTTGGATACCATTGTCGAACTACTCAACCTCAAAACAGCACCCAGACAGTGTCACAGGTGCCAACTTTTCGGACACGTGCAACGCGATTGCCATGCTGCATACATATGTATGAAATGCGCAGGACAACATTCTTCTCACCTGTGCACAAAACCAAAAGCTACCCCGGCCTGCTGCTCAAACTGTCGATCACGGCAGCTGTAAGGTCAGGCCGAAAAATCAGTCAACAAATAATACCAAAACCGACTACTCAAACACGTAGACCAGTGAACAATCCGTGGAACCAGAATATCGCAACAACCGCAGGACCCAGAAAGGAAACTGAGGTCCACCCCTCCAATAAAATAGAGGTCAAGACAACAAAACGAACAGAAATCAAGCCTAAAAATGTGGAGCAACCTAAAAAGGTGAATCAACAAGAAAAGGAGGAACAACAAAGTTCACAAACAGAAAAAATAGCGCAACGAAAAAGAAACATAGCTGAACTGTCTACAAATCTGATTCTATCGTACTGAGAAAAGAATTCATGTGAACAAGAACAACTGTCATTTTACAAAAATATCTCACAGATAATTCAGCTCACTCAATAATGATTATGCAACCTAACCAAGCAAAACATCTCAACGATAACTCAGCTCAGCCAACAATGAATGCACAAACAAAGCGAAAACCAGCTACCCTCGAAATAATGTTCTGGAATGAGTGTAGCATCACACAAGAAGAAGTATCACTAGATGACACACCTGCAACAGAAAAACATAGACGTTGCGCTAATAAGCGAAACATTTCTGAAACCGTTGCATTGGTTTTCGGCCCCCAACTACACGGTTCACAGGAATAATGGAACATTAATAATAGGTGGAAGAGTAGCGATCCTAGTGGAAAAGAGCATATCACACGCATTCCCTATTCAGGAAGAATTGAAAACGATAGAGGAGATAGGAGTCTTCAATTACAACGAAATTGAGCCAATTGGCATGGCAATCCACTCCGCGTACAGTTCACCCAATAAGAAACCAGATAGAAAAAGAGGTGAATATCATGCTGAAGATAGAAGAGTAAAAATTCACAAAAGTATCAAAAGAGGGAATCAAAGAGATCATGAAAAGCAGAAAGATCCGGAAAGCCCCCGGCAGCGATAAGATGACAAATCAGATATTGCAAAATATACTGGAAATTGCTATAAAGTATTTAGTAGAAATTCCAAACGGCGTCCTCAAACACAGGCACTATCCTAAGAACTGGAAGACAGCTTAAACCGAATAAACCGAAGAATAAAATATAAAGTTATGGACCAATAAGTTAACTATTGAACGTGAGTGAAATAGTCGAGAGAACTATACTCACCAGGTTGAACCAGCTAATAGGAAAACAAAATGTAATCCCGGATGAAGAACATGGGTTCCGCAAAGAGCATAGCACATTGTACCAACTAGCTAGATTAGCTGGGAAGATTATAGAGGGACACAACAAGAAAATGACTACCAGTACAGTGTTCCTAGATATAGCCAAAGCCTTTGACAAGGTATGGCACCCTGGACTGATACATAGGATGTACAGATACAACCTAAAAATAGCCTACCTGAAGCTTATAGATTCGTACCTCACGGCGCGCAGATTCGAAACGAGGGTAAAAGATATCACATCGGAGGAAAGATAAGCAACGGCAGGTGTAACGCAAGGGCTGATCTTCGGACCGGTAGCCTATAATCTGTATACTGCAGACATACCTAATACAACAGAAGTAGACTTGGCGCAATATGCAGATGATATAGGCGCCTTATTTCAACACATCCAGGTGAATTGAGTACAAGTAAGGCCTCAATGATAAATCATCGAGCTCGAAGAGTGAGTAGACATAAATCATCGTTTAAATACAGTTGAACAGCTTCTGTATTAGTAGAAAGGAGGCTCAGGATGAGGATGCATGTGTTGAATTTTTTTTTTATATTCCTAACCTCAAGTTTGAACGAAATTCTGTATACAAACATTTCACATCGAGTGTAACGTATTTCTATATGTCTGAAGGATTACGAGGTGGCGAGTGGAATCATACCGAATGACAACCGATGAATTGCTGAAAGTCAACACTCAATTGGAGGTATTCACATATAGCATACCAGCACAGAAGAATCATTCATACATACATTACACACTCAAACATTTATTCTATTGTCTATGGCTTAATGGAAAACGTATGTTCCGAAGAATCCTTCATGTATACCACCACCAATAAAACCAATGTCATCACATACAGCATCATTATCCACATCTTTTGATGACGAAATTCAGAAAATTTTCACGCTTTTGTATCATATATAAAAATTCTTGGGAAATAGGTCACATTAACACTCTGTTTTAAAATTTTTGTCATTAGGTAAGTTTCGGTCTCACGACCATCATCAGAAGACTTATTATGTCAAAAAGGGTTTATTAAAACTAATTATAGCACAAGCGTCCATATCGCACAATTTACAATCAAAAGCCCATGCCGTCAAAACGAACAGAACCACGAATAATCGAAATTGTATTGTCAATATTAAAGTATACAACAGACGATACAATTCCGATTATTCATGGTTCTGTTCGTTTCGACGGCGTGGGCTTTTGATTGAAAATTGTGCGATATGGACGCTTGTGCTATAATTAGTTTTATTGAACCCTTTTTGACATAATAAGTCTTCTGATGATGGTTGTGGGACCGGAACTTACGTAAAGACAAACATTTTAAAACAGAGTGTTAATGTGACCTATTTCCCAAGAATTTTTATATATAATTCATACTTTGTCAAGAATCTTTATTATTATTTCGGCTTTTGTATCAAATTCTTCTTTATGTGCACTTATATTGGAAGTGTGTGTTGAAAATGTAAAGAAGGTTGTTCATCGTATGAATGAATGATTCTATAGAGAGGGGTGGGGTGTTTTATTGGAACGGCAAATGATAAACATCCATCCCATAATCCTGCGAACATGGTTCGTTAACTATGATGGTCAGAAGATGTGGTCACTGAATGTTCCAATGAATTCTGCTTGGAGTGACCCATGACAATCGTTCGCGAACGATGATGGCTGGCCGATGATGTAACTTATTTTTTCAATATGTTTCATAACTAGCAACCAGCGACCATAATTTACGAACTATGATCGCCAGATGATCACATCACCACCACATTACTCGTTTGAGGAATAAAATATCAAAAATAATAATAACATTTATTTCGAACAAAACACATCCATTTTGACTGTGAGACAATCAGAACTAAGATAATGACATGATGATTTATGCAGCTTATCACTCAGTTCCTGACACTAAATTCCGAACTCATCCGGTTATCGAGGAATACTCCATGATACGTTCGATAATGAATCGCACATAGTGCATTTATGCCCGCTTAAAAAATTCCGATAAACTTATGTTGCAAAAACGGGGATCTGGTAATGAACTCATCGAAGGTTGAACAACCTTATGTGTAAAAACTGCGAACAACCAAAACAATCCGATAACATTCGTTTCCCTTGCTGTGAAGGAACTACCGGAGGATCATGAGCGTGAATTTTAGATCTTAAAAATAGCCTCAGTTTCTAGCCTTGTTCAGAGGATAAATAAAAAAGCCACAGCACAAAATTCGGAATTGGTGCCACGGACTTGACCAGAAACTCAAAAACATATAAAAGAAAGGAAAATGATTATTATTCAGAATCTGGATTTGAATATAGTTGAAGATTGAGTTATCCAAATTTGAACAAAGATTTAATAGGGGTTAAAAGATTAGAATTTGTAGTGTTCCGTGTAAGTGAATTTACATAAGGTAAATGATAGCTTAATATTCATTCTCCGGCATTACGATATATTTATTTCCTTGGCTTGTAATTCGTAACGTTTGCATGATATCTGAGATCCTTTTGCTTCCAGTAAGTTAGATTGTTATATTTGGGTTTATCACGTCATAGGTTCGACCTCGCAGGTTTTGAATCCGCACGTGAGATGAAATATTCAACTAATTGTACAGTGTGTACAGAGTGTGTATTTTTGGATGACAGGGGCGTCTTTGATATATTTGTGCACGCTGTGTCAATCCCGGAAGTATGAGCTGGGGTGGTTATGTGTTCAATTATCGTGATAACCCTTTTTCTGAATGTGAAGCCTTGGTCGTGGGTGTAGGGGTTATTGCAGATACGATAGTTGGGCTTTGTGCACGCTGTGTCAATCCCGGAAGTATAAGCCCTAATTGTCTAGAATCTGAATGTGCAAAGTGTATGTAATCTGACACTATCATACAATCACTGGGCACTCCGTTGATAGCTAGTATGAGGGTGGGTGAAATGACAGAATAAACTCAATTAAACCAATTATCCAAATATAGCGTGAAAATCTGATATAGTACATTCGCAAACCTAGTACAGGCCAATATTTTCCGATCCGACCAAATTTTCATCGTTTGATATATCGTAGTGTGTTATGAACATTGCAAGTGATGATGCTATCTGGATAATAACCGTACAACTATTATCACTCTAGCACCTGCTTGATTGGTGTTTTCCGTAAATTGATAAATGTAAATCATTCATCAACCGATTCCGAACCATTGAATAGCAATTAAAGACCGTACATATCGTAAAAATAGATATGATGTAATAGTTTTCTCATACCGATTGAGCTTCTTCACATCTTCAACCTGGGTGAATTTTTGTGTCATATACGTTCAATTGTATCCTCGAATTATTTTTTAAATGCATTTCTTATTATTATATATTTAATATTTGGAATTCTCCGTTTTATCAAGTTATTTTTCCTCCATCTTTTAATGAGCTTAGTTAAAAGTTATAATAAGTTTACTGGTATCAATTGTAATTAAAGCCCACAAATTCGATACTGTTCTTCTGCCCAATGGGCCCTGGTTATACTTCACTGTGGCTACCCTAGGGACAAGACTATCAATAGTGACAAGCCTTGTGGTAAGGACCTTAGCAGAAGTCCTCAAGAACCAGTCATTCTTTGGAAAAATCTGGCGCCCGAGGAATTGAAGCTTACGACAGTAAGCAGTTTACCGAAAAAGTGACAAGGTACGTCATAGTTGATATTATTGAAATATTGACTTTGCTTAACACGATTATTCTTTCGATCAATTTGGAGAGCCAGAATCGCATATTCCAAATTCATTGATGTTTTAACAACCCAATTGTCTAAAGTGCTCTCCTTCTTCAACGGATTTTCATGCAAATCCCAACTACGGAAAGGAATCAATTTAGGCTTCTCAGCACTTAAATTCCCCAACATTTGGAATTTAACTTGATCATGTAGAGAGACATGTCGCACTCCCAGTGCTATCGTCTTCACATTTATTTTCGTCACTTGTCATAGAATCCTGTGAATTACTCCCTGGTATAACAAATTACACAGAAGTATTTTTACTACATCTGCTCGTTGCGACATCTAAAAGAATCCTGTGAATGTATATATAGCGATGTTTCCATTCAATCCTAAACGACCTAGTCTTCCCCCGTTATTTTAAAACCTCATTATCTGCGCATACCGCTCGTGCCTGTGGTGCATATCCGAATCTTAATTATTATTCGATCACCCTGCAGTCGTTTCCAAATTCCATATTCATCAAATCACCAGTCAAACAGATGGACATACAGACATACAGGCGGGCAGACAGACGGGACAGACGGACAGACATACAGGCTGATAAGCTGACAGACAGGCTTTTCGGCCTGTAGACAGACGAGCAGACAGACGCAAAGACCTGTGGACAAACATAGAAGCAGACAGATATACAAACTGGCAGACGGGCTAATGAACAGATAGGCAGGTGGAAGGACGGATGAGACGATAAGCGAGAGGAGCACGCTGCTGCTGAAAAATATAGATTCAATTGAAACACACCACATGCCCTTAACTAAGCGACTAATTGATAAGGCTATCAGAGTCTGTCTGCCCATGGTGAATTCGACTGAAAAGGAAAGAGCAGGGCACTGGTATCTTTAGCACGCGTCGTGACCTTGACCAGCCTCTAATCTTGTAGGCACTTTGATGCAAATCTTAATATGTTAGTGAAATGTTTCAGCTATATATTTACATTCGTACCAAATGTGCTATAGTGAATCGGCTTGGTAGAAAATTCAACGGTATCCACAAATTGATTTGGTTTTTATGGACTGAACTCATTGCATCTTTATACGACCATTCGAAAATAGCTAAAGGTATAGATTCATGTTCGGCATATATTAGAGGAGCTCTAATGATGTTAACAATACCAGGTTCGCGTACTTTTTCTGTCTCTTTTCCATTCAATTCATAACTGATATATTCAAAGAGAAACGCTCCAGAATTGAAGGTAAGCGTTCATTCATCATCACCACCTGCTTCTTGCTGGAATACTGCCTTGATAAATAAGGCAGACGAGGCTGATTCTATCAACACATCTTGTTGATTCATAATTATCTCAATTTCATCAATGTTGCTGAAGCAGGTTGTGTGTGAATAGTAGGTGTGAGTTTCTTATCGAATGATCAAAGTTTGGCTCGTTGTATGTATGAAGTTTTTCTGACATGGTAACCAAAGGACTTCGAACTCCTCTCCTTCGAACTCGTAGATAATCGTAGTAAATATAAAGATAAGGATTTTTGCTGGAATTCAATCCCATGTTCTCTACTGACGTCGGCTGCAACAACCTTCTCAGATGAATTCTTAGTATATCATGAATGGTGCTGAGTATTGAATTAACATTTATTGTTGAAAGCCATAATGTCTAGCTGTTTCTTCAACTACAACCGTATAATATATTCTTCATGAAAATTTACCCGTTTCTAGTTCTGATTCAGAATATTCAGCGTGATGTCATCGAAGAACGTTTTGTTGATGACCGATAGATAAATAAGTGTTTTAGGTTTTATAAGAATAGAAGAACCAGATGGTGTAAGAGGCGAAAACTCGTATATCGTATGAGCTAACTTATTGTTGTAATATGCTCCTGGGATTGCTTGTCAATTTCTTTTTGCTGAATCACAACAGTTTGATTATACTATCATGCGGAATGAAATTCACTCCGAAATCACTCTTCAGCTCTGTGTGTAGGATGTTGTAGTTGGATTTTATTGATAATTTCCGGTCACGTTCTTCTCACTCCATTCCTATCCCACAAGTTGCTCTTCCTATGAAATCCTCGATGTCTGTCAACTCGTAGGACCCCGTGGGTATATAGCTACTACCTTCTCTTCACCCTTCTCACATGAAAAGTATGACATATATGGAAAAAGTACCTGTATAAAAATTATAGGTATCATTAAAACGCATCGAATGAACTCAACCAGAAGTTTCTAAAATATTTTGGGCTCACAGTGGACCCATTTTAGTACTTTTTTTTGAAAAAAACCAAAAAAATTTCCTATGACTTTATTTTTCAACTTAATGAATTGTGAATGGCAAGAAATTGTGCATATTTGTATCTGTTTTAGTTTACTTCTCGATTTTTTTGAATATCTTATAAGGGGGCGCTACAGTCGGCCATTCACAAAATATCGTAAAATGGCGATAACCAATTGAGATTTCAATTTATTGACTTGAAACAAAAAGCATTCGAAATATTTGGATATATTTCACCTTGTTTTCCAAGCTTGCACATTTTTTTTCAAATGCGGCAATTTGGCGCCAGGTCAAAGTTTTTTAACCTAAAAAAGCGATAAACTTTGAGGTTAATTTTATGAAAAGAATTGAAATTTTCAAAGCTAGAAGTAATTTCCAATACCCAACTTTTTAGCCCAACCCAAACTCGATTGGTCAAGATTCGGCTGAGATATTGAAGTAGACGTGTTGAGGTCCACCCTGGGCCCAAATTTTGGGTTTTTGGAAAAAAACTTAAATTTTCCAAAAGAAAACATATAAAACTATTCAATGCTGAAATGCGTATTCCTACTTATTTTTTGACAATTTGGCGATCTGAATAAAGAAATTTTATTAATTTATTTTCACATGGAACAATATTTTACCTTGAAAGAAAACGCGAATTTTATGAAATTTATGAATTTATTTCGCAAAAATTTGGATTTTTTTGATGAATCAATACATTTTCTTATTATAAAAATATTTTTTGAGTTAATACGTATGTTTGTTAGTGTACGAAAGTGTGTATGTGTCTTTGTTCATGTCTGTGCACGTGTGTGCGCGCACAAGGTCGCTTTCTCAATTTTTGAAAATAAATCTGAAAAGCTTTCTTTTACCATTTATCATTTTTTTATCACATAAAAACAAACTTCTTTACAACTTCATAAAAATATATCTTATGATCTATTTCAAACTAATTAATAATTAATTATTTACACATACACAAAGACATTCTATTCCAATAAGTGTAATTTATACAAATATAACTCAAAGAGATTTTTAAAGTATGTCTTTTATTTGTCCACAATGGGAATTTCAAACATGATGTAATTGAGCCCTCATTTTCTTCGTCTTTTTACTGACACTTTTTTGGGCTTTCACAAGCTTTATGATCATTATCAATATCATCAGAAACTATTTCGCAAACATCTGAAGAATCTTTATTACAAATTTCTTCTTCAATATTATCAAAATCGTTAACATCGGTTTTGTATTGATCGAATAAAATGATGTCTTTCTCGCGACGATTCGCGCAACCTTCACCTTCGCAATATTTGCCCGATGAAGAGCAAGGTAAAATAACTTCCTTGCAAGTGCATCTTCCGGTACATTTTTGTTTGCAATTGCAAAAAATAATTTTCAATAATTCGTCTGGAGCAGCTTCTGCGGTTATTTGAATTGACATAAGGTCATTCTCAGTAACTTCCCAACCCCATTAGGTTGGTTCAATATTCTCGTTGCCAATCCAATCTGTACTTGGCAATATACACGATATACCGGGTGTCCCAGTATACATGTTCCAATGGATTATCTCGGTCATTTCAAAAGATAAAAATTTGAAATTTTCATGACCTCCAATTCGTTCAAGGAACCTTTAACTGAGAGAAACAAAAATTTAAAGTCACTTCCTGTATTCCGGTTTGACAGGAAGTGACTCTGACTTTTTTATTTCAAATAGCACCCCGTATATTTTTTGACAATTTTTGATTTCTACTCAAAATTTTCTTTCCAACGATGTATCACTATCAAAGTTACAAACAAATGTATTCAAATGTTTCCATGGCACACTAAGGTTTTCATTTAAAAATTATTAATTCTTCCAGTTCTACTACAATTCTAATAACTTGAAATTTGACGTTCTCTTAATCATCTCGAATGCAAAATTGTTCATGAATTATCAATTATTATTGAAGTCAAAACCAAGATTACACAAAATATAGTAGCCTACTGCAATTCTTTCAATTTGAAATTTCCATTGTCGTTTTCTTCATCAAATCAAATGAAAAATACAAAGTGTGATACATCGTTGGAAAGATAATTTTGAGTAGAATTCAAAAATTGCAAAAAATATACAGAGTGCTATTTGAAATAAAAAAGTCAGAGTCCCTTCCGGTCAAACCGGAAGTGATTTTCAATCTTTGTTCATCTCAGTTGAAGGTTCTTTGAACGAATTGAAGATCGTAAGATTTTCAAATTTTTATCTTTTGAAATGACCGAGATAATCCATTGGAACATGTATACACCCGGTATATGGTATTTCGGATTTCCAATTCGCAAGCTGATTTTTTCGTACGTTTTTTGAACAAATAAACCGTGAATGGCCAAGTTCAAGGTAAAATATTGTTTCATGTGAAAATAAATGAATAACATTTTTTTATTCAAATCGTAGCCAAGTTGTCAAAAAAATAAGTAGGAATACGCATTCTCACCTTTGAATAGTTTTATTTGTTTTTTTTCCAAAAACCCAAAATTTGGGCTCAGGGTGGACCTGAACACGTCTACTTCAATATCTCAGCCGAATCTCGACCAATCAAGTTCGGGTTGGGCTCAAAAGTTTGTTCATAAAAATTTCTTCTAGCTGTGGGAATTTCAATTCATTTCATAAGGTTTAACCTCAAAATTTGTCGATTTTCTTGAGGTTGAAAAACTTTGGCCTAGCGCCAAATTGCCGCATCTGAAAAAAAATGTGCAAGCTTGGAAAACAAGGTAAAAAATATTAAAATCTTCCGAATGCTTTTTTGTTTCGAGTCAATAAATTGAAAATTCAATTAGTTATCGCCATTTTAGGATTTTTTTGTAAATGGCCGATTGTAGCGCCCCTTCATAAGATATTCAAAAAAATTGAAAAGTACGTAAAAAAGATACAAGAATTCACAATTTCTTGGCATTTACAATTCATTAAGTGGAAAAATAAAGGATTTTTTGTTAGTTTTTTTCAAAAAAGGGCTAAAATGGGTCCACAGTGAGCCCAAAATGTTTTAGAAATTTCTAGTTGGGCTTATTCGACGCGTTTTGATATTACCCATATACAGGTACTTTTTTCATACATGTCATACTTTTCATGTTAAACCGAAAATACGCAAAAAATGGCTTTTTTGGCGATAAAAATGCTCATAACTTGGAGCACATCGATCCAATACACATTTGACCCTCAGATTCGTTATCAGCGACCCAGAAAACATAAGAAACCACTCTAAAATAACACCCCCAAAAAAAAACCGTCAAAAATTACAGAGGAACTAGACTACATAGAGGAATTCCAAACATAACTGACCACAAGCATAAGTGTATTGCTGGAAATTGTCATGATTGAATAATATCTTACCTTCTTTCTCCTACTTTTCCCCAATTTCCTCTTTACCTTCATAATTTATTCACGCCGAAAACATCAATCGTCGCTCCAAATTTTGCGTCTTTAAATGCAACACGTTGTCAAGCAGCGTTCTCTTATATGTTATCCGCCTCGTGACATCTTTACAAACTAGGATTTCGCAAGTATTGAATATCGTGTTCGCGACAAGCTTCATCGAGTGGATTGATACCAGGATCTCCTATTTTCAAATGTTCTTCTGATTTCGTACCAGGATCGCAGTATTGATAACCGGAAATGATGAAGGTATCTTAGTAGAAGGTTCCTCCGAACTCATATTACTCTCCATTCCATTGTATTCATGCTACATATATATCAGCTGTTTAGTAAATGCTTGTTCCAAGATTTGAATAACCTTCTCATTCTTTAATTTATATTCTTTCAGATTCTTGTTGACATGGTTGATCAGATCAGCAAACTTAACCTTGAAGATATCTTTAAGACTGATGTCTGTTCTTAGATTCAGTATGTTGATTAATTCATCAACATATACTTCATTTGCAGCTTCTTCATTATAATTCGGTGATTATTGGTTGCACAATCTGCGATTTTCAATATCATAACATTCATCGCTTGTAAGGAATAATCCTTGTCCATGAACTTGTTTGAACTTATTACTGAATATATTTCTAATATATAGCCATATGGAAAAGGAGGTCCTACCAAACTTATCAATTGAAGCCATCCTCACAACTGTCATGCCTTTACATATGGAATTTGTTCAATTACACCAATTATTCGATTATAGACATTATCTCGTTCTGAAGGTTACTGTTCCAGCATACTAGAATGCAACAAAGAGGTCTTAGTCTATCTACAATTCAATTCACGTCATTCTGATAAACGTATCAGATTGGTTTCTCGTTATATATATATATATATATATATATATATATATATATATATATATATATATTCTTTTATTGATATTCTTGAACCATTTGTAATATTTGTATGCTTTCTTGGTATATTGGTTCGTATATATACTGAAAATAAAATGAAAGAAAAATTCTTTTTGACGTTTCGACAATGTTCATTGTCTTTATCAAAATTTTGATGAAGACGATACATATATATATATATATATATATATATATATATATATATATATATATATATATATATATATATATATATATATATATATATATATATATATATATATATATATATATATATATATATATGTTTCTTCTTAGCTTCTCGCGGACGTAATGTGTAGAACTGGATTCTTGGGTATTGATCCACGTTGTGTGGTTTCGGTTCTCAAAAGGACCAATTTCACGACGTTTCGGCAAAGTCGCATTTGCCATCTTCAGGTGATTCGACCGTAGAGTCTGAGTTCGCCTAGATTTTCCAGTACAAGAAATAATATTGCATGTTAGAATAATCATTGCTCATAGTTTATAATATATAATACATGTCTTTCACGATGTTTCAATAAGCCGCTACTCCCAAGAAAAATAAACTAAATAAAAAATATATACATATATATATATATATATATATATATATATATATATACCAGAGAATCCAGTTCTACATATATATATACATATATATATACATATATATATATATATATATATATATATATATATATATATATATATATATATATATATATATATATATATATTTGTATGTTTTCTTGGTATATTGGTTCGTATATATACTGATAATGAAATAAAAATTCAGAATTTTTATTTCATCATCAGTATATATACGAACCAATATACCAAGAAAACATACAAATATTACAAATGGTTCAAGAATATCAACAAAAGAATAATATATATATATATATATTTTGTTTCTTCTTAGGTTCTCGCGGACGTAATGTGTAGAACTGGATTCTCGGGTATTGATGCGCGTTGTGTGGTTTCGGTCCTCAAAAGGACCAATTTCACGACGTTTTGGCAAAGTCGCATTTGCCATCTTCAGGTGATTCGACCGTAGAGTCTGGAAAATCTAGGCGAACTGACGCTTACTTGGAGGGAGAGGTATTTATATCCCCCGTTATGCTTGACCTTTGGACTTTCGAACTATTTCACGCTTGGTTCATTTCTACGTGTTTGGCTCTGAGTGACACGTTTGGATGACGTCATTGCGACGCTGCAATCAGCCGGAAAGTTTCCGTGACCTGTTGCACGTGCACTGGATACCACGTTCTCTCTTGTTTTTGGTTGTATCTTCCGACTTTCTAAAGCGGGTTTCCATGTTGCTGGTAATCTTAGTCCGTCATCTCGTTTGTTAAGACTATGTGGACGTTTCTCGATCTCTATTGCCTCCCTGGTTATTCTGGTGTAGAAGTGTTCAATGTTGGCTAGAGTCTTTGTGCCGCTAAAGTTGATCATATGGCCCGTACTTCTTACATGTTCAGCTAGTGAAGACGTGGTTTCGTTTTTCGACACAGCGTTTGCATGTCCAGTCTTTCGCACATCAATGCGTCTGTTGGTCTGTCCGATGTATGTCTTTTCACAATTACCACATGGCACCTCGTACACTCTTTGGCATTCTAGAGGAATTCTGTCTTTTGGATTCCGAAGAACATTTTTGATTTTCCTATCTGTTGTGAAGGTTGTTTTGATATCATGACGGCTCAGTATTTTGCAGATTTTGTCAGTTGTGCCTTTTATGTAAGGCAGAAAAGCGTTTCCCTTTGGTTGATCTTCATTATTGACATCCTTCTCATTATTGCGTTGAGAGTTATGAATCTGTTTTCTTGAATAGCCATTCATCCTAAGGGCTGCTCGGATGGTTTCCATTTCTTCATCGAAGTTCTCCGCATCAGCGAGACGTTTTGACCTTGTCATGAGGGTATTTACGACTGATTGTAGCTGGGATGGATGGTGATGCGAGTTACTATTCAAATATCGGTTCGTGTGGGTCTTTTTCTGAATACTGTATGTCCCAAACTGCCGTCAGTTTTCTTTGTTACCAAAACATCTAGAAATGGTAATTGGTTGTTCTCTTCGGCTTCTATTGTGAATTTTATCCGATCATGGATTCCATTCAGGTGATCGAGAAACCCTCTTAGTTGTCCTTCTCCATGTGGCCAAATAACGGAAATATCATCTAGATATCTGAGCCAAAGTTTGGGTTTTAGTTGCGCTGTGTTAAGAGCTTCAATTTCAAACTCCTCCATGAAAAGATTTGCGATCACTGGTGAGATTGGTGATCCCATCGGTGCTCCTTCATAAACCTTTAGCAAGGACATAACTTATCGGACCATTCTTTGAATAAGGCCTCCATGGATGTCCTTGCTGAAGGTTTTAACTTTGCTATTGCACCGACACGCATTCCATTGGGAGACATCATTTGCAACGTGGAATCTGCTATAACTTCGCTGCAGGATAAAAGTGAAGCAGAGATTATTCGCCAAGATGTGTCGCGTATTCTACGAACCTCGAAGCCACCTAAAAGGAACATTTCACACGACGAGTTCCTAGCACTGAAAACTCTTCGAGAGAACGAAAGCATCATCATCCTACCAGCAGATAAAGGAAATGCAACCGTTGTCATGAACACTATTGACTACAGAACCAAGATGGCTGCGCTATTGGACGATCCGACTTACAAGAAGATTAGGTCTGATCCCACCACATATCTAGAGAAAACAACAAAAGCAAAAATCAAGGCATCTCCTATCGACCCTGAGTTACAGTTACATCTCATTCCAAGAGAAAAATCATCCAGATGTCCGAAACTGTATGGTCTCCCAAAAATACACAAGCCAGCAGTACCTCTGAGGCCAATAGTGAGCTCTATCGGCTCACCATCACATGCATTAGCAAGATTCCTGGCCAAGAAGTTACAACCGCAAGTTGAGACAGCATCATCGTATGTGAGGAACGCGGAACACTTCATCGAACTTCTAGATATGCAAATAGTAGGACCTGACGACATATTAGTGAGCTTCGACGTAGCATCCTTGTTCACACAAGTACCCATAAACGAAGCCCTAGAGATCATCCAACATAAATACAAACCGGAAGGATACATTATTGACTTGGCCAAACACTGTGTAGCCAATACTTACTTTATGTACGAGGGACAGCGATATAGGCAAATCGAAGGAGCACCGATGGGATCACCAATCTCACCAGTGATCGCAAATCTTTTCATGGAGGATTTTGAAATTAAAGCTCTTAACACAGCGCAACTAAAACCCAAACTTTGGCTCAGATATGTAGATGATATTTTCGTTATTTGGCCACATGGAGAAGGTCAACTAAGAGGGTTTCTCGATCACCTGAATGGAATCCATGATCGGATAAAATTCACAATAGAAGCCGAAGAGAACAACCAATTACCATTTCTAGATGTTTTGGTAACAAAGAAAACTGACGGCAGTTTGGGACATACAGTATTCAGAAAAAAGACCCACACGAACCGATATTTGAATAGTAACTCGCATCACCATCCATCCCAGCTACAATCAGTCGTAAATACCCTCATGACAAGGTCAAAACGTCTCGCTGATGCGGAGAACTTCGATGGAGAAATGGAAACCATCCGAGCAGCCCTTAGGATGAATGGCTATTCAAGAAAACAGATTCATAACTCTCAACGCAATAATGAGAAGGATGTCAATAATGAAGATCAACCAGTGGGAAACGGTTTTTCTACTTTACATAAAAGGCACAACTGACAAAATCTGCAAAATACTGAGCCGTCATGATATCAAAACAACCTTCACAACAGATAGGAAAATCAAAAATGTTCTTCGGAATCCAAAAGACAGAATTCCTCTAGAATGCCAAGGAGTGTACGAGGTGCCATGTGGTAATTGTGAAAAGACATACATCGGACAGACCAACAGACGCATTGATGTGCAAAAGACTGAACATGCAAACGCTGTGTCGAAAAACGAAACCACGTCTTCACTAGCTGAACATGTAAGAAGTACGGGCCATATGATCAACTTTAGCGGCACAAAGACTCTAGCCAACATTGAACACTTCTACACCAGAATAACCAGGGAGGCAATAGAGATCGAGAAACGTCCACATAGTCTTAACAAACGAGATGACGGACTAAGATTACCAGCAACATGGAAACCCGCTTTAGAAAGTCGGAAGATACAACCAAAAACAAGAGAGAACGTGGTATCCAGTGCACGTGCAACAGGTCACGGAAACTTTCCGGCTGATTCCAGCGTCGCAATGACGTCATCGAAACGTGTCACTCGGAGCCAAACACGTAGAAATCAACCAAGCGTGAAATAGTTCGAAAGTCCAAAGGTCAAGCATAACGGGGGATATGAATACCTGTCCCTCCAAGTAAGCGTCAGTTCGCCTAGATTTTCCAGACTCTACGGTCGAATCACCTGAAGATGGCAAATGCGACTTTGCCGAAACGTCGTGAAATTGGTCCTTTTGAGGACCGAAACCACACAACGCGGATCAATACCCGAGAATCCAGTTCTACATATATATATATATATATATATATATATATATATATATATATATATATATATATATATATATATATATATAAATTATGTCATCGCCCTCTATTACAATCACATATAATATGAACAAGTGTCATGTTTCCGCTGACTACGGAAACATCTTCATAATAACTCTGCAAGCATATGATAATTCACGCTACTGCGATAATTCATATTTTTATTAAGTTACTTCTTTTTCTCAGCTGTATTGAACAGCACCTGTTTTATTATATCTCTAATCAACCTGCAATATTAATTGTATCTTTCGTTATTTCATTAATGTACTTTGATAAATGAATATAATTGTGAAATCGTGTAAACGAAATAAACATTTTTTAAAAATAAATTCCTCAAAGGGAATTAAATAATTGGCGCAGTCGGTATTGGATCGCGCTGAACAGTTCCGCGAAAAGGTCCTGGTCGTCCGTTACAACGGAAGCCACGTTACAGAAGCCAACCTATCGTCATCTGTAGAATGCTGGGAAAGCTGTTTGTCTCACTGTAAGTACAATTTATGTTTTATAGAGGTTCCGAAAGTTCAGACTCTGAAAATAGTAATTTGGAATTTGGCTATATTAGCGAAGATAATATAGACCCAACAAGTACAAATTCTCAAATATCAATTAAACCCGCACGTTTATTGTTATCAAATAAAGTTAATAATCCCAAAATGGTAGAACAGCAGATATCAATTTCTGAATTGAAAGAATATTTAGAAATAGTACCAATATTCAAAGGCGAATCAGAATTATTGCCTTATTTTATTCAACAATCTGAAGAAGTAATCAATTATTTTTACGATGCTCACAATCCATTGAATCCACGTAATGACTATATTACTTCACGAATTAGATCTAAAATTCACGGTGAAGCTGCACTTTATTTAGCAAACAAAAACATAAGAAGTTGGAATGAATTACGTCAATTTCTTTTAACTGCATATGCTGATAAAAGAGATGACGCTACATTAGCCATAGATATTGTTCAACTTGAACAAGGGAACGATACTCCGTTCGACTATTATAAAAAGATACAAAAACTGTTATGTTCATAAATTGTAGTTGCAAATTTAAGTTATGGTGTTAATGATGGACTTAATAATCACTTCCGCAAAGTTGCCTTAAAAACACTATTAAACGGATTGAAAGATTCACTAGGCTCTCTCATGAGAACAAAAGATCCCGCTGATTTGGAAATCGCATTAAATTTGCTCACTAATACTCATCAGAAAGAAATTAACTCTCAAAAAATCAATAAGCTTCAGAATTTTATTTCGCAAAAGCCAAAACAACTTATGAGACCACAACAAAATTTTGTGCCTAATTTTAATCCAGGATTTAATTTTAAACCAACGAATCCACAAAATTTCAATTCCAATTCACAACCTCAAAATTTCAGAGAACCGCAAAATTATAATCAAACACCCAAAACGAACTATCAACAACATAATCGTTCAAATTTTACTTCAGCTCAAAATAATAGAATTACACCAATGAGCACTTCTACTAACAATACGTTTCGTACCAACTTTAGGCAATCATATCCACAACAAAAATTCCATGCAGAAGAACTTTTTAATGTAAATGATGAACACTGTGAGGATACGAATGACCCACACATCGAAACAAATTATGACAATAATCCACTAAACGCTACAGAATATAACATACATGGCACTAGTGCTGAAAAATATTCATTAACTATTTCACTTCCGGAATTATTCAAATCAGAAGTCAACTTAAAATTTCATCTTTTCAAATTTCATGATCATTTTGATTGGCTTTTAGGTATGGACAGTTTAAAAAAATTGAAAGCAATAGTGAACATTAAAGATAATTCACTTATTCTTCCGAATTGTAGTTATGAAATTTATTATCGTAAAACTACCCCTCAGTTATGCCATATTCAGACAAATTATATAAACCTTTCAAAATTCCGCACGAAACACTTGAATAATGAAGAGAAAAATGCTCTCACGCAACTCCTGAGAGATTATTCTAGCATTTTCAAACCCAACGACCAAAAATTAACATTTACTGATCGAATTAAACATCATATTCGAACAAAAGATGAAACCCTGGTATATACTAAATCTTACAGATACCCTGAAATTCACCGCCAGGAAGTAAGAAAACAAATTGATGAGATACTGGATCCTATTTGCTTTGGTCGTCCCCCATCTGGGTCGTTCCAAAAAAATCTGATGCGTCTGGGAAACAAAAATTGCGTATCGTCGTGGATTATCGAAAATTAAACGATAAAACCATCGACGATAAATATCCGATATAACAGATCTCTTAGATAAGTTAGGGCGCTGCCAGTATTTTACCACACTTGATTTAGCATCAGGATTTCACCAGATAGAAATGAATCCTGATGATGTACCAAAAACGGCATTCAATACCGAAAACGGAAATTTTGAATATTTGCGAATGCCTTTTGGGCTGAAAAATGCCCCTGCAACTTTCCAACGGGCTATGGAAGATATTGTCAGAGGACTCAATAATGTCATTTGTCTAGTTTACTTAGACGACATATCGTATTCAGTACGAGTCTTCAAGAAAACATTGAAAACTTGAAACTTGTATTTGAAAGACTTCGAGAATCGAACTTTAAAGTACAACTAGATAAATCCGAATTTCTTCGAAAAGAAGTCGGCTATCTGGGTCATATAGTTACAACCGACGGTGTAAAGCCTAACCCCGAAAAAATTAAAGTTATTTTAAACTACCCAATACCATCTACAACAAAACAAATCAAAGGATTTTTAGGATTATTGGGGTATTATCGGAAATTTATACCCAATTTTGCTAAAATTACAAAACCCTTGACAACATGTTCAAAAAAAATGCTGTGATTGACATAAATAAACCAGAATATCGACAATGTTTTGAATGTTGTAAAAATTTGCTTACAAATGAGCCGATACTTCAGTACCTCGATTTCAACGAAGTATTTCATCTAACTCCGGTGGCGTCTGAAATTAGAAGAGTTCGATTATACTATAATGTATAACGAGGGTACTTTGAACAAAGTGGCTGATCCCTTATCAAGGATCGAGTGCCATGTTAACGAGACCGAAGTTCCGCCCATCTTTCAGTATATGGAAAAGTTTAACGAAGATCTCGACAGTGATGGGAATGATAACGATAATCAATCTATGATTGTTGAATCCGGTACTGAACACGATTATAACTACGATAGTGAATCAGCCAAAACTATTCACTCTAACGCAGAAAATCCACTAATTGGAATACCTATACTGGAAAAACCTTTGAATTATTTTTAAAATCAAATAATAATCACCGAAATAAATTATTCTCCTGATAGACCATTAATAAAGACACTATTCGATAAACAATATCAACGGTTCATCTTACAAATCTCAAAAAATAATTACGAAAACGATATAGTTTATTTTATTAAAGAATATTTAGTTCCTAAAGTCAATTATTATATTCATCTCCAATCCCCAATCTATGAAACGTTCAGCAATGTATTACAGAGGCATTTTAAAAACTCTGAAATTAAATTAATTCGATGCACAAAGCTACTAGAGGATATTGAGAATTCGAATGATCAAATAAATATTATTGATACATATCACACTGATAAAACAAACCATCGTGGTATTGAGGAAACTTATACCCGACTGAAAGAACGTTATTTTTGGCCCAAAATGCAACAAACAATACAAAATTTCATAAATGAATGTGATCCTTGTAGATTAGCTGAATATGATAGACATCCTCTTAAATTAAAATTCAACATAACACCTA
The DNA here is from genome assembly GCA_958510875.1 of Endomychus coccineus. NCBI lineage: Eukaryota > Metazoa > Arthropoda > Insecta > Coleoptera > Endomychidae > Endomychus > Endomychus coccineus. The sequence goes on along the minus strand of OY294068.1, from coordinate 121,560,731 downwards.
CCGCATCGAAGCCATTCGAAATCGTTCACATAGATACACTGACATTGGAAAAACAAAAATTTTTAACAATAGTTGATTCGTTTTCTAAGTACGCGCAAGCTTACCCCTTGAATTCTTTACAAAGGACTGAAATCGCAAATAATCTCGTAACTTACTTTAGCCATCACAGTATACCAATGCAAATAATTTCTGATAATGAATGCGAATTCAAAAATGACTTACTACAAGAATTATTAAAACTACACAAGATCGACATTCACTCCATAAGTTCACAGCATCCTGAGTCAAATGGTATAGTGGAAAGATTCCATTCCACACTTATCGAACATATCCGTATCCTTAACAATAGAGAGGACTTTAAAAATGAATTAATAAATAATAAAGTAAGATACGCAGTTTCAGCCTACAATAACACAAGGCATTCAACAACAAAATTTACTCCCTTTGAAATTATCAATGGTCATTTAGAAAATACAAACCCTTTTGACATAGATATTGAAGAGCATATAGTATCAAATTACAACCAGCAACACAGAGATGAAACAAAAATTCTCTATGAACAAATTAAAGAAAAAATTGGTGTGAATAAAGGCAAAATTATTACAAAATTGAATAAAGATAGAGAAGACGTCTCGAATATACCTCAACGTGTTTTTGTCAAAGACAAACAAAAATGTAGGAAAACAAATAATAAATATAAAATAGAAAATATTACGGAAATAGACCCACAAAGGAAAACTGGGAAAATAGTACCGCGACATACTAATACATCTGAAAATATTCACCTTTCAAATATTAAACGACCTCCAAAATTAGTAAAAATAAAATCTGTTGCAGATCCGTCTTCGGAATCGGACTCTCAACAATAACAATTCAAAATATTACACATGGTCCTGGGTTGATGCCAGTATACCTAGGCCCTGCAAGACTGCAGAAATCACAACACACGCTAGTACATTATTTTGACATATCGATCATAATCAATCAAATTGAAAAACTAAACAGTCATTACAGAACAATCGCAACTACCCTCCGTCAACATGAACACTACATGGAAGTTGAAAATTACGATAAAATAGCTGCACACAAAATAAACTTAACGAAAAGCTATCAAATATATATCCAAAAACATTAAATCGTGAAAAAAGAGGCCTTATTGATGGGTTAGGGTCCGTCATCAAATTCTTTACGGGAAACATGGACGCGAATGACGCGAGTCGAATTAACAAAATAATTCAACATCTGGAAAATAAACAACAAAATTTACAAAATCAAATACTAAATCAATATTCTGTGAATAATAACGTATTAAAGCGATTCAACTTTTCAATTCAAATTATTCAATATAATGAGCAATTATTGAAAAAAAAAATTATGAAAATTACTGAAAATGTCTTAAATAATACAAGAGAAATCGAAATATTACGTGAAAAGGACATATTCAACCAATTTCTTATGATCTACAATGTAATTTTGCAACTTTTAATAGAAATAGAAAATTCCCTAAGCTTTTGTGCTATAGGTGCAATGCATCCAAGTATAAAAAAACCATTGATTTACTCAATGAATTAAAAAAGTTAGTACCGTACTGCAACAACGAGTTACCCCTTGCTGTCACTATCGAAAATATTCTCAATTATGAATCTTTAATAACTGTTCATTGCCATCATAACAAAAACCGTATTCTCTATTTTCTAACTATTCCTATCGGAAATACCACCCCTTACGAATTGTACTATTTGGAACCGTTGCCGACAAAAGTAGAAAATAATTATTTCACGATAATTCCAAATTCCAAATTCTTGATTAAATCGGAAAATAGTATTAAACCTCTTTTTGACATATGTACTATGAGTGGAACATAACATTGTCCATTGAAATTAATAACAAATGCCAATATGACCTGTGAAGATGAAATCTTGAAGAAAAATAGACCAAGTAATTGCGTTTATACAACAATCCACGCAGAGCAAGACCACATAGAGCCAATACCCTACACAAATCAATATCTAGGCTGGTTTAAAAGCGGCTCAACGCTAACTATACAATGTGCTGATGAAAAGAAAATCTACAAACCATACGGTATCCTGCTGTTGAAACCAGAAAAGGAATGCAAAACTATATTTAATGGAGAATAACTTCAACCCCTAGATTCAACTCGAAGTATACCCATAATGATTGACTTCAAAATACCACAACTCCCGGATGAAATCAAAAAATCAAATACTTCCATAGAACTGAAAGGGATTACATTAGGAGAAATCCATCTGCAGCACATCACCCCTATATCAGACAACTACGAAGAAGACTTCTATACAATCAATATTTGGACAATTTTACTTTATGGATTGGTTACCATACTTGTTAGTGTGATACTAGTGAAAGTGCTACGCAAAAACTTTAAATTGAATTGTAAGAAGCAACTTATCGGCAATTTCGAAGAAACGAACGAAAATATTGAGATGAAACCAAAACCTCGTCAGTTACCTAACGAGGCTTCGTTCTAAGGATGGAGGAGTTATGTCATCGCCCTCTATTACAATCACATATAATATGAACAAGTGTCATGTTTCCGCTGACTACAGAAACATCTTCATAATAACCCTCCAAGCATATGATAATTCACGCTACTGCGATAATTCATATTTTTATTAGGTTACTTCTTTTTCTCAGCTGTATCGAACAGCACCTGTTTTATTATATCTCTAATCAACCTGCAATATTAATTGTATCTTTCGTTATTTTATTAATGTACTTTGATAAATGAATATAATTGTGAAATCGTGTAAACGAAATAAACATTTTTTAAAAAGAAATTCCTCAAAGGAAATTAAATAATTTATATATATATATATATATATATATATATATATATATATATATATATATATATATATATATATATATATATATAAACAAGTTTAAAGTTTCTTTGCCTAATTGGCCACTATCGTGTATGTAACTTAAGAGATATAGAATTAAATTTTCTGAATTATGAAGATAACTTAGATAATTTAATAATTCGAATCCCGCCTATGGTTCAATCTTTTACGTTTATTCATCTTCATAATCCTATGTTAAATTATATATATAATATATATATATATATATATATATATATATATATAACTTAAGAGATATAGAATTAAATTTTCTGAATTATGAAGATAACTTCATACACGATAGTGGCCAATTAGGCAAAGAAACTTTAAACTTGTTTATATATATATATATATATATATATATATATATATATATATAAACAAGTTTAAAGTTTCTTTGCCTAATTGGCCACTATCGTGTATGTAACTTAAGAGATATAGAATTAAATTTTCTGAATTATGAAGATAACTTGGATAATTTAACATAGGATTATAAAGATGAATAAACGTAAAAGATTGAACAATAGGCGGGATTCGAACCCACATTTCTGGATTTCTAGTCCAGGGTGTTTACCAATTACACAACTTCGGTCCTATATATATATATATATATATATATATATATATATAGAACTGGATTCTCGGGTATTGATCCGCGTTGTGTGGTTTCGGTCTTCAAAAGGACCAATTTCACGACGTTTCGGGATAGTCGCAATTGCCATCTTTAGGTGATTCGACCGTAGAGTCTGGAAAATCTAGGCGAACTGACGCTTACTTGGAGGGACAGGTATTTATATCCTCCGTTATGCTTGACCTTTGGACTTTCGAACTATTTCACGCTTGGTTGATTTCTACGTGTTTGGCTCCGAGTGACACGTTTGGATGACGTCATTGCGACGCTGGAATCAGCCGGAAAGCCGCGTTGTGTGGTTTCGGTCCTCAAAAGGACCAATTTCACGACGTTTCAGCAAAGTCGCATTTGCCATCTTCAGGTGATTCGACCGTAGAGTCTGGAAAATCTAGGCGAACTGACGCTTACTTGGAGGGACAGGTATTTATATCCCCCGTTATGCTTGAATTTTGGACTTTCGAACTATTTCACGCTTGGTTGATTTCTACGTGTTTGGCTCCGAGTGACACGTTTGGATGACGTCATTGCGACGGCTTTCCGGCTGATTCCAGCGTCGCAATGACGTCATCCAAACGTGTCACTCGGAGCCAAACACGTAGAAATCAACCAAGCGTAAAATAGTTCGAAAGTCCAAAGGTCAAGCATAACGGGGGATATAAATACCTGTCCCTCCAAGTAAGCGTCAGTTCGCCTAGATTTTCCAGACTCTACGGTCGAATCACCTGAAGATGGCAAATGCGACTTTGTCGAAACGTCGTGAAATTGGTCCTTTTGAGGACCGAAACCACACAACGCGGATCAATACCCGAGAATCCAGTTCTACACATTACGTCCGCGAGAACCTAAGAAGAAACATATATATATGTATATATATATATATATATATATATATATATATATATATATGTTTCTTCTTAGGTTCTCGCGGACGTAATGTGTAGAACTGGATTCTCGGGTATTGATCCGCGTTGTGTGGTTTCGGTCCTCAAAAGGACCAATTTCACGACGTTTCGGCAAAGTCGCATTTGCCATCTTCAGGTGATTCGACCGTAGAGTCTGGAAAATCTAGGCGAACTGACGCTTACTTGGAGGGACAGGTATTTATATCCCTCGTTATGTTTGACCTTTGGACTTTCGAACTATTTCACGCTTGGTTGAAATAGTAGAAATCAACCAAGCGTGAAATAGTTCGAAAGTCCAAAGGTCAAACATAACGAGGGATATAAATACCTGTCCCTCCAAGTAAGCGTCAGTTCGCCTAGATTTTCCAGACTCTACGGTCGAATCACCTGAAGATGGCAAATGCGACTTTGCCGAAACGTCGTGAAATTGGTCCTTTTGAGGACCGAAACCACACAACGCGGATCAATACCCGAGAATCCAGTTCTACATATATATATATATATATATATATATATATATATATATATACATATATATATATATATATATATGTAGAACTGGATTCTCGGGTATTGATCCGCGTTGTGTGGTTTCGGTCCTCAGAAGGACCAATTTCACGACGTTTCGGCAAAGTCGCATTTGCCATCTTCAGGTGATTCGACCGTAGAGTCTGGAAAATCTAGGCGAACTGACGCTTACTTGGAGGGACAGGTATTTATATCCCCCGTTATGTTTGACCTTTGGACTTTCGAACTATTTCACGCTTGGTTGATTTCTACGTGTTTGGCTCCGAGTGACACGTTTGGATGACGTCATTGCGATGCTGGAATCAGCCGGAAAAATTCCGTGACCTGTTGCACGTGCACTGGATATCACGTTCTCTCTTGGTTTTGGTTTTATCTTCCGACTTTCTAAAGCGGGTTTCCATGTTGCTGGTAATCTTAGTCCGTCATCTCGTTTGTTAAGACTATGTGGACGTTTCTCGATCTCTATTGCCTCCCTGGTTATTCTGGTGTAGAAGTGTTCAATGTTGGCTAGAGTCTTTGTGCCGCTAAAGTTGATCATATGGCCAGTACTTCTTACATGTTCAGCTAGTGAAGACGTGGTTTCGTTTTTCGACACAGCGTTTGCATGTTCAGTCTTTCGCACATCAATGCGTCTGTTGGTCTGCCCGATGTATGTCTTTTCACAATTACCACATGGCACCTCGTACACTCCTTGGCATTCTAGAGGAATTCTGTCTTTTGGATTCCGAAGAACATTTTTGATTTTCCTATCTGTTGTGAAGGTTGTTTTGATATCATGACGGCTCAGTATTTTGCAGATTTTGTCAGTTGTGCCTTTTATGTAAGGTAGAAAAGCGTTTCCCACTGGTTGATCTTCATTGTTGACATCCTTCTCATTTTTGCGTTGAGAGTTATGAATCTGTTTTCTTGAATAGCCATTCATCCTAAGGGCTGTTCGGATGGTTTCCATCTCTCCATCGAAGTTCTCCGCATCAGCGAGACGTTTTGACCTTGTCATGAGGGTATTTACGACTGATTGTAGCTGGGATGGATGGTGATGCGAGTTACTATTCAAATATCGGTTCGTGTGGGTCTTTTTTCTGAATACTGTATGTCCCAAACTGCCGTCAGTTTTCTTTGTTACCAAAACATCTAGAAATGGTAATTGGTTGTTCTCTTCGGCTTCTATTGTGAATTTTATCTGATCATGGATTCCATTCAGGTGATCGAGAAACCCTCTTAGTTGTCCTTCTCCATGTGGCCAAATAACGAAAATATCATCTACATATCTGAGCCAAAGTTTGGGTTTTAGTTGCGCTGTGTTAAGAGCTTTAATTTCAAAATCCTCCATGAAAAGATTTGCGATCACTGGTGAGATTGGTGATCCCATCGGTGCTCCTTCGATTTGCCTATATCGCTGTCCCTCGTACATAAAGTAAGTATTGGCTACACAGTGTTTGGCCAAGTCAATAATGTATCCTTCCGGTTTGTATTTATGTTGGATGATCTCTAGGGCTTCGTTTATGGGTACTTGTGTGAACAAGGATGCTACGTCGAAGCTTACTAATATGTCGTCAGGTCCTACTATTTGCATATCTAGAAGTTCGATGAAGTGTTCCGCGTTCCTCACGTACGAACTTCTAGATATGCAAATAGTAGGACCTGACGACATATTAGTAAGCTTCGACGTAGCATCCTTGTTCACACAAGTACCCATAAACGAAGCCCTAGAGATCATCCAACATAAATACAAACCGGAAGGATACATTATTGACTTGGCCAAACACTGTGTAGCCAATACTTACTTTATGTACGAGGGACAGCGATATAGGCAAATCGAAGGAGCACCGATGGGATCACCAATCTCACCAGTGATCGCAAATCTTTTCATGGAGGATTTTGAAATTAAAGCTCTTAACACAGCGCAACTAAAACCCAAACTTTGGCTCAGATATGTAGATGATATTTTCGTTATTTGGCCACATGGAGAAGGACAACTAAGAGGGTTTCTCGATCACCTGAATGGAATCCATGATCGGATAAAATTCACAATAGAAGCCGAAGAGAACAACCAATTACCATTTCTAGATGTTTTGGTAACAAAGAAAACTGACGGCAGTTTGGGACATACAGTATTCAGAAAAAAGACCCACACGAACCGATATTTGAATAGTAACTCGCATCACCATCCATCCCAGCTACAATCAGTCGTAAATACCCTCATGACAAGGTCAAAACGTCTCGCTGATGCGGAGAACTTCGATGAAGAAATGGAAACCATCCGAACAGCCCTTAGGATGAATGGCTATTCAAGAAAACAGATTCATAACTCTCAACGCAAAAATGAGAAGGATGTCAACAATGAAGATCAACCAGTGGGAAACGCTTTTCTACCTCACATAAAAGGCACAACTGACAAAATCTGCAAAATACTGAGCCGTCATGATATCAAAACAACCTTCACAACAGATAGGAAAATCAAAAATGTTCTTCGGAATCCAAAAGACAGAATTCCTTTAGAATGCCAAGGAGTGTACGAAGTGCCATGTGGTAATTGTGAAAAGACATACATCGGGCAGACCAACAGACGCATTGATGTGCGAAAGACTGAACATGCAAACGCTGTGTCGTAAAACGAAACCACGTCTTCACTAGCTGAACATGTAAGAAGTACTGGCCATATGATCAACTTTAGCGGCACAAAGACTCTAGCCAACATTGAACTCTTCTACACCAGAATAACCAGGGAGGCAATAGAGATCGAGAAACGTCCACATAGTCTTAACTAACGAGATGACGGACTAAGATTACCAGCAACATGGAAACCCGCTTTAGAAAGTCGGAAGATAAAACCAAAACCAAGAGAGAACGTGATATCCAGTGCACGTGCAACAGGTCACGGAAACTTTCCGGCTGATTCCAGCATCGCAATGACGTCATCCAAACGTGTCACTCGGAGCCAAACACGTAGAAATCAACCAAGCGTGAAATAGTTCGAAAGTCCAAAGGTCAAACATAACGGGGGATATAAATACCTGTCCCTCCAAGTAAGCGTCAGTTCGCCTAGATTTTCCAGACTCTACGGTCGAATCACCTGAAGATGGCAAATGCGACTTTGCCGAAACGTCGTGAAATTGGTCCTTCTGAGGACCGACACCACACAACGCGGATCAATACCCGAGAATCCAGTTCTACACATTACGTCCTCGAGAACCTAAGAAGAAACATATATATATATATATATATTCTTTTGTTGATATTCTTGAACCATTTGTAATATTTGTATGTTTTCTTGGTATATTGGTTCGTATATATACTGATAATGAAATAAAAATTCTGTTTTGACGTTTCGACAATGTTTATTGCCTTTATCAAAATTGTTAATTGAATTAGTGTTTCCATGTAATTTAGAAAAGAATAGATGATTTCGATTAATGAAATGCGTCTGCAGCCGACTTGTGTTTTAAGATCCAATTAAAACTGCAGAAAATATTGGATCGGTTGTGTGTGAAAGAGTAATGTATGGCTAACTACAATTTGAAATAGATTGAATTTGATTAAATACAAGACATTCCAATATTGTACAATTATAAATATCTATGAATTATTGTATGAATGAGTTACTCTATGATAAGTATTTCTATCATTTTCTATCATAACTATTCAAGTTTAAGATAATTCTATGGAATTTAACCTCAAAATTGTTACTCTATAGTGTCATAGTTAAATAATACTTCATCTTTTTTAGGTTGAATTTTAAATAGACAATGGAAAGTGGCACTTAAAATTAATAAAATTTTGTTAAGTTTGAATTAGATTATTGTACAGTTTCGAAAGATTGGAATCTATTTTGTCATTTACACAATTGTTCTTTTTAATTTGAATAGATTCTAATATCAAACGTTTGTTGTCGTTTGTTTCAATATTTATATATATATATATATATATATATATATATATATATATATATATATATATATATATATATATATATATATATATATATATATATATATATATATATATATATATATATATATATATATATATATGTAGAACTGGATTCTCGGGTATTGATCCGCGTTGTGTGGTTTCGGTCCTCAAAAGGACCAATTTCACGACGTTTCGGCAAAGTCGCATTTGCCATCTTCAGGTGATTCGACCGTAGAGTCTGGAAAATAGGCGAACTCGCCTAGATTTTCAGACTCTACGGTCGAATCACCTGAAGATGGCAAATGCGACTTTGCCGAAACGTCGTGAAATTGGTCCTTTTGAGGACCGAAACCACACAACGCGGATCAATACCCGAGAATCCAGTTCTACACATTACGTCCGCGAGAACCTATGAAGAAACATATATATATATATATGTACTTTGATTATGTAATTACAGTTCTAATTGAATTTGATGATACCAAATAAGAAAATTTCACTTGTAACTTCAATACAGTAAATAAATGAAATTTGATTGGAAACATGAAATAACAAAATGTGAATATGCAATTTGCCTATTAGAATTTCAACTTAAGTTTGATTAGTAATTGACTAATAAAATTATGTAAATAAAAAAAAATTTTCATATGAAAAATACATAATTTGCGGGGATCCCATGAATTAGTCAACAGTGAAATATTAGTCACTCCAACTATAAAAAATGTTACCGTCAATCAACAGATATTAGGTTTACTTTATGACATTATAATTTGGAAAAGGTGGATCTGAAAGATTCGGATAAAAAAGGTGGGATGGGATGAGGTGCAGCACATGTTGAGCTCTGGTCCGAAATTTTGTCATTGCCTGATAATAAAAAATTGCCTATTGACAATATAATTGCTAATTTGAGTGCGGAATTGGAAACAAAAACTAAGAGGAAAAAATGGAATCAAAAATAAAATTTGTAACATCTTGACAAATAAAAAGAATAAATAGAAAGCAGAAATAGGCATAGCAAAATATCGTTTCAACTATCACACAAAAAAGACAAAAGAGTTGTTAGATGCTTACCCTCTAATATAAGTTTTTAACGCGGAAAAATGTTATAAAACCGTCATAATGCATAGGAATGACTACGAAAAACAAAATAAAGGAACTATCAAATGATGGAACAACTTGCAAAAAATTAAAATCTGACTCTACATTATCAGTACAAAATGACATGAATAAATTAATGAATAAATGATACAAAAATAAGATAATCACTATTGAATTGAAAAATAAATTAATTTGCCATAATGGGTAAGCATCTTCTATCTATGGGCTTCCTAAACTACATAAGAGTGATATTCCTTCAAGACCCACTGCAAGTAATATTGGAGCGGCTACCTATAATCTATCAGAATTTCTAACAAAATCTATCAACAAGACAATAGGAAAAAATTAATTGTATGTGAAGGTCTCATGGCATTTTAATGAGTTAATAGAGGATGAATCCGTGCCCATAGATAATCAATTATTTTTCTAGGACGTTGTTTATTTATATACGAATGAACCAGTCGTTTTGGCATTGAGTAGCATCAAAAAACGTTGGGTAGAGATCAAAGACCAAACACCTCCAGATCAATCTGAATGTATAAATGCTGTACAGTTTTGTTTAGAATGCACTTATTCTCGAAACGGTGAGCAATATTTTGGACAAATATTCGTCACAGCAATTTGATCTCCTATTTTAGATACTATCTATTCACTAATCTGGTGATGGATTGCCTAGAGGAATCTGTAATAAATTCATTGAGTTTTCATTCCATATTCTTTTCTTCAAACGGTATGTAGATGATTCCCTAATGATAAAATTCAGTACCTACATAATTAATAAATTTAACAGAAGCAAATACAAATTTCCTAGATATGAATATTAGGCACGACTCAGATGGAAAAATTGAAACATATTTGCTTACTTTAGGTCTCAACGATACCTTCACTTTATTTCAGTTGCACCAAAAATTATGAAGAAAGTGTTATAAACAGCCTAACACATCGGGCTGTACAATTGTCACACCCAGAAAATCTTTCGAAAAATCAGAAAATTTTTCGTAATGTACTGGGAATGAATGGCTATCCAAAAACATCCTTCTACCCAATCATTAGAGAAAGAATAAATAGCATATATAACGGAACGTCATATATAAATAACATAAACTGTAATACAGATAATTTTATAACATTGCCATACATTCCGGAGAAAATTGAGAAATGTTCAAAAAAATATGATATAAGTGTTGCGCATAAACCTACCAACTGTGTTGGGAAATATTTCTCAAATCTAAAACCTTCAATACCTAGAGATAAACAAACTCACACAGTATACAAATTGAATTGTTTGGATTGCAATGATACTTATACAGGAATCTCAGAACAATATTTACAAAAGAGAATGTGTTGCCATAATTATAATACATGGAACAGAAACTTGGAAAATTTCACCGCCCCTGCTGAACACTGCTTTGATTATAACCATCAATTCGATTACAAAAATATTGATATTTTAACTAAGGAAATCAATTATTATAAAAGATCTATTCTGGAGATTATTCACATAAAATGTGACTCTGAATCTGTAAATCATACGACATATATTCAGTCATTAAGTCAGATTTATACTAATTTAATTAATTAAAACCCTTGCAAATTCCTCATGTGTCTTCAAAGTACATTTTAGGTAGAATGCTCATATAGTAATATTTCTAATAAATTCTGACCTTTTTCTATTACATCATAAATGTTTAACCTCTAGTTCGAAAGTAGATACTTTAGCGTTACATTTCTTGGTTTCAGTCGTAGACATACTTTATTGACATGCGTTCGTATATTATGAGACTATTACTTAGCAGTGGATACTTGATACATTTCATATACTTATAACATTAATATGTTAAAATTCCGAATATTCGTGTTTCTGTTCATTTCGGGGACCTAGGCATTTTTAATTCAAATTGGTGCAATAAGAACGCTATGTGCTGATACAATTTGCTTTAAGAAATCCCGTTTCAGACATAAAACGTCTTCTGATGAGACCAAAACGTACGTGAACACGAAAATAATAAGCATATGTGATAGTGTGACCTATTTTCCGAGAATTTATATACATATAATTAAAAAGGTTAAGTTAGTTAGTGAGAAAAATTACAAGCATCTCTCATATACAGAAACACACAATAAATAAGGTTTAAATTGGTTCTTTGTTGAAGTTACTATTCCACTTACATTTTATGTAGATAGGTTAATTAAGTTATCAAGTGAAATTCCTGGTATGAAGGAAACATTTTCTTGTTCACTTCTGAACACAGAATTCTCATCCTTGCTTGTATCTTCTTTAATAACTTAGTACACTAGAATTCAAACCTGACCCACGAGGAGTACGGAATTTTAGGTTGGAAATAGGGAAACACGAAGTTACGATTAGTTTCTGTTATCTGATTAGACTAGCTAATTCATTCGAGACTAAGAGATGAAAGATGTGAGCAAAATATGGAAGTTGAGTAAAATCAAGATTATAAAGAGAAATGAAGGTTGATTGTGTGGGTTATCACAGATTAGCTGCTTTTATAAAGAGAAATCAGAAAAATACAATAAATCGGTGAACGAATAAAATACAAAACAAATCATTACGGATCACAAGATATCATGTCTTCATCACTAATAATTATATTTCCGATATCGATTAATTTTCTAAATGGAAAATAGAAATATAAAGCAACTCATCTATAGAAGAGCTAAATACAAAATGCCTCCCTTCCATCGGTCAGCCCTCCCTGATCGTGAAAGTATCGACCCCTTGTTTGAAACTTATCAGATTCGAATATGTACTTTATTTTCCATCCAGTCATTTGGAACATACCCGTTACATCGTTATATCGTATCGTCAAATAAAATGAATAATATCAAAATTAACATTCATATAGGTGAATATTTTCTGCAAATATGGGAAGTAATTTCAAACACTTCCATTCCTTGCTTCTCTTCTTGGATGAAGAATGCTAATTTCAAGATGTAGCTTAACCTATGCTGATCGAGTAAAACGATCAGACAAATTATGAAAATATATTCTGAAGGAATATGAGAAATAGTTGTTTATTCACCTATTGTAAAGGAGTTTCGGTAGTGTTAGCGGGGGAAATATGAGAAGAGCAAGCAGAAGGCGAACCCTATAAATATTGCTGGCTGGAGTCGTATACATAAGCACATATAAAAATAATAATCGTATAGTTGTCGTCGACTTTTCGTGTTTTCAAAAGTTAATTACAATTAATAATTGTCTACCTAAACCATATTTTCAGCTATTTTCCCATAGAAATAATCAGCGGGACTCGCTCAAACTTGCACAGAATATTATTGTAATAATGTTATTCCATAAAAAAAAAGCATTCCTATTTAGCAGTTTTTCATAAATTTGAAGATTTAACCACGTCCCCATAGCTTCCATGTTAAAATTTTGTTTTTTTGACTCGATATATTCAAAAAACGGTGTAGTGAAGAAACCCTCCAAAAAATTAGACGTATTCTTATGTTGTTGTTCTCAACGGTCTGTAAGAATTTCAAAAAATTTTATCATAAAAATCTATCTCTACCGAACATCCTAAAGCAAGTCAGCAATTCTCATTAACTTGTCTACATTCATCTGTTTTATCTTCAATGACAAAGCTCCCTCCTGCAGTTGAAACTATTGTGAATAAACCTGTACACCAGGTATCTAATTAGGTTCAGGACTCTTTCTATAAAATTACTGTATCTTCTAGTTTCACGGGAAATAATGAAACCTATGGATCGTGATTCCCTAAACGCTTTTCCTCAACTCTCTCAAGGTATTCCGTTTGTTTGTGAACCAATTGTAAGCTATAAGGCAATTGTCGTTCATAAGCTCCACGTCATAGAGCGGATCAAGTAGTACTTTCGGTAACATGTTCTGCCATCAATTTATGTGAAGTTCTTTTGAAGTTTTTCATAAGCCAACCCCTCTTTGTCGGCTGTGGGGAGGTCGTCATGGAATTTTTGTATCAACGTTAATCTTTGTATGGTATAAACATGTCGGTTTTTTATAATATAAATGAAATGTAGACATTACAGTAATTTTTGTCTAGCTTCTTTCAGATTATTCACGATGCAGTATTGAAATATACTACTGTCTGGTCCTAATTTAACATTCTGATGTCTTCTGAACAAGTGGCAATAGCTCAATTAGTGAAATATTGTCGTTTTCGATTGAACTTTCAGTCTGAGCGCGCGTTTCCCTTTTATTCAGTAGTAGTATTTTGATTAAAGTTGATTCTTTCGGAATATTAAGATGGTGTTGAATATTGTGACAATCTAACGAATGATATATCGTATGTGTTGATAACGTTGAATGTTCGTTCTATTCTTTCTTCATTTTTGGTTGCTTCGACATTGAGCGGGTAAAGGCTAAAATTGATGATACATTTTGACTTGTACTTTCCAGTTCATCTTTGCTCATGCGCGACAATGCATCTGCTCCTATATTGTGTTTTACTTTTATCTATTCAATATTTAGGCTGAACTCTTTGAAATCCAGGAGCATTCTATTTAACTTTGAAGATGGGTTTCCAATAGAAAACAAATATACAATCTGATCAAATTAAAAATAAATATATATATATATATATATATATATATATATATATATATATATATATATATATATATATATATATATATATATATATATATATATATATATATATATATATATATATTCTTTTGTTGATATTCTTGAACCATTTGTAATATTTGTATGTTTTCTTGGTATATTGGTTCGTATATATACTGATAATGAAATAAAAATTCTGTTTTGACGTTTCGACAATGTTTATTGCCTTTATCAAAATTGTTAATTGAATTAGTGTTTCCATGTAATTTAGAAAAGAATAGATGATTTCGATTAATGAAATGCGTCTGCAGCCGACTTGTGTTTTAAGATCCAATTAAAACTGCAGAAAACATTGGATCGGTTGTGTGTGAAAGAGTAATGTATGGCTAACTACAATTTGAAATAGATTGAATTTGATTAAATACAAGACATTCCAATATTGTACAATTATAAATATCTATGAATTATTGTATGAATTAGTTACTCTATGATAAGTATTTCTATCATAACTATTCAAGTTTAAGATAATTCTATGGAATTTAACCTCAAAATTGTTACTCTATAGTGTCATAGTTAAATAATACTTCATCTTTTTTAGGTTGAATTTTAAATAGACAATGGAAAGTGGCACTTCAAATTAATAAAATTTTGTTAAGTTTGAATTAGATTATTGTACAGTTTCGAAATATTTAAAATATTGAAACAAACGACAACAAACGTTTGATATTAGAATCTATTCAAATTAAAAAGAACAATTGTGTAAATGACAAAATAGATTCCAATCTTTCGAAACTGTACAATAATCTAATTCAAACTCAACAAAATTTTATTAATTTGAAGTGCCACTTTCCATTGTCTATTTAAAATTCAACCTAAAAAAGATGAAGTATTATTCAACTATGACACTATAGAGTAACAATTTTGAGGTTAAATTCCATAGAATTATCTTAAACTTGAATAGTTATGATAGAAATACTTATCATAGAGTAACTAATTCATACAATAATTCATAGATATTTATAATTGTACAATATTGGAATGTCTTGTATTTAATCAAATTCAATCTATTTCAAATTGTAGTTAGCCATACATTACTCTTTCACACACAACCGATCCAATGTTTTCTGCAGATTTAATTGGATCTTAAAACACAAGTCGGCTGCAGACGCATTTCATTAATCGAAATCATCTATTCTTTTCTAAATTACATGGAAACACTAATTCAATTAACAATTTTGATAAAGGCAATAAACATTGTCGAAACGTCAAAACAGAATTTTTATTTCATTATCAGTATATATACGAACCAATATACCAAGAAAACATACAAATATATATATATATATATACATATATATATATATATATATATATATATATATATATATATATATATATATATATATATATATATATGTAGAACTGGATTCTCGGGTATTGATCCGCGTTGTGTGGTTTCGGTCCTCAGAAGGACCAATTTCACGACGTTTCGGCAAAGTCGCATTTGCCATCTTCAGGTGATTCGACCGTAGAGTCTGGAAAATCTAAGAAGAAACATATATATATATATATATATATATATATATATATATATATATATATATATATATATATATATATATATATATATATATATATATATATTTATATATATTCGAAAGGTAGTAACGACCGTCACTAGTTGAAATTTAGAAAGGTTTGTTAACGGGAATTTCGGTCTGTAGTAGGGCAATCAAAAGAAAAAGCCTTTCCAATCTAATCGATGTCGAGGAAAGGAGAATAGGACAGGAAATAGAAAACTTCAATTTGAGGTTGAAATTTAAGATTCTCTTATTAGAAATAAAGGTTACGAACAGGAATATCACAAAATTAGAATCAGAAATCAATAACTGTAGAATCATATTGCCAGAAAATATAATCAACAATTCCAGTCATGAACAAACCATCAGTTATAACAAAAATTTTAATAAAATCAAAATAAGTAATATTAGAAAAATTAACAAACTTAAAAGCCTTATTGAAAATAAATTGATTTCAAAAGACAATTGGTTCAAAAATTTAAGTCAAATTTCAATTCCTACAGATATACAAGAATTTTTGGCACTTGGTCATAAATTCAGCATTTCTCCAACAATTAAAGATACAAAAGTAAAAAATTTATCAGCGGATGTGGAAACAATCATTCAAACTACAGACAAACAGGTTCAAGATATTTTAAGAGCACAGTCAACTAATGTCATTACAAATTTTATTCATAAACAAAAAGATTTCAATAACAATACTAAAATTCAGTTAGGAAAATGTAAAAATTTTTGAAAGACAATCCAGAACTAATTATCACAAAAGCAGATAAGGGTAATGTCACAGTGGCATTATCGAAAACCCAATACAGCAGTTTAGCTGAGGATAGTATTAGTGATGAGAAATATTATAAAAAATAAATTCAGACCCCGCAAATAAATACCAAAATCAAAATAACAAATACATAACTTGTTTAAAAAAGAAAAGACATATTGATGATATTTTAGCAAAAAGGCTATACATGTTCAAAGCAGTTCCTCCTAAGTACTATGGATTACCAAAAATACATAAACCACAAGTAACACTAAGACCAATAGTCTCGTCAATGAACACTCCAACATTTAACTTATCGAAATATTTTGCAGAGGTACTAACCATGTCAGTGAACAATGACAATAGATACTTTGTAAAGGATTCATTCGAAGCAGCAACTTTGTTTAATAATTTTCAATTACCACCTAACTATGTATTAGTTAGTTTTGATGTAGTTTCATTATATAGCAATATTCCATTGGATTTAATTATCACAGCAATTCAAAATAATTGGGACAATATAAAGTCAAATTGCACTATACCTCTAGAGGAATTCCTTGATGGTATAAAATTAATTTTAAACACTAGTTATTTCAGTTTCAATGATGTTTTTTACAGTCAGATTTTTGGTTGTCCTATGGGTTCAAACTTAAGTCCCATAATAGCAAGGATGGTGATGGATTTTTTACTAGATAGATGTCTCACAAAAATACAATTTGAAATACAATTCATTAAAAAATATGTGGATGATATTGTATGTGCGGTCCCGGAGGAAGATGTTGATACTACTTTGATGGTCTTAAATAATTTTAATCAAGACATTCAATTTACTGTGGAGCAGGAAACGAATTGGAGCGTCCGCTTCATAGACACTAAGTTGATCAGAACTGACAATAATCAGATAATAGTAGACTGGTATCAAAAACCAACAAATTCGGGAAGGTACTTACATTACTACTCACATCAATCACATAAAATTAAAATCAACTTGATAATAGCTTTGAAAAATAGAATAATAAAAATCTCACATCCTTCCCTTAAGGAAAAAAAATTAAAAAAACTTTTTAGTATTCTAGTAGAGAACCCATGTTATTAAAAAAAATAATTTTCAGCACAAGACAAAATATTTTGGAAAATAATGAAAACAATAATGACAATGATGTTCAAATCAATAAATATGGGCTTCTCCCAAATATAGATGGCTTAACAGACAATCTCATCAAGATATTCATGCCAGAAGAGATCAAAATTGCAAGAAAAAATCTTCTTACAATCAATTCAATTTTCACTAAACTTAAAGAAAAAACCCCAAAGCTGTTGGAGTCGAATATAATTTACAAAGTATCATGTCAAAATTGTGAAAAGGTTTATGTAGGACAAACATCTCAATTACTGAAATTAAGAATGACACAACATAGAAGTGATTGCAAAATTAAGACTAAAACATGCGCCTTAGCTAAACACTGTAGAGAGGAAAATCATAAATTTGATGAAACGGAAATTGTGATTCTGGATAAAGAAAGTAATTACAAAAAAAGATTGTTTTTAGAAATGTACCACATCAATAAGGAACCTTCAGTTTTAAATAAGAAAACAGTTGCCGGTATATACTCCGCGTTGTCGTAGGTTGGTTTTGATAGAAACCGTTGATATGACGACGTTTCGGCACAATCTCATGTGCCATCTTCAGGTCTTCTCTTCAGGGCTGCTGCTCTGCTTCGAGTTAACTTGAAACTGATCTCCGTTGATCCTGTTGATCTTTTATCTATCCTTGTTACATCTGGATGATTTTGCCTGTTTGATGCGTTTGATTGAGTTTGATGGTCTGTTGTGTTCGAGCGATTTTGTCGGTTCGTTGCGTTCGAGCGAGTTTGCCGGTCCGTTGAATTAGTCTGGTTGACTGTTCTCCTGGGTGGTTGAAGGGCTGGTTTCCAAGCAGTTGGTAATCTCTGTGTATCATCTCTTGTATTGAGATTTGAAGGTCGCTTCTCGATTTCGATAGCTTCTCTTATGATGCGTTTTCTTTCGTGCTCCAGGCTGGCTAGGACTCGGGTGTTGTCAAAATCGATTTCATGTGAATAATGATGTATCTGCTTCTTTAGAGGGACGTTTGGACTCTTTGATGAACTTTTTACAGGAAAACGGTATAATACACTGCGATGCGTATTGGTTTTGCTAGAACGACTTTCAAGTTGAATTATGATGAGGAAAATTCCTATAGTTCAATATGAACTGTCAGACGCTTATTCAATGATACTTTCTTCTTTATTTTAAAATAACAATATTTCACTTTTGTGGGACTAAGAAGCGGTATTTTGGATACCGAAGAGCAGAAACAGCGAGCCCCGTGTGGCACTCGGGGACTGCCGCGGTAAAGCTATTGCATAGCATTTTTTCTCAACTTATGCAATCATAATTATTTATTTATTTTTAATTCATGCAGTATTTTTTTTTCTTTGATATTAATTCAAGATTTTTCTTTGATATTAATTCAAGTTACACTTTTTGAGCGTGGTGACCCAAAACAAGAAAAAAATTTTTTCTCTTATTGAATAAATAAGAAGTTATTATCGTTTAAATATTTTAATTATCTTACAATACATGTAGGTTATTCAGAAATTTTTATCATTGAAACTATAGGTTTATGGTAACTGAAATAAGCGACATAAGTTTGAGACTTGATATCCTCTGAATATCTGGAAAATACCGCGTCAATGGTGGTCCCATATTTTGTTGTGGACTCTTGTGGAACATATATTCATTTCAATATTCGGAGTCATAATTTTAGTTAAATTATTATTATTTTGGTAAATAGCTACCCCACCTTTTGGAACAGTATCTCGTTTGAATTGAACAATACAATTGAAATTAGGTATTTCAATCGGATTATCATGCGCCATGCAAGTTTCGGTAAGAAGTAACACATTTGTTTGTCTCGTAACTGAATCTTGTAAATCGTATTTGTGACTATTTAGACTTTGGCAATTGAAAGTCATTATTGAAATGTCATTTCTATTACTAATGAAATCTAAGACACTTTGAACTGTCGTCTGAACAATATTTAACGACATTCTTCTGAATTCTTGCAACAAAGATGCAGTCGATGCAGCTTGCCTTCGAATGTGATAAAACTTGTCGTGATATACAATTTTTCAATATTAGTCACCCGAGAGAGCGCAACATAAACGAGTTCCTGAGAATGTGCTTAACTATACTCATATACTATTTCGTCAAAAGTCCCACCTTTCGACTTATGTATAGTTATAGCAAGAGCTGAAGTTAATGGAAAATGTTTGCGTTTGGCTATACATTTTCTATTCGATGTTAATGAAATATTTGCTATTCGTAATTCAATGGGAACAGCGAGATTGCCGACTCTATTTTGCACTGCTAGAGCAGCTGCTTTTTGCCTTAATTATGTCACTGTGGCACTGACATCATCAATAACCTACAAATTTCATACCTATTTACTTCAGTTGTAATACAATAATGAACTACAAATTAAAAATTATCTTGGTCAAGGGTGGTTGTGGAATGTAAAACGAAATGTTAACTTTGAACCTTTTACAAGGACGCAATAGCCACAAACGGGGTCGAAAACTGTTTTGAATTGGCTAATTTTCGATAAATAGAATGACGTTCAGGTGGAGGGCGCGTAGCTCGCGTGTTAGGAAAGTGCAAATCTTCGGAACATATAACGTCTTTGCAAGGAATTTTCGCATGCGGTTTTCACTCCAGGTCGTTAGTTTATGAACGGGGCCAACTAAAGAGCATAATCTCGGGCCCCAAAATGTCGATAAAATAGGAAAATTCAATTGAAATAGAAACAGGTACTCTCAGGTCTCAGCTACGTACGTCTAACGTATAAACTCTAACTGACGCGTAGCGAGCTCCTAGAGGCATATGTCAAAATCATTTCGTTCGTAGCTGATTACATAGGACGTCTGGCGTTCATGCAATTGTGTTTTTATACAATTCGAACCTTCTAATTTCGATAGGCTACGTGAAAATCCCGGAGTCATAAGCGCTAGAGTGTTATAACATTCGTATAAAATATAGAAATTTCTCACTTTTAGAAACTTCAAATTAATTAATTGATTTGACACATGTTAGGTGTTTAGGTCTTAGGTTTTTTCGTTACGGAATTTCTTGATTCGGTCGAAGCGCTCTAAGCCCGCGATAAAAGCTATATGCAATAGCTTAAAACTTTGCAAACATATTTAGTGTCGATTTGTATCAAAAATAAAGGCGAATACAGAATAGGATTGACATAGGTTGCTGGTCATCCTCCTTTTGTAAATAATTTCGAAAATGTATTTTAAATTATGTTAGATTTTGTTGGCCAGTTTCAATTTTTCCTGAAGTATTGATCCAAAATACGTTGGAATAGAAGGTCTCGACGAGATCAGAAAGAACTTCACATTATGGTCGAATGAAATTCAAGTTTCAGCCCGAATGAGAATTCCTAGAAGGTTTATGAATGGATGTTCTATCGATTTAACCTTACACATGTTCCATGATGGTAGTAAAAGTGCTTATGCCACTGTAATAGCTAAAATCTGTTCCGAAAGATGGTACAAATTTCCGAAGGATTCAGGAAAGAAATAGAATCTCACCTTTATCAAAAAAAAAACATTCTCAAACTTGAATTGTCAGCTGCTACAGGTCCTCGACTTTGAATTCTGTTTTTATCCATTACTAAAAAATGTATAATACATAATATAATAGTGTTTATTCAGGTGTTAAATACATTGGTATAAAGTAACAAAATTACATATATTACATATACCACCTTGCAAAAAAAAGATACACCATTGTATTGCTTGACAGATTTCACAACGGTTTTAACATGGACTCATAAAGATGATTACTGTGAACCATTCGTTTGAAATAGAACTCAGGAAATTCGTTCTTTGACGGATGAAAACAAATCGTTCCATATTCCTGGTAATATAAATCTAGCGCTTTCCCATCCAGAGGTTATTCTTCTCAAAAATTGATGCAATCATATTGTGAGAGGGAGCGGAATGGTTGAAAAATTGAGCTGATTGGCCCAAATAAAATTATGGAATTTCTGAATATGATAATGGAAAGAGGAAGGGAATTAGTACTCTTCTCAGCACAAAAAAAACTCTCTTATGATTACTTCTCGGAACGTCAAATACTACTGAATCGAATGAGTTGGATTCGAAGATTTATTTTTAATAATAGATTTCTGGATAAAAGATTGCAAGGGATCATAATCATAGGGAGAAATTGAAATTGCTGAAATGATATTGATACAATTGATTCAAAAAGATGTAACAAAGGTTTAGTACAGGTCATTTCCAATATGCAAAATAGAATCATTTTAAGAAAATTATAATGTAAAATTAAGATATCCAAAAAGAAAGTATCAAGCACACCTAGGGGTTGCCAGATGTTTTCTGTTCAGTATCAATAACAAATGCTGCATGAGAAAAGTAAGAGAATTTCTAAAATGAATATAAGACAATTCACACCCGCCCCAAGGAGGGTGATATGATACCATTGCTGGCATGATCAAAATGGTTTCAATAATTTCACAACCGTTCCATGTTCTGAAGGAAATCATGAACCTGTCAAAATCAATAACCAATATAAGAAGAAAAATGAATGCTAAGCTATGATAAGTGTTGAAGTTAACTATCTGGAGATGCTTAGGTAGCGGATTGTTCTAGAATCGCTATTGATCATAAAATTCTTGAACGTTTTGAAAGTTACATCATTGATCAAAATGTATCACAGGTGAATCGGGACGTATCGTAGTATCTTATCATCGAAATTGTTATCAAATATAGTTTTGATTATATATAATCAGTGAATAATATTCATAGAAGACCAGATGAGTACAGAAATCCCCACTGAAAATATTCTGAATTAGAGGTCTCAAGAGAAAGAATCATTGAATATCTTAATGCTTAGTGGTTAAACAATTTTGGGATCCTCCCCCAAATTGTGGATTCGTTTTTGAGAAAAAGCATTATAAATAACAGGAGCAATGCCAAAAACTTTCAGTTATATTTTCTAACTTGAATTATTTTCTTGAGAAATCACGTAGCCGTACGCCGTACCCCCGGCCACTGTTTCGATGTGGAGTTGTGGAGGGTCAATCCCCACTAGAACCTCAACAGCCCCGGTGGGGGCGGTCCTCATAGCCCCCATTATATCCACAAAGTCAAGTCAAGACAGAACCATTTGGGTCGCTGGCCATCACAAAACGGCTGCGTAGGCTATGATTGGGCGGATCATAGCTGCTTAGATCCAATGCAGAACCTGTGGCCGTGGACCTAATGTGTTTGCGAAGGTACTCCTGCATGCCCAGAAGGATGCAACGGTCTTCTTCACTCGAATTTCCAGGTAAGTTTAGCATCGAGGATAACTCCCAGATACTCCACTGAGCCTTTCATGTGCAGGGACCTTCCAAACAGAAGAATGTCTTGTAGGGATCCCAGTTTCCGTTTTCTCGTGCAAAGAGCCACTTTAGTCTTTCCAGGATTCACTCTGAGTCCCTCGACCTGGCACCAGCGAGTAACGATGGCAAGTGCAGTGTTCAGCAGCTCGCACATGGTAGCCGGGTGTCTTCCGAGTGTCACAGTTGCCAAGTCGTCTGCGTAGGCTTTGGACGTAAAACCTAGCCTCATTCAGCTCGAACAACAATATGTCCACGACCAGGCACCACAGGAGCGGAGACAGTACCCCTTCCCTGAGGAAACCCTCGGGTGACGTGTGTACATGCGACGCTGCCATTATGGTGCGTCGTTATGAGTCTCTGAGAGAGCATAGTCTTGATTCACCTGACCAAGGTGTAATCGATTCCATGTCTCTCCGCCCCTTCGATATCCAGGAAAACACCTATGGCGCACTGTCCGAAACTGGAAGCTCTTTCGATCTGGGTAACTGGGTAATGAAGGGCCGTTTCGGTTGATTTGTCCGCCTGATAGGCGTACTGTCGACGGTGAAGCGGAAAATCCTGTGAAGCACCGTCTTTGATATACCTATCGATCAGCCTCTCGAGCGCTTTCAGGAGAGAGGATGTGAGTCTGATAGGGCAGAACGATTTGGCTTGAGTGAAGTCAGTTCTTCCCATTCTAGCAATGAAAACGACTTTGCCGACCTCCAAAGCCTTGGTATAAAGGCAGAGGTGATACAAAATCTGAATATCCGGAGAACCGGGAGGGTGATGAGCTCCAAGCCTTCTTGTAAAAGAGCCGGGACGATCCCATCCTCACCCGGTGATTTGTAGGGCGCAAAGCTCGAGATGGCTCAATGCACTCTCTCATAGCATACCACGTTTGAAGCCATCCTGCAATCAATCGCTTTCGCGTTGACACGGAAGTCATCGGGTGGTATGACTATGAGGTTGAAATCGGACATGGGGAAATGCATCGACATTACATGTCGTAGTGTCTCGTCCGGCGATGACGTGTACTCCACGTTCAGCAAAATCACTGATCCTGTGGCAATCGAGGAATCCTTGGAGATAGTTTTGCATACCCTCGCTGCTGACGACATCATGTCGATACCCTCACAGTAGATATGCCACGAGTCTCTTTTGGAGCTCCTCAGAGCTTCCGTAAAGTTCTTTCAGGAAAGCTAAAAGGTCTTCCAGACTGAATTGCAAGACGTTCTCTCCGCTTTGTTGGAGAGTTTTCTTCCACTTGGGAAGTCAACCAGGAGGTGTCATTGCCGTCCCTCCTTCGTTTAAGAGGGCAGCATACTTCAGAAGCAGAGGTGGCATCAGCCTCTTCCCGACCTCCATGAGATGAACACCGCTACTTCAGCGCCAGGATATCCGGTCTCCACTTCCGGTCTAGCTGTCGATGTGCATCTGGTGTGAGCTTGTCCTTATCAGTTTTGAAAGGATGCATGTGATAATGTGTGAGATGAGGATATTACTTGTAAAGAGTATACAGGGTGTGTATAAAAAGTGTGTCACATGGGAGAGTGTATAGGCTGTGTATAAAAAGTGTGTCACATGTACAGGGTCATGCAAATATCACGTGACAGCTGTCATGGTGGACCAACGGTACAGACTGCTTCGTGTAGATGTCACCACCACGTGACAGCTGTCACGACAGACCAAAGGTACAGACTGCTTTGTGAAGATGTCGTCACCACGTGACATCTGTCATGGCGGACCAAAGGTACAGACTGCTCCGTGTAGGTGTCACCACCACGTGACAGCTGTCATGGTGAGATGAAGGTACAGGCTGCTTCGTGTAGGTGTCACCACCACGTGACAGCTGTCATGGCAGGCTGAAGGTACAGGCTGCTCCGTGTAGGTGTCAACACCACGTAACAGCTGTCATAGGATTGGTTGTTTGTAAAGAGTATACAGGGTGCTTCTGAAAAGTGTGTCACATGTACAGGGTCCTGCGACTATCACGTGACAGCTGTCATGGTGGACCAAAGGTACAGGCTGCTTCGTAGAGATGTCGCTATCACGTGACAGCTGCCATGGCGGACCAAAGGTACAGACTGCTACGTGAAGATGTCACCACCACGTGACAGCTGTCATGGCGACTAAAAGGTACAGACTGCTTCGTGTAGGTGTCATCACCACGTGACAGCTGTCATGGCGGACCAAAGGTACAGGCTGCTTTGAGGAGGTGAGGCCACAACGTGACAGCTGCCATGGCGGGCCAAAGGTACAGACTGCTTCGTGGAGGTGTCGCCACCACGTGACAGCTGTCATAGGATTGGTCGTTGAAGATACAGACTGCTTCGTGTAGGTGGCGCCACCAGTTCGGCTTGCCCGACTCGTGCGAATCCAAGATGACATGGTATTTGTCATGTGGGTCTTCAACGAGGTGTCATGGCGTCTGTCACGTGAAGTCTTCATCGAGGTGTCATGTCGTGACTTGGAGGGTGTGACGTGGGGGATCCATGAAGCATCTGTCACGTGAACTGTCATGGCGGATCTATGAATGTCAACCATAGCTTTTTAGGTATCAAATGAAAAGTCTTGACATGCAGAATGTTAATTTCCATATTTTCGATAAAGTAAAATCAATAAGATTCATGCAAATTGGGTGGGAGGAACATTTTACTATAGCTTTATGTGTGTATCAAAATTCATAATGATTTTGACGATTAAGTGATGTTTTATTGAATTGAAGATCCGGGATCATAGTTTACGAACGATGACGACGTCACGGGAGGCATTCATTGTTTCAATCCGGCGATCACAGTTTACGATTGATGATGACGTCATCATCGTTCACGAACTATGATGGTCAGATGAGGAATAAAATGCGAGTAATTGTTTATTGTTTATTGTTCACATTGTTCACATTGTTTACATCACGTTACATTATTCATACATTTCTCTTGAATACATTAATGATTAAATGATAATACTTACATTTATATATTAGTTATACATTACTATTACTATTAGATAGAATTTGAATTACAGAGAAAAGAGGAAAACATAAAACATAAAAGAATGCTAGATTCATAGATACTAGATCAATATTCAATGGCTTTAATTTGGCACCCAGGTTAGGGAAACCTGTA
Organism: Endomychus coccineus; assembly: GCA_958510875.1. Lineage (NCBI taxonomy): Eukaryota > Metazoa > Arthropoda > Insecta > Coleoptera > Endomychidae > Endomychus > Endomychus coccineus. Next base: position 121,534,337 of record OY294068.1, on the reverse strand, counting down.
TGTGCCATTTGAATAGGTCTTAGAGGTCTAAAAGGAGATAAAGTTATAAGCAATGAGTCTTAAAAGAGATAGAATTATAAGTAATACATAGTAAAAACGTTAAACGTGGGAATTAATGTGAGAAAAATATACAATCATCATAATATAACATATTATTCCAGAAAATGTCTATAGAAATTTCTAGAATTTTGATAAATGTATATTGAGGCAGTTTTATTGAATTTGTGAGGTTTATGCAGCATTTTGACCTCAGTCGGTAAGTTATTGTAACATTTTGGGCCCAGGTAGTTAGAGCAATTTTTGAAAAATTCACTATTTGGTTTTGGAACTTTAATTCATTTGTTAGTTACATTTCTAGTGATATGACAATCATTGATATAATTTTTTGAATGTTCGTGTTTGTGTATATAACAACATATGGTATGAATGTATATGCATCTAATATTTCAAATTTTTCCATTATATAATAGCAGAGTAGAGTACCTTCGAGTTTTCTTAAAAATAATTTTTAAAATTTTATTTTGAATAACATTTAATGGTCTTAGCGCTATTTCATATAAACCTCCCTATACCAGGATTCCATAACGTAAAATAGATTCAAATAAGCTGAAGTACAGTGTTATTAAGAGGTCTAAGCTAAGAAATTGTTTCATAAGATAGAATTTGTAAACTAAGTATCTAAGTTTTTTCGTTACGTGGGTTATGTGGGAGTCCCATTTTAAATTTTGATCGATGATAATACCTAAATCAATGCGTGTCATCTGCATATGATATTACTTTACCTTGGATTTCTATTCCAGTTGAGCTTTTAATGTATAGATTAAATAGTATAGGACCCAGAACCGTTCCTTGCGGTATACCAATCTGTACATTTTCAGGAGTACTAAGAGTTTCTCTAATTTTGACTTTTTGTTTTCTGTTCGTTAGATAGTTTTCAAAGACCTTCAGCACAAGACCCCTCACTCCATTTTGTTCTAAGACATCAAAGAGTTTTCGATGGGGTACGGTGTCGAAGGCCTTTTGCTAGGTCCAGGAATACTGCTACACACTTATTATTTTTATTCATTCCATTAGCAACGAGTGATGTTACTTCATGCATGGCATCACTTGAGTTTAGGCCCTCGGTAAATCCATATTGATGTTTAGGGAGTAGGTTATTGGTTATTAAGTAGTCTATTAATCTTTCTTTTGAACATTTCTCAAATATTTTTGCTAAATTGCTAATTAAACTGATTGGTCTGTAATTAGTTATTAGATTAGGATTTCCAGCCTTATAGATGGGTGTTATTACAGAGGTTTTAAATTCATTTGGTACAATTCCAGAATTAAATATTAGAGTTATAATATGTTTTAAGGGTTTCAGTAACTAGGGATGTAATAGTTTCAGATATTTAGCAGTTATACCGTCGAATCCAGGAGCGCTATTATTTTTTAGACTATTTATATATTTGATGATGTCATTTTCCGAAACTGGTTTTAGAAACATTGATTTATTTATTAGGTTTACGGAAAACACTGTGTTACAATGGGGAATATTTTCATGCATTTCGATACCAATGGAAGAAAAATAGGCATTACAGTAGGTTGCCATATCTTTGTCATTTTGAAATTCTTCAAGTTGACTGTTAACAATTTGAAGATTATTATTTTTTTTTTTGATCTTTCATTGGTCGCTTCTGAAATTATTTTATATGTTTTTTTAGGTTATTTTTATTTTTGTTTATTTCGTTTTTATAGTAGTTGTTTCTGGTTCTGGATATTATTTTATTTAAGTTGTTCCTAAACGTTTCATAGTAATTTGCTTTATCCGTTGTGTAATTTTTTTGCAGTAGTTTTTTTAGTATGTCTCTAGTTCTTATAGAATTAATTAAGCCGTTTGATATCCATGGTTTAATTTTTTTGTCAACTTTGATCTCAATGTTTCCAGTAGTTTGACTAGTTTTAATGTAGGATTGGAATTTCTCATAAAAAAATTGTGTTGCTTGTTCTGGATTATTTCCATTACATACGCTTTCCCAAGTTTCTACTTCAAATTGCCTTATTAATGCATCAGTGTCAGTTTTGGTTATTGTGTTATATGTATCACAGGATGATGTATTTTTTTTATGGATGTGAGATATTTATCATAATAGGGTTATGATCTGTTATGTCATAATTGATTACATATGTGCTTGTAAGTATTTTTTCAGTTTTTTTATTATTTCTTAAGAAAATATGATCTAGACATGACTGACTTTGTGGTCTTGTAACAGTATTGATATGAGACAAAAATCCATTTGAGTGTAGGGTTGTCAGATAATCATTTGTGATGTTATTAGCTACATCTAGAAGGTCAATATTCATGTCTCCTATTAGTATTTCAATATTTTCATCTAGATAGTTAGTTATAAAACTCTCAAGGTCGAGGATAAATGTGTGGACAGAGGTTTGAGGAGATCTATATATAGCGCTAATTCCAATGGATAAGTTATTAACTTTCAAATTTACCTTAGTGACACATATATTTGATAATTCCAATTTAGTGGTATTGACTTCTGCATTGAGATTTGACTTGATAAGTGTTATTACACCATCGTTTCTGTTTATGTCACTATCGTTATAGAATGTGGTATAGTTCGGTAGATTGAAGTTAGCAGTTGATTGTAATCTAAAACATTCAGATAATATTATTATGTCACAGAATTTAATTTGAAAGGTTTCTAAAAATATTAATAACTCATCAAAATTTTTTTTTATGCTTCTATTGTTGATATGTAGGACATTTAGAATTTTTTCATTTATGTTAATTTTATTTGATACTTCAGTAGCATCAATGATTTCATTAATCGTATAATTTTCAATAGAATTTAATAAATCATTTTCTTGTGTGATATTCATTATTTAAAATTGGTTTGTTTCTAATCTGCATATGCAGTTTTATTTTGAAGTATCGTTTTATGGTACTGTAAAGAAAGAAAACTCAAATCTAGTGCAGAGTGCTCACAGTTGTAGTTGGTATTGAATTTTTCATTTGATATTTTACAATTTTTACAAAAAGTTTCATCTTTGGGACATAGTCTCTCTTCATGTTCTTCACTGCAGTTACCACAGACAGAGGAATTCCTACAATTCTCTTTTTTGTGGTAGAAGCCTTGACACTTGAAGCAGCGGGGAATGTCCAAATCTTCATAGATTGGAAACCTCTCTCAACCAATGCATAGTTTTTGTTTTTTCATTATTTGATTAAATGCAGTCGCTGAACACTCACAGTTATAGTGTTAACACCTTTTTTTGTTTTTCTGATATAAGTGGTTTTGACTTCTCCTGATATTTCATTTTGTTCTATGATGCTTCTGTCTATTTCTTCTGGTGTGATGTTTTCAGTAAAGTTACAGATCTTTATTCTGGGCTTTCTCATTTTTGTTAATGATATATCATACGTATCTTTTAATTTATCTTGAGTAGCCTTTTCTAGAGCTTCAGTATCTCTTTTTGTTCGACAGGAAACAATAATGGTGCCATTTTTTTCCATTTTGACTTGATTTACTCCTATTTTCAGATTGATTAAGTTAATCTTTTTATTTATTCTAATTTGGTTTTTGCTCCATCTTGTGATATTTTTGATTTAATGATTACTTTGGGGGGATTTGTTTTCCTTTCATTATCAACTTTGTTTTGTTTTACTGTCTCAGCGTAGGTTTGTGTGGTATTTTCTATTTTTTCTTCATATTGTTTGATTTTTCCTTGAAGTAGTTCTACTATATCATTTTTACCATTTATTATTTCGTTCTTATCTTCAACTGTTTTCCTGAGATAATCAATCAATTTATAGTTTCTACATTTTTTACAGATAAACTTCAAAAGTCGTGTACGTAGGAGCATACATCAAATTTCGGAGGGGGACATTCTGAACATTCATTGCAATAAATTTTTCTGCATTCATCACATGCAGAACATGGATTTTCCTGTTCCTTAGTTGGTTGTAAAATATTATTGCATGCTGAGCATTGCATTGCCATGTTTATTTGTTAGTATTATCCATTTCATTGGGTATATAGCAGAAATACGTGCGCCACTGGCGTTTGTGTTTCATTCTAGATAAGGAATGTACACACTTACAGTTTTTTTAGCTTTGCCACTTTTTGTTGTTTTCGTGGTTCAGTTCACTTCTTATCAGTTTATACTGCTTTCTGTTTTTGTTTTGAAGATGGTCTGTTTTTTGTTACTCCAATTAGTTTTATTCACTTGCATATATGCACTTAATACTCGAAAACTATGAGGTATGCTTCAATGAGAGTTTCGCTATTGGGTTTACTGATTTTTTTTGCATAAATGTGCAAAATTTCACTTATTCCTCACAAAATTATTTGAAAATATCGGAGAATGATAATGCACATCACTCGATTGATATGATTGAAGGTTGATATAATAATAATGATATCTACTCATTATTCATCACACTGTTAAATTGAAGTTATGAGACTGTTGAATACATTAGGTGTAAAAAGTGAATAGGTAGTACATCCATGCACATGTTTTATCTCGTGCTTCAACATTCAGACACGTGCTCTACTCAGACACGTGCTTCAATACTCAGACACGTGTTAAGCACGTGCTTCAACATTCATACCTATTTAACACGTATTTGATACCTGATTTTGACAGAAGCGTAGAAGTACCTAACCGCGTGATCGGACATACACAATATAACATCATCAACTAGTATATAAACAAATGCTTATTAGCATATGTTTCAGTATGATTTCGATGCTCCTCTAGGCAACATGAAGATTGTTAAGCAGAAAGACTCGTTGAATATTACGAATTTAGGACCAAGCATTGAAAATATTGAACAATCACAACGTCACAGCTCTTTGCTGCCAAATACTTTACGAACAATAATCTGTGGTCCGAGTAATTGTGGGAAAACAAATGTGATTTTATCTCTATTGTTAGATGCAAACATCTGAAATTTGAAAACGTGTACATATATTCAAAGTCTTTACATCAACCAAAATACCAGTTACTAAAGGAGACATTGAAGAAAATTGAGGGGCTTGGATATTTTCCTTGTACCGAAAGTGATGAGGTCATAGACCCCACAGAAGCGGGGCCTAATTCGATAATAATATTCGATGACGTGATGTTTGAGAAACAGGAGAAAACTCGTGCTTATTTTTCAAGAGGGAGACACAACTCAATTGATAGTTTCTATCTTTGCCAGTCTTTTTCTAAATGTCCAAAATATGGATTGCGCGACAATGCCAATTGCTTGATTATTTTCAAACAGGATGAACTCAATTTGAAACATATATCTACCGATCATGTAAGTACCGACATATCACTCGAGAAATTCAAAGAGGTATGTAGTGCATGTTGGAAAAATAAATATGGATTCGTTATGATAAACAAAGACTGTGACATGAACAAAGGACGTTATCGCAAAAGTTTTGATGGCTATATATACATCTAACATGTATATATACTTTCATTCAAAATAGACAAACCACTCAGCATGAACGTGAATGCGAGTAGCATGTTAAAAGAAAAACAACAATTGAAGAGAAAAATTTGGGAGTTAGCAAACGTTGTGAGGAAAAAATATATTGCTGTGAAACTGGGTAAAGCTGAAAATGATGAGATTCTAGATAATATGTTCAGGAATTTATCTGAACAAAATTTATCTAAACAAAATTCGTTGGTTAAACCTAAAAGTATTTTTTCTACAGCAACACAAATGGAGAACATACCAATCCCAAATATTGTAACTGAAGGAGAAGAATTCGTATATAACCCCAAAGATACTGAGGAGGATGTGTTTATCCACGAACCTACTATCAATCTGATTCGTGAAGAATTCAGAAAACATAAGAAAGATAATGCAGAGGCTACAGAGGAGTTTCTGCAACAATACCTCACATTAGTACGTTATTACTTGGAAGGATTCCTATTGGATGATGATGTCAAGGAATACGATGATAGAATGGGCTCGCAATATAATTCAACTTTAGACAAATGGTTCATGGGTGATTAACATATAGAAATTGATAGTGAGAGTAATATAATTATCAAGGGTACTCCGTTCAAGGGTACCACAGGACTGTATAATTTGATACTTCACAGAGATGTTCTACCGGATACTTACACTGCGGAAGATGGGAAAAATTACAGTCAAATGATGGAAATGACTAGTGCCCATAGACGTAATAACGATCCAGCTGATCGAATGAGAAACATTGTAAAGTACAAAAATGTACTGAAACCTTTGATTAATTCCATGAAAAGACCAAGGTCCAAAACATACACTTGAAATGTATATATCAAAAATGATATGCTTGAATATAACGAGAAGCCTATCGAATATGTTTATTGGGATGACGTTAACGAAATTGTGGATATACTGAGACTTCTTGTTGCATCCTCGCACGCTGGTAACAATAACCATCACAACGAGATAGTCTCTATAATAGAAGAATTGATAGAGGCTGGTGTGATTGAACAAAAACCGGGTGTAAGACAAATTCATCACAGTTATAAAGATGGTTTCAATGGATAAGTTTGGTAGAGCCTCCTCTTCCGTGTGGATATATGATACAAATATATTTAATAATAATTTCAAACAAGTTCACGGACAAGGATTATTCCTAACGAGCGATGGAAGGTATGATATGGAAAATCGAAGATTGTGCAACGTAAAATCACCGAATTATGATGGAGATGTTGCAAATAAAGTATATGTTGTTAAATTAACACACACACTGAATCTGAAAACGGAAACCAGTCTTAAAGATACCTTCAATGTTAGGGTTGGTAATTTGATCAAAGATATCAACAAGGATCTGGATGAACATAAATTAACGAATGAGAAGGTTATTCTCAACATTGATAAACATCTGACGGACATTCAGTATAAATATGATGGAATGGAGGCCTATATAAAATCAGAGTATAAAACAATCAGTGATAGTGTGAGGGAAAACAGAAATGAATTAAAAGAGATCAATAACACATTTAACAGTGTGAACATGCGTCTAAATGACATTACTAGTAAAGTGGAGGCGTTAGAACGACGGATGACATCTGTGGAACCTTCTAAGAAGAGACTCTCATCATCTACAACAACAACAAAGCAGGCCTCTGTGAAACGTATAACCCCAAATCCTGTGAATATACCCAAAAAATTAATTCTACACTAGATTTCCGCAACAATTATAAAAGGTTTGGATGATTTGTGGCAAATGAATCTGGCTGGAGTGGGTAATCACGCTCGTGAAAATAGAGGATTCAAATACATTTTGGTGATGATCGATTGCTTCTCGAAATTTCTGTGGGCTCGTTCGTTGGAAACGAAATCTGCCGAAGAGGTTCGGAAAGCGGTCAGTTCTATATTGTTAGAAGGACATCGTAAACCTAGGAACCTGCAAAGCGATCAGGGAAAAGAATTATTCAATAAACACTTTAATGATCCAATTAAGAAACATAATACCAATCATTATAATACGTATAGTGTGAGAAAAGCAGCCATTGCTGAACGTGTCATTCGAACGTTACTGGAAACGCTCTACAAACATTTCGGTCTTAGCGGGAAATACAAATGGCTTGATATACTTGAAGAGACCACAGAAAAATATAATAAACGTAAACATAGTACTATAAATATGGCTCCAATAAAAGTGGCGAAACAGATTGAGAGCGAGATATTGGAGCGATCCTACTCACACATCAAGTAAGCTCTGCCTCACGAATACAACGTTGAGGATGTGATGCGAATAAGTAAGGCTAAACATATATTCGAAAGATGATATACGCCCAATTGGTCGACAGAATCGTTTAAAATTATAAGAGTTCACATAACAGCTCCTGTTACATATATTTGGAGAGATATGTTGGGGAAAACGATAAGTGGAGGATTCTACGAGGAGGAATTACAGAAAACAAAACAACCCGATGTGTATTTAGTCGAAAAATATTACGAAAGAGGAGGGGTCAACAGTATGTGAAATGGTTGGGTCCAGATAATGAGCACAGTTGGATCGATAAATCGGATCTTGTTCAATGAACCCATCATCGACCATTTGGAGATTATTAGGAACAAACAAAAAAATGGAATATTATTGACTCGAGGGTATGGATAATATAATGGAACAAAATTCCGCGACTATGAGGGTGGATCAAGAGTGAAGATTATAATATTTGAAACATACATTGTTAAGATTATACATTCAAGTCTTTTGTATTGAGAAAATTTTGAAATTAATGAAAAATATTATTTTGAGATCTTTGGTCTTTCTCCCTCCCCTCGTTAAATAACGAAGGACAATTTTGAATTCTCATCAGTCTGTATGGAAGCGTACGTAGGAGATGGTGTTCTCAATACGCTTATAAACAAGCTCCCGTTTGAACTTCATATTCCTGGTTATCAATTATGTGGTCCCGGTACAAAATTAGAAGAACGGTTGAGAAGAGGAGATCCAGGTATCAATCCACTCGATAAAGCATGCCGCGAACACGATATTTCATATCTGCGGAACGCTAGTTTGGAAGGACGTTACGAGGCGGATAAAATATTAGAGAACGCAGCTTGGCAACGTGTCAAATCTAAAGACACAATATTTGGAGAGAGGATCGCCGCTTTCGGTGTGAATAAAATTATGAAGGCAAAGAGGAAATTGGGGATGGGTATGAGAAAGAAGGTTGTGTTCGGAAGTGCAATTGTCGATGGGGTGAGAAAAGTTATGAAGAATAAGTTTGACCCAACCAATCTGAAGAGAACATCTCAAACAGCGTTGAAAGTTGCACGAAAACAATTCAAAAGAGCAGGTGGGCGGAAAAATGTTCGGTTACCAAGAGTAATTCCTATTCCAAAGACTGGAGGATTCCTATCATTTTTAATACCTCTGTTTGCCGGCTTATCAGCTGCTGGAGCATTGGCGTGAGGTGGTGCAGGCATCGCTAAGGCCTTCAACGACAGCAAAGCAGCTCGGAAAACCTTGAAGGAAACGGAAAGACATAATAAAACAATGGAAGCTATAGCTTTTGGGAAACAAGGATCTGGTCTATATTTGAAAAAGTATCGCAAAGGTCTATATTTAAATAAACATCCAAAAAACTGCCAGTGAACCTACCGAGAAGACCTCTGACCGATCTCGATCAACGAAAACTAGCAAAATTTCTGAAAATTCCTCATTTTAGAGGAGTATTTATGCGTGATGAACTGCCATCCAACGGACCATGGAAAAACGAGCGTGGAATAGTTAATTTAGATAGCTCGGACAATGAAGGAACTCACTGGGTTGGGTTCAATAAAGTCGGTGATACAGTTTTATATTATGATAGTTTTGGCAATTTATGTTTAGAATTCCTCCCTAACTCCTGAGTTGTGGACGACTAACCCTGCATTTATTAGTATATAAATGGATTGTTGATAAAGTTTTCATCAATCATGTCTCAGACGTTCACTATCACAGGTAAGAGCTCCCGCTTATCTGTAGATTTTCACCCACCTATAGAACTAGATCCTCATTCATATTATTCTATCGCAGTTGTAGGTTTGCATACGTACAATAGCATTCCGAACATTGAAGAAGGTTTCAATAAATTTTATTATAAAAATATGAAGGGTGAGGAAGAGGAAGTTACTATACCTACGGGGTCCTACGAGTTGACAGACATCGAGGATTTCATACAGAGTGCAGTTTGTGGGATAGGAGTGAAGCAAGAAGAACGTGATCGGAAATTATCAATAAAATCTAGTAACAACACTACACACAGAGGTGAAGAGTGATTTTGAAGTGAATTTTATTCCTAAAGATATTATAAGCGAACTGTTGTGATTCAGCAAAAAGGAATTGGCATCTCGTGAACTACACGTATCTGATCGCCCTATAAACATAATCAAAGTTCAAACTATTAGAGTGGAGTGTAAGTAACCCGCAGGAGCATATTATAACGATAAGTTAGCTCATACGATATATGAGTTTCCGCCTCTTGTACCACCTGGTTTCTCTATTGATATAGAGCCGCAGAATCCTATTTATCTACCAGTCATCAACAAGACGTCCTTCGATAACATCACACTGAATATTTTAGATCAGAATTGGAAACGGGAAAATTTTCGTGGAGAAGAAATTATTATACGGTTGGAGTTGAAAAAGACCACAAGAGATTATGACTTCCAACAATAAATAATAATCCAATACTCACCAGCATTCATTATATGAAAAGAATTCATCGGAGAAAGTTGTTGTTGCAGTGGACGTCACTTGAGAACATGTGTTTCAGCAATAAAAGACATCTCCATAGTGGTCATCAGTCAATATCTACAACGAGTTCAAGGAAGAAGGTTGCTTCTGCATCATTATCATTGGAAAATATAAATTTTTTGAATTTCCTTGGTTACAATGTCGGAAAAACTTCAAATATTCAACTAGCCAAACTTCAATGAAGACATCATCCGAGAAGAAACTCTTAACAACTATCCCCACACAACATCTTTTGGCAACAGCGATACAATTGAGATATTAATCAATCAAAAAGATGTATTGGTAGATTTGACCTCGTCTGCTTTATTCATAGAGGTAGAATTCCAGCCAGAAGCAAGTGGTGGTGGTGAATGGGAACTAACGAATAATTCCGGAGCCTTTGTCTTCGAATATATCAGTTATGAATTGAATGAAAAAGAGATAGACAAAGTACGTGATCCTGGTATTGTCAGCACCATCAGAGCTTATCTAACATATGCCAAACATGAATCTATACCTCTAGCTATTTCTGGTTGATCATATAAGGATGCACTGAGTTCAGTCTACAATAATAAAATCAATTTATGGATACCGTTGAATTTTCTACTAGGCCTATTCATTGACTATAACAAAGTTTTGAGTGGAAAACATAAGCTGCGCTTGATAAGGTCTCGAACCGATAACGATTGCTATACTAATAGCACAGGCACGGAAGCGGTTAAAATAAATGTGAAGACGATAGCATTAAAAGTGTGACATGTGTTTTCAAGTGATCAAGTTGAATTTCAAATGTTGGGAAATTTGAGTGCCGAGAAGCCTATTTTGATTCCATTCCGTAGTTGAGATCTGCATGAAAATCCGTTGATGAAGGAGAGCACTCGCGACATTCGGGCTGTTAAAACATCAATGGATTTGGAACGTCCCAGATATGTGATTCCAGCTTTCCAAACTGATCGAAAAAATGATCCTGTTAAGTACAGTGCATATTTCGATAATATAAACTTGCTAAATGTAAAATTATACTTGAATTCAGAGTGTTATCCATATGAAGCAATGAAATTGAATTTCACCGGCCAGCAATACGTGGAAGCATACCAGATGTACTATGATTTCCAGAAATCATTTTCAAATAAAATAATAAGTGAGCCCATGCTAGATTATATAGCATTCAAGAATAGAGCAATTTTTGTGATTGATTGTTCAAAACAAAACGATGCTATAAAGTCATCAACAGTTGACGTCAAACTAGAGATGAGAAGTTTCCTGAATTTCCCCAAAAACACCAGGGCTTATTGCATCATCATTAACGACCGTATAATGTAGTATTCTCCGATTACAGGATCAGTTCGGAATTTGGTGTGAAGAACCAGGTGATGAATCATAATGTTATAAATTTTAGTTCTAAATAATGTACTATCAAAATGTATTTTTCCCAATAAATGTTATTATTATTATATTTGATATTTCATTTCTCAAACGGTAGGTGGTGATGTAAACATCCGACGATCATAGTTTGTAAACTGTGGTAGCCGGTTTCTGGAAATGAAACAAATTGAAACAACTAGTGACGTTATCAGTCAGTTATCAACGTTTGCAATGAGATCGAAACGGAGAGTTACCCCCACCCTCACTATTCACGTTCACGTTCTCACTTATGTAAGAGAGAATCATTTCAGAAAATGTTCAGTTATTAAAATGAACTTATCAGCGCGCGTTCGTGATTCCAATGTGGCTACATGGTTCACCAACAATTTTATTAAGTCAACAGTTAATGAAGTGTGTCTAAAATTTGTGATCGATATTAGAAACGATAAAAGAAACTATTCATTTTGGAATATTCAACTAAACCAACGCGTTCTAATGAATGAAGATCTATGGGATTGGTTAGGTTATCGCGGCAAAAAATATCATGCTGAAGAGGGTGTTATAACAAGATTGTTGAGGAAAAACCCGCATATACACCATTTAGAAATTTGTGATAAGACTGATGCACGAGAGAAATATCATGTTCTAGATGCTATTGATTTTGAATCATTATTGATGCAAATGCGAACTCCTAAACTCATCGAGTTACGTGAACTGTTTTCGTTGATGAAATTTATTATGATCAAATATTGTGAGTACGAGAAATTCTATGAACAACATTGTGTGGAACTGTTGAAAACAGAAAATACCCAATTGATACAATCAGTAGAAGAGCTGAGATCTTTAGTGTTGGCCGTGAAAGAAAAAGGCGATGGAGAACGTCAAAGAGCTGAGGAACGTGAATGTCGTGCGAAAGAACGATCTCAACGCTTATCTAAACAAATCCAAATGATTGTTATCACCTTACGGAATAACATTGGGCCAAATATTGTTCCACCTCCTATAAATTTCGGAAAGAGACAAAATTTAGGTGATTACTTTGTTTTTATAATAAAATTTATATAATATTCTTTTTTCTCCAATTTTAGGATTATATCGAACATCGAATGATATGAGACGAGAATGGTACCTAATGCGTCGACAGGAGAATGGTGATGCCGATAGAAAATTACAAAATCGAGGAATGCGATTATACGTAAATGGTCTAACATATCTCATGCTATCGATATTGGTAACGAAGTGAAACAGAATTTCTGCCGCGATTTGAAATGGTATGCAAGAGGAAATCTCATTCATGCCGCAGAAGAAGAGGGGGGTGAATAATTGATTACTGAACTCAACATCGAGTCATTGATAGAACGCGTTATCAATCACAAAAATAAAGCTTATGAACTAGCTAATGATAATGTCAATATATTAATGTAAAAATATTAAGTTCTTCTATTATTTCAAAAAATAAAACCGAGGTAACTATGAAATGCGCTTGCGTTAATGTTTATATGTATGTTTCATTAATCAAGTGTTCATCATCGTTCGTAAGCTATGGTCCCTGGATTGAATTACTTACCATCACCGGTTTGAAGCAGTGAAGTTATCACCATATATCGGAATTATTGTTATCGTCCCTTTTGTTTTATTAAAACACTTATATCTTCATACAATCATTTATTTACATGGTGAATAGCCTTCTTTACATATTAAACAAACATTTTCAACATTAATACTGATAAAGAAGATAAAATAGCATACAAAATTGCGAAAATTTTAGAAATTTCTTCGTCTAGTGAGGATGATGTACGTGTGGATGGTGTTGATATTGTCTTTTGTATGACATGTGGTAAACATGATGATTGTTGTAGCATTTGTCATTCAGCCATATCTCCCTCACTTCGATCAAAGAACAAAAGTTCAAGTTTATAATGTATGGTGGTACGATTCTCTTGTGGAATGTTGCATGCGAATACCTCAAATAGATTATCGTTGATTTTTCGGAAATTCATCGGAATCCGTTGGATACGATTACACTCCCCCCCCCCATCGGTTGCAATATCCTTCAGACAAATATAAATGCGCTCAACGTGTTGGGGAACGTTCGCGTATAGAATACCATTCAGAATTCTGGTAAGAATCACGAAATTTGTTTTTAACATCCCCACTCCTATCATTATCTTCTATTTTTACACTCAATGTATTCAACAGTCTTATTTTATCTTCTTAAAAATTCAAGTCTCTTCTTAGTTCATGAACTTTCTCAACAAATTTGTAAAGTCTACGTGAGTATTATTCAAAAGATATATGCATAATGACACATTTACAAACTTACTGGATATCTATATCATAACCTTCAACTATTCACATTTACACATAGAGTCCTCAATATCAATGTGATGGATAATGAGTAGATATCTTTATTATTACTCGCATTTTATTCCTCATCTGACCATCATAGTTCGTGAACGATGATGACGTCATCATCGTTCGTAAACTATGGTCGCCGGATTGAAACAATGAATGCCTCCCGTGACGTCATTATCGTTCGTAAACTATGATCGCCGGATCTTCAATTCAATAAAACATCACTTAATCGTAAAAATCATTATGTATTTTGATACACACATAAAGCTATAGTAAGATGTTCTCCCCACCCAATTTGCATGCATCTTATTGATTTTACCTCATCGAAAATATGGAAATTAACATTCTGCATGTCAAGACTTTTAATTTGATACCTATGAAGCTATGGTTGACATTCATAGATCCGCCATGACAGTTCACGTGACAGATGCTTCATGGATCCACCACGTCACACCCTCCAAGACACGACATGACACCTCGATGAAGACCTCACATGACAGACGCCATGACACCTCGTTGAAGACCCACATGACAACCACCATGACAACTCTTTCCGACACCATGATGCTCTATGGTTTTGGCCTGGGTTAGCTCTATAACCTTCAACTCTATGGTACGTGATGGCCACCATGACACCTCAGGACAGACACCTCGTTGAAGCTCCACGTGACAGAAACTCCGTCGAAGTGACAGACGCCATATCTCACCGCGTGATAGATCATGTGATCTCAAAACCGTACGAGTCGCACGAGTCGGACGAGTCGAACTGGTGGCGACACCTTCACGAAGCAGTCTGTACCTTTATGCTGTGACGTCACACGTCTGCCCTGTGATAGCAGCCTGTCATCTTAAATTCGCACGAGTCGGGAGAGCCGAACTGGTGGCGCCACCTACACGAAGCAGTCTGTACCTTCTATGACCAATCCCATGACAGCTGTCACGTGGAGGCGACACCTCCACGAAGTAGTCTGTACCTTTGGCCCGCCATGACAGCTGTCACGTGGTGGCGACACCTCCCCGAAGCAGCCTGTACCTCTGGTCCGCCATGACAGCTGTCACGTGGTGGTGACACCTACACGGAGCAGTCTGTACCTTTCAGCTTGCCATGACAGCTGTCACGTGGTGGTAACATCTTCACGTAGCTGTCTCTACCTTTGGTCCGCCATGGCAGCTGTCACGTGATAGCTACATCTCTACGAAGCAGCCTGTACCTTTGGTCCGCCATGACAGCTGTCACGTGATAGTCGCATGACCCTGTACATGTGACACACTTTTAATAAGCACCCTGTATACTCTTTACAAACAACCAATCCTATGACAGCTGTCACGTGGTGGTGACACCTACACGAAGCATCCTGTACCTTTAGCCTGCCATGACAATTGTCACGTGGTGGTGACACCTACACGAAGCAGCCTGTACCTTTAGCTCACCATGAAAGCTGTCACGTGGTGGCGACATCTTCACGAAGTAGTCTGTACCTTTGGTCTGCCATGACAGCTGTCACGTGGTGGCGACACCTCTACGGAGCAATCTGTACCTTCGGTTCGCCATGACAGCTGTCATGTGGTGGCGACATCTTCACGAAGCAACCTGTACCTGTGGGCCACCATGACAGCTGCCATGTGGTGGTGACACCTACACGAAGCAACCTGTACGTTTGGTCCGCCATGACAGCTGTCATGTGGTGGTGACACCTACACGAAGCAACCTGTACCTTAGGTCCGCCTTGACAGCTGTCACGTGGTGGTAACACCTACACGAAGCAGGCTGTACCTTTGGCCCACCATGACAGCTGTCACGTGACCCTTGATACCCGCACACATTTCAGTTATCGTTTCAAAGCACGCTTCTCCTCGCATAACAGCCTGAATGTTCTAGAAGCTCTTCCGAGTATTCGAAAGCTCCTCCTAGCTTCCATAAACTCCATGTATTCGAGTCAACCAATCACAAACAACGTGACATCACTTTTTACAGTATAAATATCAGCGAGTAACTCACCACATCGTGCATTGTCAGTTTCACCCTACCCTGGTTACTGTGCTGCTTTGAACCAAGTTCTTCGACTGCTTTCTGTTGGGCCCCCTACCAAGGCTAAAGCTCCTGATTGCTGAGAAGTAACTCTACGGCTACCTCAACGTCGTTCCTACGCCGGAGGCCCTGCTCCCCAAAGGACTGGTTCCACTTCACGCTTTCCACGCCGGAGGCTCTGCCCACCAAAGGACGGAACTCTGCGCTTTGACCTGCTGCTTGACTTCGACTCGTCGCCCCGGACCTGCTGGCCCCAGCTGCCTCTTGCTCCGCACAGTCCGACTGCTCAACGCACTTGTCCACATCGAAACTTCGCTACGTACTTGCTTGTCCTAGCCACGCCTTAGATATCAAACTACGTAAGTTGTTTAATTTTTCCCAGTGAATCCCTGATTTACATTACATATACCCCCGGTATATGGCCCATTGTGCAACATAAGTGAATAATCAATTGTATTTATTTTTCAACAGTGAAACTATTCATATTTTTATTACATATTCGTATTAATCATATCTTTATTTCAGCTTTCATAATTGTTTAACCATAACATTATTTCAGCACTGTAACAACTCATAATTAATCATTCAATTTATTTCCAGGAATAATTAATTTGCATTATTTATTTTCATACTTTGTTATTATTTCGGTGTTCTATAACCTGCATTTAATAAACATAGCTCAGCGCTTCTGTGTTTTCTTTCTGTTTCCGACCAGCTAGCCGGACCAACACAAGAACTCCACGAGGACCATCTCAACGGAGCTACATCACCACCACAGCTGAGATCCAGTTTGGCTCCGCCCACCACGGATCAATCTCAGCGGTATCAATATTGGCGTGCCGAACGTGGGACTCCCTCAAGAAAACCACTTCAAGTTCAAGCGAAAACTTCACCCACATGTTCACCAGGTCCCAGAGAAACAGAATCATGCAAGACGATGAAGCCTACCACATCCTTCTGGAGGAGGACATACCTCCAGTGGCGCCCACAAGATCTACAACATCAACTCCAACCAATCCTAACATCCCGATGACAGACCTCGCCGAGATTCTTCGAGCTCCCAGCCAAGGAATCGCAGCCATTGCACCACCACGCCCAAAGCTGGACCGCGATGCCCTGCCAAGATTCGCTGGACTCCCACACCAGGATCCGACGGACTTCATCAACTCTATCGAGAGGGAGTTTTCACAACACCAGACACCAGCTACACAGCGCACCAGGATTGCCGCCGGACAACTCCAGGATGCCGCCGCCGACTGGTACAAGCCACTCATCGAGTTGGACTACGAATGGACCGAGTTTACACAGAGACTCCTAACCAGATTCGACAGCTCACGAGAAAAGATCCGACTGATGAACACCCTATTCAACACTACCCAGGCACGTGACGAAACTGTAGAGCAGTTCACTGGAAGACAACGCCGCTTGTTCCAGAGGTTGCTGCCGCACCAACCCGAAGAAGCAATTGTCGAGTTGCTCACGATTAAGGTTCTTCCCCAAATTCAAGAAGCTCTAGATGCGATGACGTTTTCCACCATCGATGACTTCCTTAATGTCACCAGACGCGTGGAGGAAGGGATCCAACGCCGTTCCACACCACTAGAGAAGAGGACCACACCGCAGCCTGCCGCCAGATTTGCCGCCAGATTTGCCGAATCACAACCTGCCGCCCGGTATTATCAGCCAGCTGCCCCACCACGAATCGAGACACATCCACAACCAGCATATCAAAATGCCGCACCACTAGCCGCTCCAAGGTGCCCAACCACCAACCAGCCCAGACACACACCGACGATGAAGCCGCCGCACCCCGGACCTACTACCAGCTCGACAGGACGCAATCCACCTCGACCTGCACCACCTACGTCATGCCGCCACTGCAACGGGGATCATTGGAATGCCGACTGCCCGACGGGGAATGGACCGAGGGCCGGATTCACCGCCGCTCGGCCCGCAAACAAATAGCGACGTCGACGACCATCACCCACCTGCCGCCAGACCCAAAGCTGCCGACAGCCACATACCACAACACCAAGATGCAGGATGCCGAGCAACAACGCCTCATCTACATCACTGTACACCTCGCAGACAGACCAATACAAGCACTAGTAGACACTGAAGCATCCCACAACTTCATAGCTGCCCGGATCGTACCCCACATAACTTTCCGCCAGAAAATAGACATCCAGCTTGCCACAAAGGACACCAACGTCGCTCAAGCAGGACGCACACACCTGAGCCTACGAGTTGGAGAAGACTACGAGTATGATGGACAATTTATGGTGCTACCAGAACTCTCTGACGACCTCATCCTAGGACTTCCATGGCTCGACAACCAACAAGTCACCTTGGATTTCTCAAAACGATGCCTACATCACGGAAAAGCAAAACGAACCACGACGTACTGGACTGCCCAAAGCTTCCATACTTCAAGTGGACCTGCAATCGTGCCCGACCACGGATTTCCTTCCGAACACGCTGCCCAGTTCGAAGCTCTTCTTCAAGACTTCAGCAACATCTTCGCCGAAGATCACGCAGTAGGAGCAACCCGTGCAGTCGAACATCGCATCGACCTCGTTTGCAACAACCCGTTCCGGATTCCACCCTATCCATGTAGCGACACCACCAAGAGGATCATCTATGAACAAGTAGAGGAACTCGTATCAAAAAGCGTCATTGAGCACAGCGACAGCGACTATTCATCACCAGTCGTTTTGGTCAAACGCAAGGATGGAAAACCACGTTTTGCCCTTGACTACCGCCGACTCAACACCCACACCAGAGACACCGCCTCTCCACTACCACGGACCATCAACTATCTTCACCACGCTGGATCTACGATCAGGATATTGGCAGATACCTATGGAACGCGAGTCAAAACATCTCACAGCTTTCGCCACTCCGGATGGAGCTACCTACCAATTCCGAGTCATGCCTTTCGGTCTCAAGACAGCACCTGCCACCTTTCAGAAGCTGATGACCAGAGTATTGTCCGGACTTCTAGGGAAATGCTGCATTGTTTACTTGGACGATATCATCATATTCTCCACGACTCATCAGGAACATCTCCAACATCTTCGACTCGTTTTCGAGATACTGCAAGAATATCAACTCTGCTGCGCCCCCCCGGAGAAATGCCACTTCGCCCGCACCGAGCTTGCTTATTTGGGACATACCATCACCACACTTGGACACAAGCCCCAGCAGATCCACCTCGACCAGTTACAACACACGAAACGGCCGACCACCCGCAAGCAACTACGCCGCTTCCTAGGAGTTTGTGAATGGCTGCGCGAATACATCCCACGCTTCGCACACATCGCTGCACCATTAACAGACCTTCTATCACCGAAGAAGCGCTTCACATGGACGCAGACATCCCAAGAGGCCTTTGACAAGATCAGGGACGCCTTCAAGCAACCACTCAAGCTGAGCCGCCCCGACCCACACAAACCATTCTTCCTACAGACTGACGCCAGTAGCATTGGAAACGCCGCAGTACTCTACCAAGAGGATGGAGAACATCGCCGCGTGATTTCCTACGGAAGTTCACGTCTCAACACCACTGAACAAAAGTATCATGTCAACGAACAAGAATGCCTCGCCGCTGTATGGGCCATCAAGCGATACCGCGACATTCTCGAAGACAGAAAATTCACCCTCCGTACGGACAACCGCTCACTTACATGGCTGAACAGCATGAAGGACGCAAGAGCGAAACTCACCCGATTGTCACTCCTACTCCAAGGATTCAACTTTCAAGTAGAACACTGCCCAGGCCGAATCAATGAACTCCCGGACTTTCTATCCAGGAACCCGGAGGATTCTCCCGTAAGCTCTGACACCCACGACGTCGAACGGATGATATCACCCCATCTTTCGGTGCTCAACGTCGCGACGCTGACCGAGGAAATCAAACAGGCCCAAGACCAAGACCAAGACACACAAACCAGTATACAACGTTGGCAAATAATTCGCCAAGATGGACTTCAAACAACCCGGAGAACGCACCTACTTGCAGCTCTACAACGTGCAGGACGGACATTTGTACAAGTTCCAAGGAACCGACGCTCGCCTCGTCGTCCCACTTTCTCATGTCCCCCGCGTCTTTTTCGAGTACCACGATGCCACCACTGCCGGTCATCCAGGAGCGGATGAAACAGTTCGAGCCATCAGCGAACATTTTTCCTGGCCAAGAATGCGACCCGACACACGTAGTTACGTCAAAAATTGCCTACTATGCGCTTGCACCAAGCACGGACCACGACAGCCGCTCGCACCACTCCGACCACGCGTGCCAACAAAGCCATGGGAAACTATCTCGATTGACTACATGGGACATCGTTACATCTTCGTCATCACTGACTTGTTTTCACGATGGACAGAGGCCATACCAACGCAACAAGCTACCACACAGGAGAGCATCCGCATCTTGGGGGATGACATCTTCGCCAGATTTGGATATCCACGGACAATTCCATCCGACCAGGGTACACAATTCATGAGCCGCACGTGGAAACTAGCTTGCCGCCGATGGAAATGCCGACACTGGACCACAGCCGTCTACCACCCACAGGCTAATCCAACAGAACGACGCAACCAAGAATTGAAAAAAGGACTCAGACTACGTCTCGCCGAGTTGCCCAATCAACCATGGGACATCGCCCTGCCGCAGATACTCTTCAATCTCCGCAGCCGCCGCAACGAAGCCACTGGTCAAACTCCTGGATTCACTCTCTTCGGCTACAGCATACAAAATCCCGGAGAATGGGACACACCACAACATGCCGACAACATTCCACAAAATGCCGAACATCGCCACGACCAAGTTCGACATCACCAAGCCCGCTATCAACGACGATACGCCGGACCAGATGAACCACTTCTCAACCTAGTACCCGGAACACAGGTTCTTGTACGAGGAGGCCGCCGCTCAGGTTTAGCAAAACGCTGGGATGGACCATACTCGATATTATTACCTGCCGGAAGACAATGTCACTGGATCGACATAGAAGGCCGACCAGTCAAACTCCACATCAACGACCTACGACGTGCTCCTGACCCAGGACGACATGCCACAGTCCCAGGCCCACAAAACGTTGCAGCTCAAGACCAACATCCCGATCAACACCACCAACCACATGAAGACGACCCCCAGGATCAGCCCAACGCCTGACCTGTGCGCGGAGTGTTCGTGTCGAGTGAGTGCGTGATTGCATATAGTGGAACACATGAACACCCCCCATGTACATTATATGCGCTATCTGTTCATATTTTTTTCTTTTACAACAGCATTGTAATACCCAGACCAGCAGACACATTACTGTTCACATGTTCTAAAACTTTATTTCCATATAGGTACCACCAGGATCAAGCAGATGCCAACACTCTATTGTATCTTACCTATATGTAAATTTATTGTAAACATTGTAACACTGTAATCCTGTCCGGCCTGAGTTTCTGCAGTTTCTTAGGCACCTAGACCAAATGGTGGACAGTTCATCGAAGCTCTGCAGAGCGCAACCAACTGTTTTGGTTGTCAATTTTCTTTCTTTTTTTTGCTCTCAATAAACACACGGCAAAGCTAGAGCAAGCAAGGACACAAGCAAACACACCTCAACTTTTCAACCACAATCAAGTCATCAACAGAGGAGGCGACTGATACCCGCACACATTTCAGTTATCGTTTTAAAGCACGCTTCTCCTCGCATAACAGCCTGACTTCATTGCCCGTCGAAAAGTTGACCACACCCACTTCTAGCACATTCCCGTTGATCACCTCCGACTGAATACAAAACTTCACCGACGCCGCGAAATTTCTGGCGTTTTTCTAGGTAGACGCCGAATGTTCGAGAAGCTCTTCCGAGTATTCGAAAGCTCCTCCTAGCTTCCATAAGCTCCATGTATTCGAGTCAACCAATCACAAACAACGTGACATCACTTTTTACAGTATAAATACCAGTGAGTAACTTACCACATCGTGCATTGTCAGTTTCACCCTATCCTGGTTACTGTGCTGCTTTGAACCAAGTTCTTCGACTGCTTTCTGTTGGGCCCCCTACCAAGGCTAAAGCCCCTGATTGCTGAGAAGTAACTCTACGACTACGTCAACTTCGTTCCTACGCCGGAGGCCCTGCTCCCCAAAGGACTGGTTCCACTTCACGCTTTCCACGCCGGAGGCTCTGCCCACCAAAGGACGGAACTCTGCGCTTCGACCTGCTGCTTGACTTTGACTCGTCGCCCCGGACCTGCTGGCCCCAGCTGCCTCTTGCTCCGCACAGTCCGACTGCTCAACCCACTTGTCCACATCGAAACTTCGCTACGTACTTGCTTGTCCTAGCCACGCCTTAGATATCAAACTACGTAAGTTGTTTTATTTCTCCCAGTGAATCCCTGATTTACTCCGAACATTACATATACCCCCGGTATATGGCCCATTGTGCAACATAAGTGAATAATCAATTGTATTTATTTTTCAGCAGTGAAACTATTCATATTTTTATTACATATTCGTATTGATCATATCTTTATTTCAGCTTTCATAATTGTTTAACCATAACATTATTTCAGCACTGTAACAACTCATATTTAATCATTCAATTTATTTCCAGAAATAATTAATTTGCATTATTTATTTCCATACTTTGTTATTATTTCGGTGTTCTATAACCTGCATTTAATAAACAGAGCTCAGCGCTTCTGTGTTTTCTTTCTGTTTCCGACCAGCTAGCCGGACCAACACAAGAACTCCACGAGGACCATCTCAACGGAGCTACATCACCACCACAGCTGATATCCAGTTTGGCTCCGCCCACCACGGATCAAACTCAGCGGTATCACCTTGTACATGTGACACACTTTTTATACACACCCTGTATACTCTTTACAAGTAATATCCTTATCTCACATCTTATCACATGCATCCTTCCAAATTTGATAAGGACGAGCTCACACCGGATTCACATCGACAGCTAGACCGGAAGTGGAGACCGGATATCCTGGCGCAGAAGTAGCGGTGTTCATCTACTTCCATGAATGCAGGAAGATGGGAAAGTCTACAGCTTAGTCCCTCTCTGAAGAGGTCCCAGTTGGTGGCTCTCGGATTCCTGTAATACTTGTCTGGGTTGGAATCAGATTCCAACTCGAACGGAATGTGTCTGTGGTCCGAACGTGAGACTTCCGTAGACACATTACATCTTCGGACCCAACCCTTGATTGTTTTAGAGCTGAGGGTTGAGTCAAATACTTCTTTCCTGCGTGGGACGAAGTGTTTTCTTGAAGAAGCTTGTCATATGGGAATACAAGGACTTCTGAGTGAAATCCGTCAGAGATTTCAGAATATCAGGGGAAGGAAAACATTGATTGAGAAGTGTATTTGAAAGATGTGCGATTTATCGTTGACATAATAGTGAAAAATTGTTGTTGATTGGGTAATTTTTCCGAAAGCCCGAATGTCACTGTTTTTGAGATTGTGGGAATTGATCTGACCGGTTCACACTTTTTGGAATATAAGAAATAAGTTTGGATGTATATTCACTTGTGCGATATTTAGAGCTGTTTATCTTGAACACGTTTCCAATTTGTCTACTGAGATATTTTTTACTAGATTTTCAACGATTTATAGCCAGAAAGGGGAAGACCATCCATTGTTTATTCTGATAATGGTACAAATTTTGTCGGTGCTGAGAACCTGATGAGTAATGTCAATTGGAGGAAAGTAGAAAAAGATAGTACAATACGAAGAATGATATGAAAGGTCAACCTTCATGGATGACCTTTGTGGGGTGGACGTTGCGAGCGCCTTATTTAGAATTCTCAAGCAATTGTTACGAAAACAGCTGACAGAGCTTGTCCAAATTGTGAGGGGATCTCTTCTCTATTATGTGAATGTGAAACTTAATATAGATTGTCGTTGTGTATGTAAAAAAAGTAAAGTTCATTAAGCAACCAAATCATTTTTTTCCATATATTTCAACCTACTCAATCTTCTTCGAGTTCTCGAATCATATCACTACACCGATTAGGTGATTTGTATGTAACTATAATATTTCCGAAAAATTGGAAATGAATCTTCGATAGTAGTTGCAAAATGCTATAAAAAATTTCGCTACATCAACACTGTCTGGTACCGGACATTGTATTCCCCAATCTGTAATTTTATGACACAAATATTTTACCCTTTTTCTGAAAACCCTATATTTCTCGGGTTTTAAGCTGTGTTTTCGACAAGTTTCAAATACTTAACGAAGAAGTGGTGTCTTTGAGAGCATCCAATTACTATTAGAACATCTATGTGAAGAAAAGTTCTTTCGGGAGTTATTTCTGCAAAATCTTCTCTCATCATGCTTTGGAAATTATTTAACTCACTGACAAATCGAAAGGAAGTCGAGAAAATTGGAATCAACCTTTTTCAGCATTGAAAGATATTAAGCCCCATGATTCTAAGTTTAATAGTATTTAGTGAGAGTCAAAAATCCGATCTATCACAGGAAACCGTTAATCTCTGCCTAGTTCATCAGGGACCTTGATTCTGGGTAGTTGAAATTTGTCCGCAATGTTGTTCTATTGACTAATATCTGCCACCATGCCCCATTTCCTACCACCATTTTGTAACTTTTTGGGAAGTAGCTATATAGGCTTGTTGTATTCTGAATCTGATGGTTCTATGATTCATCTCGTGAGCTTTTTCCGACTTTCGATTGGTTTCATAAATTATGAGATTTTTGTCTTAGTCGTAGCTTACGTTTAATATTTTTACAAATGTATCTTCACTGGATATTATTGTGCTTGCAATGAAAACTCCAGGTATTAATTATTTACCATTCTTTTGAGGTTCCCCTCATCTCCATGATCTCTATATCTCTGGTTCACAGTTGGAATGAATGTTTTCTCTGTTCCAGTATTGTGTTGACAAGAGTATTGGCTACTGACTCAGTAGTTTCCGTTCTGACGTTGGTCTCTAGTCCCTCTATTATATTCTCATTACTATGCACTCTTTCGAGATTTTCATCATTGCTAAGAGTTCCCCTGAGATATAGAACTGTTTTGAACTTTTTATCAAGGATTCTACCTAAATTGCAAATTGTGCGGATTATTGTTTGAGAGCGAGAATCTTGGCTGTAACTAGTTTCGAATCATCTCCCTCATTGATTGAATCACGTACTTAACTTGTGAGCTTTTTTTTGACGGATATCAGAGCATTATACTCATGAGCTATTACGTTTAGGTTCAACAGTGCTAATACATCTGAGGAGACTTGTTATTTAATGGCTGATTCATCGACTTGGATATATTTGAAATTTCTCTCGCCAGAACTCACATTTCTAGTTCCGGAAATCTCTCTTCTTTAAGGGTCTCCTCATCCTTTATCTCTATTGCATCTCACCGTTATTGTTCCTATCGCTCTTGGATCCAACCTGTTGTTTGCTTGTCGATGAGAACAAGCTTCACAACCAAAACTTCAAATTTTCTACAGTGTAATGTCTGAAGGGAAATATTAGTAGGCTTACCTCTATTTAGCTATGTAGTAGTACATCTATTTCAGTGCGCAACATGCCCAGTGTATAGAACTCCCGCAGTGAAATCTACCTCTAGATATCCTATCGTGAAATCATTCAATTCATTTTCTAACAAGGAGTCTTTCCTTCACAAAAGAGCATTGGCTTAGTGGTGAGCTTCTGCGTACATCAATTCTCGGCAGATATTTTCACCCAGATGTATCCACATTATAGATTCATAACCAGTGATTCCTTGTTCCGGAAAGTGTTCGTTCACCACCGTTCCCTAAAACATGTTTCACCGAGAGTATCACCATCATCAATCAATTTCCTTTGTAGAGATAATACTTTTTATATTCCTCAACTTGTAACCTTCTAAAACTATTTTCATCAACTTACATTCATTAATTATCATCATTTTCGTTGCGATTCTGTAGTAGTTGTTTCCAAATATAGGAATCCACTATTTCGTTAATATCCTGTTGATGATAATTAAGGGGCATGAGCTAGGATATTGATATCTTCGACGGCGATATGATGATTGATGTTGAGCTTAGTTCATGAATTAACAGCTACTGGTATCACGAAGCTTTTCACAACTTTATGCAATTTCATACGAATGATTTCGAACCGTTTCCACTTATGTGAACTTTGCCGATGCCATCAGAATGGAGAAGAGGAAGAGGAATTCAAAATAATGGGTAACAGTTAACGTTTTCACGATCATGTTGACATCGTCGTGTCACAAGTGAATAATATCATCAATTGAAATTTTGACGGAGTCGTTAACATGGATCCGGCTTCAATTTCAAGCTTGAGTATGCACATATTACATCTTGTGTGAAATAATCTTCTTCGTGAAAATTTATCCTAACGGACCAGAGACATAATACTACAATACATAATATTGACTGTTTATTGCAATGAAAAAAAAAATTGTAATAATTTTGAAAAATTCAAATAAGTAATCGAAATTTTTAAAAATTGTGTTCCATATTCCTTTTTCAAAAAAGATTGAATACATGTTGCCCCCAGCGTTTGGTTTCAAATTGTTGTAATTTTTGTTCTCAAAATTGCATATATTCATGCATATTGTATATTCTAACAGCATATTTTCGTATTTAATTCTTGGCATATTTTATGAATATTTCAAATGATTTTTAGTGCATGTAATAGTGCACTCTCCAATTATTACCTACCATTAATTATAATTATTTTGATTTCGATTTCATAATACGAACAGAATTTTTGCTAAAACCAATCCAGTTACATAAGGTGATAGTCTTCGGAATAATTGAGACCATTTCAATCAAACCTAATGTCCAGCATCAATTTCAATTGAATTTAGATATCAACATTTGTGGTCAGTAATGATAGAGGATAGACGAAGGAACTGTGGGCATGTATCTAGAATTTAACAGATTCAAATTACTCTATCTCATTCGATGATTCATACCCTAAACTTCATTTTACATTTTCCACCTGTCTACTACTTCAACTGAGCGACTTGAAACGATTTATCAGTAACACTGAAATGCTATTAGTGAACAATTGCATTACACTGTTCCCGTCATTGCCAGACAAGTAGATAGGTATTCGGTGTAAATTAGTTCTTGCATTTATCAGTAACATTTAACAAATTACTCCAATCTGCTTCCTCTGAATATTTTGTTAACAAAAGTTGCAGTAGAAAACTTCTCCAATCAATCGAATTTGTTCACTCTAGTAATGTTTAGAAGCACACATCTATTGGAGTGATTATGACCCATGTTAATATTAGTACAGTTAATCTGTAAAATTATGTGGAAAAAAATGATCGGAGCTTTTTTCAAATATAAATCGTTAGCAAGGCATGTGACAGGCCTAAAACGAGAAAATCGGCATTTCTGGCTATTTCCTGATCCTTGTAGATCTATTTGGGTTTTCTTAATCAATTAGGCTATCGGTCTCATGAGCAGGAACTTTTAAATTTGAATCAGTAATATCTGTTTCCGCTCTATTTCTGTTGAAATCTGCTCTGAATGAATTTTGCTTCTTCTTATTTTGTTGGTATGTCGTTTCCGTATTTTATCCAGTTCCGGAACCATAACAGCGAATGTACATTCACTAATTATCCTTTGGATAATTACAGGTATCCAGGTATATTTATTTGAATGACGATAATCCTGTAGAATAACAATGTCCCCGACCTTAAAAGTTATATTATCATTTCCACCAAAATATTTAACATATTTTCGTTGTTTTGAAAATATTCTATCCCTGATAGAATTTTCCTCATCGGAAGTTAACGTACTGAATCTTGTGCGTTCATCTCTAACGTACATCAACTTAACAGGCGTTACACCCGTGATACTATGAACTGTGATGATGGCTACTTTGTAGCCGAAAGGTTCTTAGTACTTCAAGAGTATGTTTAGTAGTTAACGGTGAATATTTCCTATTTATAGTAGAAGATCAAGGGTAACCAACCTTGAAGTCACGGCGAATTCGGATATCACCGAATTTTTTTATAACTGGTGCAATCGGTGTGGTTCAGGGAGAATAATCTACTGGCTTTATGATACCTAAATTTTCTAATTTATCAAATTCTGATTAGATGCTTCTTATTGAAAAATGTTACTACACATTAGATGAATATCTAAGTAATTCTCTCAATATTTGCATAAATTGAGGATAATCTCACATGTAATTTTTTTTAATTTTTTCAGTATAGTAGTTTCTTTAACTCCTTATCTGAGCATTTTATTCGATGTTTTGTACATATACAACTATCTCTATTCCGTGTACATTTGAACTTTTATCACGTGTATTTACCTTATTCATTTAATTATTATTTGTACTAGTTGAGCTCAGTAGCATTATCTAACTTGTATGACCTGTGTAAATATTTTATTATAATAGCAGCAAATTAATCTCATTATTATTATTATTATTATTTATAATACCATAAGGTATTAGTAACACGGTTGAGTTCCACCGTATTTCTTGGAACAGATGGGGCTAAATGACCTTTATTCTTACACAAATTACATGTATAGTTCATGGAACGGCATAAGTGAGCTTTATGATCGCCCCTACCATAACACGCACAGTTTTCACTCGTACTAAAACCTTCTGAATACTGCGCCGATGACGTAGCAGAATGACGTTGCTTCCTCACTGTCACGTGATGAACTGCCGGGACTGACTTGACCACAACTTCACCAGAAGTCTACTCCGCCGCCATTTCTGCAACTGCATTTTCAACGACTTTCCTGAAGAACACATGATTCTTCCTTCGAGCAATTTGGACTGGATTTGTCTCTTACCTAATTCGATAAAATACCTATCACGGAGCATCATGTCTATAATGGCCTCATCAAGAATGCAATTAAGGGCTAGACCTCTCACTCTTGCTGCCCATCCGTTTGTGCTTCCATAATTATTATTCTTGAAAGCTGCATAAATTTTGCACAAAACACAAACGTAGATTCTGATGTTTAGAAATACTTGTTAAACATTTCCGTGAATTTTTTGTTCGCCTTATCTTCAGTTGAGCTTGGAAGGCATAAATTGTACATCAATTTAATCGTACCTTCCTCTGTATAATCCGTCATATTATTTACAACAATCTAACTATCAAGTCTACGTTTGTAGAATCGTTATTGTGAGCGCTGAATTCGCTTACTTGTCCATAATATGGAATGAGCTCGGATACAAATGTTTTATCACCTGGCATCTTGGATCGGTTTTTCAATTACAGTACAATCAAAACTGGTTCTTTCATCACTTATTTTGAAATCATAAGAATGTCCTCGTCGCCACAGTGAGATATTAAATAAAGCAATAGTTGATTCCATTTGATTTATTTCCATCAACGTACAACAAAACCAGTTACAAAATATCAGCGATAGAAATAATACATAAAAAAGAAAATCAATATGAATGAGAAAAATTTGCTACTGTAATAATGTTTATACCCATGATATTTTACTTCGATTGAGAAATTTAGTACTTAAGTAATCAATAATGATTCGTTCCTTATAATTTTCTGGCGTTTGCTCTGAATTTATGTTTCACCTTTGGTGGTTTTTCAATGGCTTGAGCTCCTCCAATAGATTCCAATATGTCCCTGCCATCGAATCTTTTTCAATGTGGTGCACATTGTCGTCCGCTATGCTGATTGATTTAGAGGACCATTAGGAAACTTTTGAGTTTCCTTCATGTTGAATGAAGACACGTTTCTGCAGTTTTTTTATTCACGGTACTTCCATGCGAGCACACAAGAACTGCTTTTCTGCATCCGCAAATTGCACCATAATTATTGATTTTACATACGCAGGTGATTAGCTTCATGACGTTGTCACATGCTGGTTGCTTGGCACTCACATCTAGCTCAAGTCCGTGCAACGTCTTTTTCCAACCCCAAGCCAAGGGATCCAAGGCATCAAGCCTGCACTTGGAAATAGACTGTTTCGCTATGTAGATTCGCCGCATTAGGTGAAGGTGGTGATGAAGACAGATTAACTTTAGCGGATAGAGTATATTTTTTGGAATGGAGCTCAGGCAGCATTGCTATGCAATTGGCAGTATCGTACAATGCCATAAAAATGACTTTTTCTGCAGATTCGATGCTTTGTTGGTGGAAGCTAAGTTCTTGAAAAGTTCTATATTACGAATTTTGTTTTGCCTAGAAAATGAGGGCACAAGGTCGTGTCGCATTTGCTAAAAGCTACAATGCTGCATTCGGTAAGTATACCCAAAATAGTACATACCAGAAAATAAATGCGCTACTCCGTAACATTGTATCGTAGGAAGAAACAGTGGCGAAAGTTTTTTCGGCTCTAAAACAATCATATTTCCACTGTAGCGCACCTACCGTTCTGGAGGAAAATCAATATTCACAATCAATGTATGTGCGTGCATACTCGATGAAATAGCTAACCACACAAGAAATATCATGTCGTTTACGCACGACGGTGCTCCGCCTCATTTAATTCTGATAGTGTGTCACTTGAACCAAACCTATCCGTATAGGTGCATAGGTCGAGGGATACCTATGGTGTTTCCCCTCGTTCCCCAGATTTGAATCGACTACTTCGTTCGGGGATATTTGATGTCACTGGCTTAGGCACTAACTGTAGGCAATATCGCAGGATTAGAATACCATGTAGTCAATGGATGTGGAACAATTCGCACCATGTCTGGAATTTCTGAAACAGTTAGCAGCTCAATGAGTAATTTTCTGACTGGTTTTATTGACTCAAATGGTAGACATTTTGGTCATTTACATGGAGAATTTTTTTGAATTGTTCACAGAAAATAATTCAAAAGTTTAAATTTTTTTCAAACGTGTAAACATTCGAAACATGTTTCTTGATCGTGATTAAAGAATATCACACAAAACTTATGCCAACCTAGTCATTAGTTTTAGTTCTAGTGATTTGTTGAATAATATTCTATCTCTATCCCAACTATCTACTGATTTCCGCCGTTTTTGTGAACCATTGCAATTGTGTTCATGCTGTCTTTTTCCATGTTTCTCACCAATTTTCAGTGGAGGCCTCTCTTCAGTGTAATCAAACTTCTTTGGTCGGTTTAAGGTAGAAGCATTATTCAAAACTGGCTCGAATAGAAGTACTTGATTTCATAAATAACTAATTTAGTAGGTCGCATGCATATTATATGCATGAATGCTTCAACCTCCCCTTTGAAAATATGATGAATATACACTTTGAATGTATGATACATATTTATCTTATGATATATGATTGATATTTCTCATATTTATTACTTATCTCGCAATGCTCTGCAATATTTGGATCTTTTGAATAGAAATACCTCGCCACTGTAACTTATATATTATGAGTTGACCTCAAAAGCTTGCCAGGAATTTTGGAAAAACCGATATGGTTTGGAACAATTCGAAAATACCGTTGGAGAGCTCGAAAAGTTCATGCATTTTGTCCTTTGAAATGAGTTAAATAGTTGGAGTTAATGTCGAAAGTCAGCTAGTCAAAAACATTTCCTCTATTTTTCGGAAAACCGAGAGGTATTGGAACAGCTCGAAAATACCGTTGGAGGACTTGAAAGTAGCTCGAAATTCATAAGTATCTTTCTTCAAATTATACTTATATTTTAAAATTTGAAAAGCTTGCCATCTGACACCTCGTTTTCTCGAAAATTCGTAACAAAAACAAGTGCTGCTGCTTTGTTTCTAATTCCAACAGTGTTGAAGATATACTACAGGTTGGTCTAACGGGCTATACCATTCGCAGACTTACAGCATATAGTAATTATAACTACATATATGACTTGCACGCTGCCTATGATAAGATGAAATTGTCGAGCACAAGGGTCTTCGGTGGAACATACGTTCTGCAATTTTGGATGTTATATTGGTCATTTATAACAGACATAAAAGTGTAGCCACGTATAAGCTATTAGTATGATGACCATACTCATGAAAAGACAGCATGAGCCGAGTTACAGGAAGGTAACAGCTTGCCGATCATGCTATGCATACTTGTCCAACTGAGGTTCTATAGACATGTATCAACTTTTGGATTACAAATGTTTGAGGGAAGTTGTTTCCACTAGTTCAAAACTCACATATATACAATATTAAATTTCAGATGGAAAAACGAAATGAACATTTGTATATATCTGAAGGCATAAACGACTCCCCGTGCGTAGCTAATCTACATATCATCTTAGACGTTTAATCGACTATAAAAACATAGAACTCATTCACCAACTTATGTAGAGTTGATTGAAGGCTCTCAACGTGCTCTAAGGAAAAAACAGCAAAGTCATATTGATGTTGAGTCCAGGTCTCAAAGGCGATGATATTAATAGGCTGATCTCCTTGCTCCAACATGTATTCCCTCATTGAACCTGATCATTTACTACAGAAGAATTTCAATCGGATCTAAAATAAACCGCACAATACTCAAGGCGTAAGATGAGAAACCTGGCCACAGTTTTGTAAAAGAGAGGTAAAAATTAACTTCGCTAAATAAACAGTACCTCTGGTAGATTACTGTTCTCTTAACCAGTTACTGTTCTCAGAGATATCAATTCTACAAAATCAGCAGTTTCCAGCAACATACATGTATTCTGTGTATTTTGCTATTTCAAAGCAATAGCTCGCTTGAGAGTTAACAATTCAGAAAGTTAAGATGAAGTCTAGCAAGATAACGAAAACATCCCATTAAAGAATTCCACAGTAATATCCGGCCTTATTGGTCTAGTGCGCAGGCCATAAAACATAATCCCTTTTTCAAAACTCTAGTACGTGGAGCCGATGTACTTGTATCGCACGAAGGGTACCCCGGTACCTACGCCGAATAAAATGACTTGGGTCCCTCCTTTATCAGAGGCCTTGATTTATTTGGTAGATGAGATTGTTTCTTATTTATAACGTGTAACTTGTTATTGAAAGTGTGAAGTATCTTTATGTTCATCGAACTTATTAGGTTCAGGGTGTGATAACTTTAAATTGGCAAATCAAGTAGTAATCTGGGAAAAAATCTAAGGATTCCGTTAGATCCCTTGAACTTTATAGAGGAGATTAATATTTCTCTAAGCATATTCTAAAAACAGGAAATACTTTCCCAGGGTTGAAATTAGAAGGAAGGCCAAAAATTAAGCATCCCAGAATTTTGATATAATATGTACATACATTGAAAAGGCAAAATAAACGTAACTCTAAAGTTTCAAGATTTCCTTTCTATTCTCTATATCTTTTCAACTTCTGGCACTTAAGACATGTAGTTACCTGGATGAAATTCGGCTTTGCACGCTGCCCGCTGAACGCCTAATATCCAGGCATAAATTAATGATGTGATTCAGTTCTTCGTTTCTAGTCGGGATATAGGTTACTGAATGTCATTTTCTACTAAGATTCATTTTATTGTCCATTAATTTCATATTGTCACTTTCATAAATCGATTATTTTCTCAAAAAAAAAAAATCTGCAATCGACGGAATAAGTCGATTGTTAGCAGCTAGTTCTACGTTATATTATTTGAAAGGAGGTATTACTGAGGAATTCATGGACAGCATGCCACTCTAAACTGGTTCGATGATCGCGAACAATGAAAGAATAACATTCTTTTTGCTATAGTTGTATAGTAAGCTTCTTAAATTGTATACTCCATTTCTTGAAGTTTCATTATTAGTTGCTCGTGAGCATATTGAATACGGAACAAAATTATTTGGCCTTCATCTATAAGGTATCTACTATAATGTTATATATTCTTGGCCAAGTATATTGCAATAAACAAAGTTCATACTAATATTGGGTATATTGAGGTAATCAGGTTATAGTGCAAACGTTGAATGTTCATTCTATGAGTTCTTATGATTCTTCAGATGTGTTGTTGTGACCAATAAAGCACTGAATACATGGTAGATGATGAAACTCTCAAAACATTCTTCTCAAAATTTATACATGATACATGCAAAGAATTCATTTACGAGTATATGGATATTTGTCAATTCTGAGTTTTCTTCCCAGACCATTGCAAAACAAAGAGTGCCAATATTATAATACAATCAAAACGAACAAAAACTTCACATTTGAAATTTTGCCATGATTGTATGTCAATTTGCATATTAAAATTTAATTTTATAATATTAATATTTATCAATAAATGTAATATATTTATTAATACGGTCTCCATCGTAAAAGATTGAAAATGACTTCCTGGCAAATAATGCAATACCTAACTAACATATCTCAGGCACTACTGCAAAAAAAATATAACAACTTGAAGGTGAATCTAATTGAGACAAACTTTAATTGACGTATGTGATGAATAGAATCGGAATTGAAGATAGAGGTTCGTGATGTTGGAGACCTCGATAAATCCCGGAGACCATAGCTAGTGGAGCAGGAGGTGGTTCAACAATAAGCCCGTTCCAGTTTAAATGAGATGGCCGTAGTGGAAGTGTGATAGAATCAAGTATTACTCTCAGTAACGGAATATGTCAGCAGAATCGAGAGCAAAATAACAGTAAGTAGTCATATTGAAAAATGTTGTAATAACTTAATTTTTCTAGGCAAAACTAAATGATTCGAACCTGATTTATTTCAGCAAATGAAACAAATGATAGAAACTTCATGAGGAAGAAGGCAAAATCATTTTCAGGTGATATGCCTGATAGCGAACTTAAATGAAATAACTATTAAGAGTTCGATTTTCAGTAGTTTAGTAAATTAATGTGACTATAATTTCGCTTACACAGTAGCTGTGTTAGCATGGAAATTCATCCCGTAAGCTTCACCTTCGTCGACTTCGGAAGTTGAGGTTCCAAATTTTGACTTCGGCGAAGAAACGATAACGAAAAAAGAGAACGATTCTGATGATTCATCTATGAAGGGTATTTTGTAATATTTGTTTGAAGAACCTACTGTGTTGACAAAACTATAATCACATTTATTCATTAAACTAGTGAGAATCGAACTTTTAATAGTTATTATATTTAAGTTTAGAATGGAAATTCATAACGAAAGCTTCACCTGCGGCATCTTCGGAAGTTGTAGTCCCCATTTTAGACTCCGGGAAAGAAACGATAACGAAGAAAGAAAACGATGTTGATGATTCAGCTATGGAGAGTGGAAGAAAGTGGAAAAAAATGCAGCGAAACAATTCAGAAATAGCGGATAAGACAAACGGTCATTCAAAATAACTATAAATGAAGATAGCATTAAAGTCAAAACAAAAGTTACATGTGAGGCGCTTATTATTCTTTCGAGTTTGCAGAACAACATTGAGACCAGTGGAAGAGAAGCTGTATACACAAATGCTTATGGAATTATCAGAAATTGATCGATTCCTAGAATCGAAAGCCATTATTGTCGTGCTGATACCCAAAATAGTTCATGGAAGGAAAAGGTACTTTTGTTGAGCATAATTCATACTACCAATGTAAATATAAAAAAAGACTACATCTTACCGGGCATACTACAAACTATTCACGAAGGAACTTGATGTTGTATTCTTTGAAAAAAACCAGATCGGTGCAGTCTTAACATGGAATTTGAAAATTGTTCGGAAGAAACAAAAATACTGATCCAAGGTAAATATGGAACTCATCCAATGAGAAGAGATAGAGGAAATGATAAACTGTCCAATAAATTCATCGTTCAATACAATCTTTAAGTGACATCACCCTGACCACTTGAAAATACTTCTTCTTTTCATCACGCATAAAGATTAGACTATACAATTTATTATGTGCAAGCTCCTTGAACAATGATGTTACTTGATATATTAGGCAGACGGGGTACAAACGTAAATACACCCCCGTTTGTGACAAGGGTAAGGGAAAATGTATTAGATATCACAGTGAGTACACCGAACTTGAATGATCTAGTGATAAACTGGAGAGTATAGGTAGGACCCTCTCTACCAGATCAGAGAATACATTCTAGGTGTGTTGAAAACTGACCCTTCTGAGCCAATCCTCAGAAGGAATCCTGGGAGAACAGACTAGCACAAATGTAGCACCAATCTGAGAGCAAATCTATCACATATCTAGATCGGAGGGCTAGATATCACTCAGAACTGAGAAACGATCTCAAAGAAATAAATGAGGCAAAACTCGAAGCGTACAAATCGAGCTGCCTCATACAACAAACAAAAATTGTAGGGACATTCCTTGGTGAAATAGTCATGTAGCAAAACTAAGATCCGGAACACGTAAACTCTTCAACAAAGCCAAGTATAATGGAGATTGGCAAACCAATACCGAGCAACTCATCACCTACAAGAAAGAAATAAGAAAGGCTAAGAAAAACAGCTCCAAAATTTTATGAAGATATCGACCCTATACTTGCTGCGGCGAGACTGCATGAAGTCATGGCGAAAAGAAGAGTCGATACCACAATGACATTGATGAAAGCAGATGATAGCTATACAGAAAGTGAGGAGAGAAGAGCTCAGCTCTTATTAGACACTCACTTTGCTGGGAGCGAACCCAGTAGTATAGGGCAAATATAAGAACAATATGACAAACCTGCTAGAGAAGCCACAAGGATAGCCAGACACATGTTCTGCAGTGGTGGGATGAGATGGGCAATGAGCACCTTCAAACCATTCAAATCCACAGGAATTGATGGGATCTTACCATTCCTCCTTCAGCGAGGTCAAGGGGAAATTCTACCACACATAGTAAACATCAGTCGAGGTGATTTGGACCTAGCATACATACGCGAGGTACGGAGAAGAGCCAAGGTCACCTTCATTCTTAATACGGGAAAAAGGAACAGAACGCACCCCAAATATCTGCGAATAATCAGTCTCAAAAACGGTAGAGAAACAACTGACAACTATATCAGAATAGTGTCCCTGAACCAACGCCAGCATGCTTACCTAACGAGTAAATCTATGGAGACCGCATTGGTGCAACTGACAGATGAAATGCAGGATACCTTAAGGAATAAAGAAACTATAATTTGTGGCTTTCTAGACATAGAAGGGGCTTTCGACAGTACATTACATGAATCAGTCAAAAAAGCACTAGAAGACAGAAGATTAGATGATACGACAACCAGTTGGCTGTCGCGACAGAAATAGGACAAGAATCTGTTTTCACTTGCACAACTAGAGAATGCTCACAAGGGAGAGTGGCCTCCTCAATTATATGAAGCTTAACTGTTTACCCACTCCTCTGCAATCTGACCGATCTCGGCATACTTCGTCATAGTTATGTCGCTGACATAGTCATATTCGCAAGAGGTAAGTTGTGGAACGTCTTCAGCGACATAGTTCAAAGAGACTTTGAATATACTGAATAATGGCGACAATCGATGGGAGTTACCGTCATCTCCACCAAAACCACCTAGATGGCCTTCACATGAAGGAGGAATCCTAACCTCAAAACCATCGAACAGCATGGCAGCGTTATTGAGTGAAACTCGGAAAGATAACTGCCAAAGCTACTAAGCCTTCAACAGTGTGCAGAAACTGTGCAGAAAAAAACTGGGTTTGTAACCATAATACCCTGCATTGGATGTACTTAGAAATAGTGAGACCAATCATTACATATGAGTCAGTGGTCTCGGGTAGCAGTACTAGCCGGGACAGCTCAAGGATAAATCTATCGAAAATCTAAAGACTAGCTTGAATATGCTTAACAGGTACTATGAGAACATGCCCAACTGCTACTATAGAAGTATCTCTAGCCTCACACTCCTCCATATAGTGATGAAGAAACGGCGATAAGGACAAAATATACAATGACTGCAGAGGGAACCACCAAATTTGAAGTTGGGCCCCTCCTTGTGAATGAGCAAACCTGGGACATTCCCTAAGATGAGATGAGAAAAAGCTTCGCAGAAGAATTTAAAACGAAACCGAGTCGCAAAAATGGATGGGATGAATACACCATCCCTAGACTCAGTAGAGAGACCATTAAATGGTACACTGATGGCTCCAAAACAACAGAAGGAACTGGAATAGTAATGGGCCTGGAACCAAATACTCCGAAAGCTCAGGCAAATGCTCGAGCATTAACCAAGCGTAGATTCGTGCTATGGGAAAATGTGTCCAGTTCAAAATATAAAGAGATTTTCGCAGGCAGGAAATAGTCATCATGTCGGATTGTCAAGCAGCTATCAATGAGCTGAGCTCCCACATGGTCAGCTACAAGATGATCTGGGAATGCTAGAAAACTGGAAAAACTAGGCAAGAAAAACGCAGCTACCCTCATATGGGTTATGGGACACACTGGGGTAGAGAGTAACGACAGAGCTAAAAAGGACCGGAACATCATTTGTGGAACCTGAGCTCTTCTGAAGGATGAGCGTCAGCACAATATTGGAAGAAGTTGAGAAAGAAGTAGACAACAAAGATCATACTACTGAATAGGTCTGCAAGAACTGAAGCAAGCAAAGATACTTCTGAGGAACTACAACCAAAAGCGATCTAATGACTGCATCAACCCAAGTAAGAATAAACTCAGAATACTAACCTGAATGCTAAGAGGGCACTTTCGGTTGAAAGGACACCTCAACAGGATCGGATTAGTAGAAGAAAACAGGGCATATTCTGTGAGGGGACTCACCTAATGCGAGGCTATCCGATATACAGCTGAACTTTCTTGAAGCCACAGGGTTGGAGAATTTGCTATAGCCGCTGAGGTATCCTGAAGGGCGCAGCAGCAGAACACGATAAAGATTTCAGGTCGCAATGTGCAAACATCCTCAACACAATGCATTAAACCTTCAAATAGTTCAAATAAATTCGAAAGCTTAATTTATCATCTTTCAATAATTGATAAATTCCATAATTTGTTTTCTAAATTTACAATACAACCCGTTTATAGATGTAAGAACAAATTAAAATTTTTTAGGCAATTCTTTTAACAAAGTTTCCGAGTTCAACAAATTCGGGATTTACAGAATCGATCGTTAGTCGTATTCAAAATTGTATGTGACTCCAACGATAGGGAACTTTTAACTCGTTATAAAGAACATTTTGCTCATATGAAAGAAAATAATGAAGAAAAATCAACGTTAGCCGAACATATTTCAAATACAGGTCACACTTTTTATCGAAAAAGCTTATCACTTTCAAAACACAGTACGCTCGAATATCTAGATAATTTAGAAGGAATGATAATGTATAAACGAAAAATCAATTTATTGAATTACAATTTGCCTCCAGCTGAAGGTAACTCATTGATTGAATTATTAACCCCAAATAGTATCAAAACAGGCACATTTTTTTCCTGATTCGGTTTATTCTGATGATGGTTACTTGGCAACTGAAAGGTCCTCAGTACTTGAACAGTATTTTCAGTCGATAGGGGTGATTATTTCTTATTCATGATACTACATTACCATAACACTTGAAGTAATTTGAGAAATCTTATTCAACACTACTTGAACACATAGGTACTCTTACATGTCACATCTCTATTAATTGCATTAATTGCTCTCTGTCTCGCTCCTCTGGCTTCATTGGATGACTTCCAACAGATCGTTGATATGGAGCACAAACAAAGTTGGTGCCCTGACATATGCCTGTGAACGCCAGCGTTGATAGCCATTGTACTGGAGGGTACTCAGTCAACCACCACATGAAGTGATCTATCTGAGAGAAAACTTAGTAGCAAGCGACGGAGTTGAGGCGGCAAACCATATGACGGAAGTTTCCTTAGACGATCTTAGTGCCAGACTCGGTCAAATGCTTTGGACATGTCCAATACTACAGCTAGCGATTCCCCATATTTTCCAATAGATTTCTGTCACATATGTGTTACGTAGGCCAGCAGGTTTGGTTGATCTCTGCAGACGAAAGCAATATTGCCGGTCATTCACGAATTTGGAGATCTCTAGATGTTGAATGAGTTCGATCCTGATTACATTAGATCACATTAGAGGTCACAAATGATAGTGCAATGAGTTTATTATCATCAGGAAGAACCTGCTTTCCTTTTTTCGAATCAGTTTGACTATAGTTTTCTTCCAGCTGGAAGGAAACACACGAAGTTGCTATGAAAAAG
This sequence comes from Endomychus coccineus, assembly GCA_958510875.1. Taxonomy (NCBI): domain Eukaryota; kingdom Metazoa; phylum Arthropoda; class Insecta; order Coleoptera; family Endomychidae; genus Endomychus; species Endomychus coccineus. Next base: position 121,494,375 of record OY294068.1, on the reverse strand, counting down.
TGAACAACCTGCAGAAAACTGGTGTTAATTATGGGGGACGTTCTTTGAGAACGACGAGGTGGAATCCCGTCTGTCCACATTCTTGGTATTGAGAACAAGCAGATTGAACCTAATTGTGTGCTGGCTCAAGACAATTTGAAGTCAAAGTCGGTATATCATGTTGAATTGTGCTCCGATTAAATCGTACAAATAAGAGTTAATACTTAACATTCATGAAGACCTTTGGAAAGAATAATATCTTGGGATAATATTAATGTGAAATTATACGAAGTACGTATATACGTAATATAACAAGTACATTATGAAGTAATACAACGTTATATACCTACAACTAATCACATAAAATCTGAAACAGCTGTTACTGATTCAAAGAAAATCATCACTGCAAGAAATGTAAAATTATAATGCCACCTTCAATTATATAAAAATCTACTTCGGTGAAAAATTCGAATTACTACACGAAGAAATTAAAGTTATGAAAAGTGAACTGAATATATTCAAACAACAGCTAATAGGAAATTCTGAAAAAAAATGAGAATCTCTTGAATTGACCAAACGTAAAAATAACATTGTAATTTTTCGATATGATGCAAATGACGAAATTAAAGCCACACTAAATGAACTAAATGAGACTTTACAGCTAGAAATAAGCGAACAAAAAATTTTAGGAAGGGCAACACATAAATTGTTGTTGAATTCATATCATACACCTGACTAAATTGGAGGTATTAAGAAACTGCCATAAACTCAAAAATTCAACAATATTTAGAAACAATGATTCATCTCTGAAACTTCTGAAAGAGCAGTTAGATCTTGAGGGAATATCTGAAGCAAGCTCGTGTAAAGAAGCTGAGGTTCCACATAAAAGGTAACAAATTATATATTGGGTATGAGGTATAAACATCTGAACAACTGTTCAACGTACAAAATTATAGATATAAATAACTTAAAAGCCATAGACCTTTACCTCACTTTCCATGTGAAAACATTCAATATTATCTATATATGGCTCGCCTAACTCAAGTTCTATTGATTCTACTAATAGTCTAGATTTATATTCGAATTCGAAGAAAGATAACACTGATTATAGTTTTTTCATCAAATACTAAAAGATATGTGGATGAATATATAAATATAATGAGTGAAAATGGTTATATCTCAACCATCAATGAATCTACAAGGGTATTAAAAAATTCAAAGTAATGTATATATTTTTGAAATATCGAATATAATATAACAGATATGATTCTACCAATTGTCAATTTGACGATGGATGAATTTGTGAACACAACAGACAAAACAGTTGAAAAATTAACATATCAAATTAAAATAATAAGAAAAAAAAATCTTAGATCACCGAAGGTTTATTTAAATCAAAACAACACGAAGAGAAGCTTTTCAAAAAATATAGAGTGAATCTAAGTAATAAAAAATTGTAAATAACTTCAAAGAATATAGAAACGAATTAACATATATGATAAAGACATCCAAAAAACGTTACTATCAAAATAAACTGGAAAATTACAAAATTGATTCAACACAGCTATGGAATGTTATCAAAGGAAATTTGTAATAAAAATAGTGGTAAGCAAAAAAATAGACAAAATTAAAGTCACTACCGACTCTGACCAAGCAACTAACATATTTATGACCCAAATACAAGACTGTCAATTAAAAACTACTGCAACATTAGAACTAAATCCAAACTCAAAAAATCGTAAACGGAATTCCTGGATTACCGATGGATTAATCAAAAGTATAGAAGTACGAGAAATCTTAAGAAAAAAATGTATTAAACATCCTACAAATACTCAATTAAAAGACGAATATAAGAATTATAAAAATCGACTACATACTCTAATTCGAAATACAAGAACTGAATACTTTAAAACTGGAAAACAAAATAATAAAGAAAACAAAAAAGAACTTTGGAATACAATACGCGAATCAACTAACGAAAAAATAATTAAATATGAAATTGGTGACATTATAACAAAAAAGGCGACTTATTATCAAAATTGCAACGAAAACAACAAGCAAACGAATTTAACAAATTTTATACTAATATTGGCCATACTATGGCCCGTATTATAAAAAACTCGTCTATACACAAACTTCCTAAATCAAAAATCTTCAAAAAATCCATGTTTCTGAATACAATAAGTAGAGTTGACATTATCAGACAAATATGTAATCTAAAACGTACCAAGTCCAGTGGCTTAAATAGGGTAACGGTTGATGCCATAATTCAGGTTGAAGAAAACATCCTTCGTGTCATATTGTCAATACCATCTTTAATACTGGAATTTTTCCGAGTGAACTAAAAAAAACCTTAATAACGCCGATATACAAAACTGGAGATAAAAAAATCATAACCAATTATCGTCCTATCGCTATCATTTCAAATATCGCTAAAATAATCGAAAAAATCATCAAATCAAAACTTACTCAATTTTTAGAAGCAAACAATCTGCTATCCCCATTCCAATATGGCTTCCGGGCATGTAAAGGAACAGAAAATGCTATTGACAATATCGTAAATCAAACTTATTCAAACATGGACAGAAGTAAACCAACTGCCGCCATATTTCTCGATTTTTTTCCAAAGCTTTTGACACTGTCAGCCATGAGATATTATTGAACAAGCTAGAGTCACTAGGAATTAGAGGTATCGTTAACAATCTTTTTAAATCATATCTAGATAACCGAGAACAATATACAAAAATCGCAGGAGTGTTAAGTGAACCAGCAACATCAAATTATGGAGTGCCTCAAGGCACAATTTTAGGACCAATCTTGTTTTTGGTGTACATAAACGACCTCCTATACTTATTTTAATTAGTACAAGTCCAGCAAATTAATAAAAACGGAAATTAAAAACATAAATTACACAATAAAGCAACATGAAACTCTTGTAATCCCAATTTCTTATAGATAGATTATTATTGAAAAAAATACTATTCAGACTGTAAAACGCATTTAGATTCCCAAATTATATCACTAAGCCATACTCTCCTTTGTAATCCAGTATAATTACAGTAACGAAATGAAAATCTTAAATTATAATTCTTTCTCAATTATGTGAAATTGTAGTTTAGTATTAAATTATTTTATATTGATGTTTCTCTCTTGTGATGAATACATGGAGTTAAGTGCTCATGCACGGGCAAAGCCCGTATGAACACATTTACTTTATATGCAATTAAGATTATTGGCGTACTTTTGAGATAAAGATTAACTATTGTACTATTATATTATATAATTTGATGTATGCACAATAAAGCTTCTTCCTTTCTTTCTATAATTACAAACAGCAATATCATTGCAGATGAATGTAATCAGTAATATGCTACATTGGGAGAGAATCTAGCCAAAAATTATATAAAATTAAAATATAGGAAGAAAAAATCCTTTCTCTTCATCTTCTTCCCAAAGATCAAAAAGAAGTAAAAAATATTGTACAAACACTAAAAAATAGAAAGCTGTTGCTTATGATGAAATTAGAGCTGAACACCTAAAACTAATCAAAGAAACAAGTTGAAAACCTGTAGCATACCTACTGAATAGAATATTTCAGACTGATGTATTTCTAAGGAAATGTAAATTAACTGTGATGAGACCATTGTATAAAAACGAAGATAAATTATAATTGGAAAATTACAGACCCGTCTCACTCATTTCTAATACAACAAAAATTATAGGAAAGATCCTCGGGCAACGTTTAACATCATTCGTTGAAGAATTCGATTTATTATCTGAACAGCTGACTTAAACAAAACACACGGACTAAAGATGCAAGGTTGCAGTTAACAAATTTAATATATAGCTCATTAGACAGAGGTAAAAAATGGTTGTTTATTAGACAGAAAACAATGTGTTAAAATACAAGATTCTGTGAGCGAGTTTCCTACTGTGAAATATGTAATTCTGCAAGGTACAGTGATCGTCCCAATTTCATTCAATATATAACTTAACATTATGTTTTTTACTAAATCTACTGGTGTAATAATAAGCTTCGCAAGATGACATGGTAATATGCTACGAAGACTCAACATGGCATGATCTAAAGTGTAAAGCAGAGTTAGATTTATTGAATATAAAAGAATGGTTTGATCAAAAGTTACTCAGCATAAATTTCACAAAAAATTTTGTTATGCCATTTGGCATACATAAAAATACATTGCCTGACTTCGATAACTTGTGTTAAGCTAGGCAATGGACGAGAATTTGAAATAAAAACCGAAGCCTATATGAAGTATCTTGGTATAATGATTGACATGCATTTAAAATGGAATTTCCAAAACAGCTTAGTTGTTAAGAAATTACAAAATACATTACTTGAATCAAAGCATTTGAAAGATACCTTGAATCTAAAACAGTTGGAAACATTTTATTACTCACTAGTGGAAACACATATGGTATGGGCTGCTATCATGGGGAGGGGCAAATAAAACACTTATTCCATTCCTTGGAAATTGTGCAAAAAAGAATCATACAAATTATAATGAAGGAATCGCTTCAGTGTCAGTGATAATCTATATAAAATTTCGAAAATGTTAGATCATGGACCCCTTTTCTACTATAAAATTTTACAAAGAGAACACCTGAAGAAGAAATTCTTGACTTATTGTTAAGTTATATTATTCATCCCCTCGAATTTCATAGCGTTCGTTTATTTATATGTTCACATATTTATTATAGGCTACTGATTAATATTGAGAATATTCATTCATTCCATCATTTTAATATATTGTATTTTTTTTTTTGGTTCTCACGTACAAGCATCGACCTTAGTGCGCATTCTTCGTTTATTCAAGAATATACTTCGAGTATTGTAACCAAAATTGTGAAAGTATGCATATGAATGAACTATTGTCAAATGGCGGTCGATGGTAGCAATATTAGGAGGGTCCTCCACTTGTGAATTGCTGAAAATATTCCAGCATAACGGTTGATTTTTCTTGTTGTATAGAAGCCAATGTGCCACCATCTTTATTTAAGGAAGGAAGTGAAATTTCTATCAATTGCCTTGGCGAAAATCCAAAACGTACGGGAGCCATTCGTGCATTCGATAAGCTTCAGATGTTCAGATTCATAAACCAAAGATAAACCTGGTAAGTTTCCTTCAAACTGCTAGAATCCAATTTTTCATCCCATACCTTTCTCCACTTCATTCAACTTGACTATTTGTGACATGAAGTCCACAAAGATAGGCTTAATCGACCCTGCCGCTTCTCCAATAAAATCATTCACATAAAATTTACATCAAGAAGATGAGAAAGGAATCTTAGGTAATATTTTCAAACTTAAGACCAGTCAGAATAATATCATTAAAAAATTAAATGTATATATATCGCTAACTTCGTAACTATCGAAATTAATAAAACAATGACAGCAATCAGAATCTGATCGAACAAAAATTGTGGAGCTGGGAACGGCCGTCAATGAGTCATCCTATTCTCTTTATTTAGGAATATTTAACATATTAAGATCACTTGAATAGTAGACTTCCGCGGATAGCTAATCTTGAAAAATCTTGGCTTCCGGATGGATTCCGCGTCATAATAGCTCGACTTGATGCCGACGTTTCGCCAACCATTACAGGTGGCATCTTCAGGGTAGGCTTGAGGTTTGAACTGAAACATATTAGATCACATGAAATTCAATTCAAATTCACTTTTGAATTTTATCTCTGAAATCGAAAATGCAGTTTTGCCACAATTCATTGTACATATACATTGAAATACAGTGAGGACCCTTCCACCTGTAGTGAAAAGCCCAAGAAATTAGGGTTAACTTGTATTTCTATCCCATGTACGGAGAAGAAATATGGAATGTTTTATTCTATAATTTCTATACTATAACTTCCGAACTACATTAAAGTAAACAAGTTTCCAGCTTTATATCTTACATTCTTAGATATTCCATGGATTTTTGAGATTCACGTGTTTTCATTTGTTTTTTGAGTCAAATAGTATCAGATCAGTATCAGCTTGTATTGTCATATTCTACTGAATTCAATTTCAGGTGATTAATATTCAGAAAGATTTCCAAAGGATAGTGCAAGGTAATTGCAATCCTGTCAAAAAAATAATTTTGAATAAGTATACATAGAAGAAACTAAACTATATTCCATTTATAAGGAAGATGCATTCTTGGAGGAGATTATTGAATCTATTAAAACTACAGATTTTAAATACATTAGTATTCATTAGTGTTACCGAATGTTGGATTCCTGTCGTTTTTTTTTCCATTATTTATATCAATAACTAATAGTTCAAGGAAAACCAGTATACTCAGAAAATAATGAGAATATCTCATGTTATTACTCATAATTGAGAATGTACATATACATCATAGAAAAAATTATTTCTAGTAATATGATAATCAATATTCTAAATTCAATACTGTTACCGACATGATACGTATTTGTGATTTTAGAGTGTTTGTGTTACCAATTATGCGAGAAAATTTCCAACAGCACAAATTTCAGTGATACAAGTTGAGCTAAATTTATGTAGAAGAGACAGACTTGTGCATTTTGCAAATCCTAGTAGTTCTACGTTTGCCGAGATTGAGGGAATAACATTTCAATTGAATTTTTATAGTAACCCTCATATTCCTGAAAGTACAAGAACAACATTTGACAATAGTCCAAGTCGTCTCTCAGGAATGGATATTATTCCAGCTCGTACTTCAACAGAAGCAATTATATTGAGCCGTATTTGTGGTATATGTAAGTTCGTTTGTTTAATTAAATTACGTGAACAATATTTTAAGTAAATATGTATGGGAACAGCGCTCCGTTATGTTCGACAGTGTCCTTACAAACTACAAGCTCCCTTCTAACAAGTTCTCCTAAAAATTGAAGCATATGTCGACCTTATTGAAAACAGAGAAAAAGTTCTTGGATAGCAAATTAAAACGTGTGGAAGATGGCAGACATCAATGTTGAAGATTTTAAGAGTGTATGTATGTGACAAGTTTCCGAGGCCAGAAATGAGCAATTTTGCAGAAGAGATATTTTGGGAAATTTTAAACATTTTGTCTCAGTTTTTATTTCATGAGCCTAAAGGCATCACAGTCCTTCTCGAAAACATTTACTCCTCCAACAAAAAGAGAATTAAATATAATTACACAAAATGTAGTAATTTGTGCTGGATTGAATAAATCACTTTTATTTCAAAATTTGAAGATAAAAGCAAATTAACTGAAACAAGAGGAACATTGTATCTTACTTATGGATGAAAAGACTCTGAAGACTCACCTGTTCTATAATTTTGATGAAGACGAGATAATAGGATTTGAGGATTTAGGTAGTGATAAAAGGAAATATGCAGAAAATGCTTATGTTCTAACGATTAAAGGAATCAAGAATCAAGAATCAAGAATCTTTATTCATATTAATAATGTTTACACATTTTACAATTGTCAATAAAATATAAAAAATAGTCACAATAACAAAGATAAAAATAGTAAAATTAGTTTGACAGAACGTTACTCTTACAGGTAGGACAAAAACGTTTAAGAATTTAAAGATAAAGTATTTAAGTTACTTGATAAGGAAAATTTATCTGTTGAATAAAGAGCTGATGACACCAGAAAGGTCTTGACAACAGTTTTAAACTTATTTGGAGAGTAATTTCTAACCTCTGGAGGAAGTTTATTAAAATAAGAAAAAGCATTGTTCTCATGTGCGCTGAGAGTCTTTGTAAGTCGACCAAAATCTTTCCTTATGTCGTATTTATTTCTTGTATCATGCTCATGTACATCATATTGGAGAGGTACCTCTCAAGAGCATAGCAAAAACATGAAAAAATGTACAAACAGGGAAACGTTAAAACATGAAGATTTATAAAGGCATGCCTACAATCATCTCGATACTTAATACCGGCCACAATACGTCTCGCCTTTCTTTGTAAACCAAAGATTTTTTCTCTGGCAGCTGCTGAGTTTCCCCACACTATAATTGCATAGGATATTAGAGATTCACATAATCCGTAGTTGGCAGTGAGCAAAACATTATTTGAAACAGTGCCCGAGAGGCTGCGCAAGGCATAAATATTTTTTGCAATTTTTTTTGCTAGTTCGTCTACATGAGTATTCCATGTGAGAGTATTATCTACATGAACTCCTAAACATTTTACACTAGAACAATTGCCTTCAATTGTTTCATGATTTCTTAGTGTTAATAAGAGTGTTTGCGTCTTCCCTATGTTAACACTGAGTCTATTTGCAGTGAACCAAACCAAGGCTCTCGACTGCGCCTGCTTTGTGGCCTCCAAAACCTCCCCTAGAATTTTACCTATTATAGAGAAGTTGGAGTCATCAGCGTATAAAAAGCTTTCAATATCCGATAAAAAATTGGGCAAATCATTTATGTAGATCAAAAACAGTATAGGTCCCACAATGGAGCCCTGAGGGACTCCCATCGTCAGATCTCCACTTTCCGACATAGCGCCCTGGAAATTTACGACTATTTTTCGGTCAGTTAAGTAAGACTTTATGAGACGATTACTGTTTTGTGAAAATTTGTATCTTTCTAGTTTTGCTAGTAAGATTTCCATGGAGAGGCAATCGAAAGCCTTACTCAAGTCCATGAAAATAGACATATTGAACTTGCTACTTTCAAAAACCTTTAAGGTAAAATCAACAAATTTGCGGATAGCATCGATAGTGGATCGTTTTTTGCGAAATCCAAATTGATTCTCGCTGAATAAGTTGTTTGTTTCAAAATAATTGAGTATCTGATTGCACATAAGTTTTTCTAGAATTTTACTGAAAACCGGCAGAACAGAAATTGGCCTATAGTTACTTAAGGTAGAAGTATCACCTTTTTTATGTAAAGGTAACACTAGAGCTAGCTTAAGGTAGTCTGGAAAAATACCTTTCATCAAACACCTGTTAAAGAGTTTTGTCAGAGGTGAAACCAGTAAGTCAACGTTTTTTTTAATTATTGAAATGCTTAAACCAAAAGCGTCTATTGCTTTTGTGGTTTTTAAAGATAATATTGTGTCCCTGACTTCAATATAAGAGACGCATGAAAAGGAAAAATGTTCATTAGGTAGAACAATATTATGCATTAGATCTATTGGACTAATGGGAGAAATAGGTATGTTTAATGAAACCCTCTATTGGTGCATTCAGGAAGTAAGTTTTAAAATCACTTGGTGTAATCTTTGATGAATTGTTTTCGTCTGAGGCAGATCTTTTATTTTTTATAATATTCCAGATTGTTTTATTTTTGTTTCTTGATTTTTGAATTTTTTTATTATTAACGTCAAGTTTAGCATTTTCAATAGCTGTTCTATAAAAAAAAAACGAAATTTATTCCTGGCTGTCTTTAAATCCTCAGTTTTATAAGTATTGTACATAGCACTAAGCAAGTCCAGATGACGTCGCATATCCTTTAGAGAATTTGAAAACCAGCTTATCACGTTATCACATTTTCTAGTTTTCGAAGGAAATTTAGGAAAGGCTAGTTGAAAGGCAGAAATTATATTTGATTGAAAGGTACAAAAAACTTTGTCGACATTCATTTTCTTTTATAAAGTCAAAGCAAAGTTGTTCTAAAATATTACGAAGCTGCAATAGTCCCTTTTGTGAAATGAGTCTCCATAATTCAGTGATTTGTACAGTGTCCTTTACAGGTATATTCACTGACAGAAATTGATCACAATGGTCCAGGAGCCAGGAATTTACTACAGATGCCGTGTAATCATCAAAGGAAAACTTAATAAAAATGTTATCAAGACAATTCTGTCCTCTGGTAGGATCATAGATAGTTCTAATGAAACCAAACGTGGTAAGGAGTTCTATAAAAGTTTTTGTTTTATTGTTTATAACATTAAAATTTAGATTAAAATCGCCGCATAAAATGAGGTTATGATCTTTATTTAAATTTAAAATCTGGTCGATGACATCGATAAAGCGATCAAACTCTCCGTTTGGCGGTCTATATAAGCTTATTATGATAATATTTTCATTATCACACAAGGTTGCACACAGTTCACAGTGATTCTCGATCGAGTAAGAGTTTATCCCGTTCAAGTTTTTGAAAGCTAAATTTTTCCTGCATAAAGTTAACACTCCTCCATGTGTAGACAGGGAACGACTAAAAGAACTGGCAAGATTCCAGTTTTCCATGAACCAGACTTCACATTCCAGAATGTTTAACCAATGTTCGCTAATTGAAACAATGTCGTAATGGTTTTGGGACAAAAATGCTTTCAGTTCATTTTTTTTGTTACGGATACTTTGAATATTTATGTGAAGAATGGAAAATAAGGTTTTATTAGTAGGTTTTACTTTATTCCCTTGATTCCGCTCGCCAACCGAAAATTTGTACCAGGACTTTTCAGTTATTGGATCGCTCGAAGTTTTGTCCTTTAATTCTCTTGGTTTGAATTCAATGTAACGCTTTACTCGTAGCCCGTTGCATCAGAAATTTGGCTGAAGCAGTTGATCTTTAGAGTTGGCAGGGAAAGAAACTTTAAAGCTCCGATACTCTTTGGATCTAACATTAAGTTCTAAACATTCAATTTTAATATTTGGTATGGCTTTAGTTACGTATTCAATTAGTTTTTCTTTTGAGCAATCTAAGTGAACTCTCGAAACATGAAGGTGATGTTTTGGAATAAATGCATCTAGGCCCTTATCTAAGGTAGATCTGGTGCCGAATATAATGTTGTTATTAGTAGGAAGTCGTCCTTTGGGGCGTTCTTCTCGGATTCTGAAATTAGCATTTTTGTTTGATTTTTTTCCTAAATCCAAAGGCGTAGTTATGTTGTTGTTTAATTTATTTCCATCCGTATCCCCGCGTGGACGTCTAGAGTTAATCCAGTTATTTTGGGATGGAGACGAAGTTGGCAGTGTGTCAGATAAAGGGGCTGTTTTAAGGTCAGCATTTTCAATGTTTTGTTTCCGTTTCGGTGAACGAGTAAGATGTTTTGTATGAGGTATTTGTGCAGCAACAGCTGATGTAGAAGCAACAGCAGCAGCTGGTGTAGAAGAGGCAGCACTAGAGTCGAATAGGTACATATACCTATTGGAAACAACCATCATCATACACCTTTGTAAATACGGCATGCTGAAACCTATAATAGATACTGTTTTACATTGTCGAAAAATTGGATTGAATAATGTGGATGATACGGGATCAGATTTTATTAAGTTATTTTGAATCTTAGAAATATCATCTGAAAAACCATATTTTATATGCAATAACAAGATTTATAATTTTTTCGATCCACTACATATGTTGAAAGCAGCGAGAAATAATTTAATGAATAATGTATTAATTCATATATGAAAATGGAAAACGTCTTGTAGTTTTTTCGAAACATTTTATTATACAGATAGAAAATTGAACAACAGAGTTGATACGAAATTACGCAATAATCACATAACGTCCATTAATTTTGAAAGAATGAAAGTCAAACTAGACACTCAAGTACCAAATTCCACAGTAGCAGCTGGTTTATCGACTCATATAGTTTCAGTAGGATTGCCTATAGAAGTAGAGTTTATTGTAAAATTCATCATTTTCTTAGATCAATTGTTTGATTTGTTCAACTCTAGCTGTAAATCTGGTTCAAAAAACTATTTCGGGCATTTACATGTTTCGACTATCAAATTGGTTCATTGATAGAGGATCAACATTATCTGAATTCTATTTCAGTATTAAATGGTGAAGGAATACATACCGCAGGAACAAGTTGATTCCTGAACTGCTAGAAGCTTTCTATTGGAGCTCTCTCAATACTATGGTATTAGGAGTATGGTAACAAACGTGGAATTTAATAAATACTGGGACCATAGCCAAGACTCTTTGAAAAATTACTTTGAATATATGAAAAACAAGGAGGGAATTGTGTACCTATTCAGTTTGAAAACGCTTTCAAAAAATACTTTTTTATCGAATTTTCAAAGAAGTGAATCTCAAAACTATACTGAAGATTTCGAATTATTGCCTAACTTGTGTGTAAAGTACACTCCACCTGTATGCGATGAGTGTGATTCACCATAGTAAGAATGATCTAAATGTGCATGTCTTGAGGATATGCTATTATCTATATATGTGGTTGTGAATTTATCAAGAATACATTTACGTGAGTTATATGGAAAGAATGCCAATGGCCAAGATAGTGAAACTAACGACACCGTTTTTTGTAATTTTTGTGCATACCCTAATAAAGAACAAATCATCAAATTTGAAAACCTGTATATGCCAAGTATTACCTTCATTCAATTTTTCCTGAAATCAGAAGATTTGTTGCATTCTAATTTTGACCAATCAGCATTAACTAAAAGTGTTCCAGTAATCTTATAGTTTTGTTCAAGGTCATCATATTAGAACATTCATGTGAACGCTTTCCTTCGCCTTATTCAGTTGAATTGTGGATGAGACTATTATAAAATTAAATTTATAAACAAAGAACTTCGGAGTGAATCAGACACGAGTGAATAGAAATAACGATTCTGAGATAATACCGACTAATATTTTCGTAAAAATTTCACTTGATTTCACTTTAGTTCACTGGGATATATTTGATCATTACCACCTCTACTGAACAACAAACAAAAATCAATTCATCATAAATTCACCCTCTACCTAATTCTGAGCAACAAAAGAACTACCAGAACAACGATGAACAATGAATCAACCTTATGCCAAACCACTTGTGGAAGAGACACCACTTGCTCCTTAATCGGGGAACCCTAGACTATGTAATAACGCTACTGTCAACCCAAACAACTTCAATGCACTGCCATCAAGTTCCAGTTATCGCAAAGCATTGTTTAAATCAATGCGCAAAGCAATGAATTATATATAGTAGAAAAAAATGACCCCACATTATATCGTCATTTTCTCAGAATTACAAAAAATTCAAGCTGATTACGAAGAAGACAACGTAGCTATACTGGAAGGAACTTATTTGCTCACCATCCCACCAGGAACAGCGGATTACAGTTCTAAGAGCAAGAAAAACACAAAGATGAGCAACCCACCCACAACACATATCAGACTAGTGAAAATACAAACTCTCCAGGTTGAGAAACAAAGACCTCTCTTGACAAATTACACGCAATCAAATCTACAAGAAGCTCTTTGTGCTGCCTTAACGATAAATGCCAATACTCCAGCCAACTCGCGACTTTTGAAAAGGCACAGGATGGGGTCCAAACTTTAAAGAAGTTACCACACTTCGATGCAGACCCTCCAAACTTAGGAGTCCCCTACCTCCCGGCTGCCGTAGAAGATAACGGACGATCTAGGATGCAAACTGTGATGGATATGCATCATTTTCCGAGTGTCTTTGTCGGGTCTATGCAGCTCATCGATCGTTCATTTCACCACTCCAAAAGAGTGGAGCAGGACTGGAACGGCAAGCCTATTTGTTGCAGACACCTTTCGAATAAGGTTTCTGTACTTGCGGCGGAGAACCACCTTTACGTGGAAAGCGTCATAATTAGGACGCTGTTCAATCCTCAGGTATCGATAGGTCTCTATAGCATCAATGTGTTTAGAGATGCTTCCGTCGGCAAGCTGCTTGTTCTCGTGCACTTCCGGAGATCGTCCTATCCTCAAATGGAGCACTGCGCATTTGTCCAATCCCAAGTTCATGCCTTTGGCTCGTGTATATTCCTGAACCACATTGAGAACTTGATGGAACTTTTCTCCTCAGAGGCATACAGTTTTAAATCATCCATGTAAAATAAATGGAAGATCTGATGCCTCCGGTCGTTCGATGGTCCATAGTAATTAATATTCACAAGTCCGTCTTGAAGCAATGGAGAGCGGCAGCTGTGAGATGTTGAGCAAGAGGGGACTCAAGGAATCTTTTTGGAAAATAAATGGGAGATCTGATGCCACCGGTCGTTCGGTGATCCATAGTAATATTTACAAGTCCGTCTTGAAGCAATGGAGAGCGGCAGCAGTGAGATGTTGAGCAAGAGGGGACTCAAGGAAATCTCCCCTCTTGAATGTTTCCAACTCTATCAATACTCGTCGTGTGCCTGATGTGATGACAAAACAGGTCTTCCAGAGTGGCAACAGATGTTCTATGCATCTCACTAGTGTGGTTGGTACCGCAAGGCATTGAAGCAAGTATGTCATGTGATGTTGAATCAAATGCCTTGCGGAATTCAATCCAGGCCATGGGAAGGTTGCGCTTGTAGAGTATGAGTGATAGATCTATCTATCACCAGGTTCTCATGGCAACCCTCCGAGCCTTTCTTTGCCCCACGCTGCCCGCTGATGTTATTAATTACCGGACCGATCGATTTCAACAACCTAGCATACAAGATACGTGTAAATAACTTGTAGTAGGTGTTGAGACAAGTGATCGGCCGGTAGCTCTTGGGATCAGAGAAGTCTACACTTTTTAAAGGTAGCACAGTGTACCCCTCGACAGCCCAGCTTGGAATATGCAGCTCCTTTTTGAACCATGAGTCGAAGACTCTGGCCAGACGGCGATGAGTGGAAGGACATTTCTTCAACGACCATATGTTAATGCCGTCAGGGCCGATAGGAGCAAAGGTTTTGGTAACGACAAGAGCTTGTAGGACCTCATCCTCGCTGACTGCCTCGCACACTTCAGTTTGCGGAAGTTGACGTTCAGCGCAAAACATTTCCAAGTGTGCTGGGGCTGGAGTGTCTAGGTGAATTGGACGCGGTGACTCATACACTCTTTGTAGAACTGCTCAACCTCCTCCAGAGTCGATGGAGCAACAATTGTGGGCGGTGTAGATTCAGGAAGCCGAGACGGGCTATCGCGAAACAAGGAATTCTCCCTGATGCATCTAGTCCGTTTGCCCAGATTTCTCCTTACCACACCCAGGACTCGAATCCTATCCGCAAAATGTTGCTTGATGGTCTGCAACACTGTACGTTTTAGTGTGTGATGGTGGCGCCGCAGTTTGGCGGCTATACGCCTAATTTTTGACGTGAAAGCCCTGCGGCTAGAAATAAAATCCATCACACTGGATCCGAGACGCTTGCTGCCTCGCCGACTGAATTTTGGCCTCGACTTTGTGTTTTCTCAATCTGGTCGTGTAGTCCCTCACTCCGCACTTCCGTTACGAGTCGCTTTGCTGCACCATACACGGCCTCGTTGATTTTCAAGAGGTCGGCGAATTCCGGAAGCTCGTCGTTAATCAACGTGTCCAATTCTACCAGCTCGTGTGGTCGTACGGAGACCCTGATGTTGATATTCGGGTTCTCCTAGTTCTAAGATCAACTTCTGTGTTTTGGAGCAGGCTTGCTTCACCAGATCAGTTGCGACGCACCACAGGTGGTTCATCGTTGAGGCAACACAAAGAGCTTCTTATGATTGCGTGTAATTTGTCAAGAGGGTCTTAGTTTCTCAACCTATAGAGTTGGTATTTTCACTAGTCTGATATCTACTAGTGTTATGGGGTGGGCTGCCCTGCTCTGTGTTTTTCTCGTTCTTATAACTGTAATCCGCTGTTCCTGGTTGTATGGTGAACAAATAAGTTCCTATTAGTATAGCTACGTTGTCTTCTTCGTAATCATCTTGAATTTTTTGTGATTCTGAGAAAATGCAGAAATAATGTGGTCTCATTTATTTCTCCTATATATGATTCATTGCTTCGCACATTAATTAAAACAATGCTTCGAGATAACTGGAACTTGATGGCTATTCATTAAAGTTGTTTGGGTTGACAGTTGATATTACACAGTCTAGGGTTTCACGAAAAAGCAGCATGTGGTGTCTCTTTCACAAGTAGTTTGGCATAAGGTTGATTCAATGTTCCTCGTTGTTCTTGTTCTCATCGTTGCTCAGAATTAGGAAGAGGGTGAACTTATAATGGATTGATTTTTGTTTGGTGTTCAGTAGAGTTTCTATTCCCTCGTGTCTGATTTACTCCGAAGTTATTTGCTTACGAATTCAATTCTATAATAGATTCTCATCCACAATTTGACTAAATGAGGCGAAGGAAAAAGTTTACATGGATGTTCTAATATGAAGACCTTAAACAAAATTATGGAATTATTGGATCATTTTTGGTCAATGCTGGCTGGTCAAAATTAGAATGCGATACATCTTCTGATTTCTGGAAAAATTGAATAAAGTTGATACTTGGCATATAATGGTTATCAAATTTGATGGTTTCTTCATTATTAGGGTATGCACAATTCATTGGTTTCACTACCTTGGCCATTGGCATTTTTTCCACATAACTCACGTAAATGTATTCTTGATGAATTTACCTCCACGGATATAGATAATAGCATTATCCTCAAGACGTGCACATTTAGATTATTTTTCCTGTAGTGAATAAACATCACACCCATCCCATACAGGTAGAGTCTACTTTCCACTCAGTCAAGGCAATAATTTTTTTCTTATACATTGACCACACTAGAAGGAAACCTACGATGTTCTCAAATTTTTCTCGAAGGTTTGGATGTTATAGGTATAGGGAAAACCAAACTAGGCAAATTATTTCACAACTCCGCCATTTGATAGAAACATGAAGTCAGGTAGAAAGATGTTCGGCATTTCTCAATCTTGACAACGAAGGAGTGACTAGTTTGAACTCGCCTGTTCCGCCTATCTGGAATATCACGCGGTGGAACAACATACGAGATTTCTGATGAATACTGAGCCTGGTTATATCTATAGAAAAGGAGAAGATCGTCCATCTTTCCACGAACGGGAATATGAAGTATCATAGCTCAGATAGTCATAGACTTGCTTGAAGAAAAGGAGATACTTCGATTAAATTCTAATGTAACCTTCTTCATACGATATGTTCATGATTGTATCGCTGCCATCATAATAAATAAATGTGTTGAATTCTTCAAATTCTTTTCACCATGAATTACAATTCACAAATGAAACTGAAATTAATAATGAAATAATTTTATTGGACTTGACTTCAGTATGGAAATCTATTGATAACAAAATTCTAACTGAATTGAACACCAAACCTACTCGGTCAGGAAGATATACCAATTTCAATTCTGAAATAAGTCGCTTTTTAATTTAGTAAAAAACTTTTCTGGTTTAAATAACTTTTATGACATATATGTAGATCATAAGGTTTTACTATATTACTTAATTTTTCATAAAGACCATTCATATATGCTATAATGTTTTTCCTCTGACTCCTCATTACTGGTTTTTCTAGTAAAATGAAAACCAAAAATGGATCCATGGTAATGCGAGATTCATTCAACTGTGCATAAAATATAATTAATGCAGCGCCACGTTCAAATTATTTTATATTCACAATTCAGATGAAAAGAAAGCGTAACATATGAGATTGATATGATAACGGTGTTTTCCAGCTTTCCCTAAATATGCAGTATACTCATACCAAGATACATATATTTCCACCCTTGTTCAGTTAATTTCGAAATTACAACAATTTCACAGGTTGTAATTCACGTAATGAAAGATATATTTCTTGCGATATTTCGTTATATAATTCCAAGACTACTTCAAAAGCCCTAATTATTTCCAATTTATCAATAATTTGTGAACCATTAGCACAGACCATGTTCTATTACAATAAACAATTAAGGTGTTATAAAAATAATCATTCATTAGTGTCGTAACTATGTTAAGGATAAAATTGTATAAGTCTTACGGGTACGTTGTTAGGTAATATGTTTCAAGTCTATCAAGAGTTAACCCGGTTTCTTAAACGTTCAAATTATGCTAAAATTGACAAGACAATCGCCTACGTACATAACAGCTGAGCAATTATTTCTAAATCATTTCTTATTATTTCACTTCCTTACATGCAAAAGTGCATCATTAGTTGCATATGTAGTGTCGTTAAAATAACCTTACTGAACACTTTAAATAAGAAACAATGGTTGATGGCCACCTGGTAGCTGGAAGGTCCTCAGTACTATAACAGTATGTTTAGCGGATAAGGTTGATTGTTTCTTATTTATAGTGTTATAGTTTACTAACTGTGTGAACTCATTTATAGTTTATCAACCTTACTAATGTTCGAATGGAGCATTCATTCATTTTCCTCATTTTGTAGATTTCTCACTCTATTCACTTCTCCGAAATTCCCTCATCATGACTCCATTGGACGGTAGACTTTCATGGAAGGAAATCACATCTGACATCTCCCGCTTGAATGATCGATACAATGAACTACATTTAGGATGAGGTGGATGATAGATTATGATTGATGTGCCAATACATGACCTAGGATTCATACAGATAATGTAAGATCCAGAAATCATACGACCACACATTCCTAAAGGAATGGTCGAAAGATGAACCCAAAACGGAATTTGATTCAAATCTTTAGGAACTATTAATATTAGGCCAGTCAGTAGCCGGAATATTCAATATTGAATCTAACATTTTTGAAACTTTTTGATGTGATGGAGTACCATCCGGAACGAACGTATACAATTTTGCAACTCGATTCAAGGTCACCATAGTTAAAAAGTCAAAAATTCAATTTAAGGCATATCTTGATGGATATTAAATTTACATTGCTTCAAAATCGATAGAATTTGTATAAAACAATATTCTAGGTACAAAGGTAAGTTTGCAGCACATTTATCAATCAGATTTTGCAAGAAAAATATTAACATGTTCGCAAAATCATAGTGTATTTGCTAAAATCGCCTTGCGTGACTGAATAATTAACATGAATTCATCTGCTTTTCCGCAATTTAACCGCTTTGAATTTTGAACATACTTCTTTCAAAAATTTTGTTGAAATCTCCAAGTGACGCTTGAAAAGATATATGATAATTCGCATTGAAAACTTCTGGATGAACAATTGAGCGATTGTTATTATTCTTTGATTTTTCGCAAGTTTCTCATTTCAAATTATGAAGATTTTTTCCCAGATGTTCGTAGTGGTGCTAGGATAGCTCTATCATAATTCTCCATCAGACCTCCTGAAACAACAATTATGCGATTGCTATTAAAAATTTCTTCGATTTTTCATAATTTTCTTGCTTCAAATTCCTAAAATACTTCCTTCGAGAGTTATGACGAGAGTTAGGAGTGGCGCTATAAGAATTCTATCGTAATTCGCAATCAAAACATCAGAACATCCGGAGTTCTGATAAAAATTCAGAGTGGAGTCTCATTATAACTCACAAATGAGAAAACTTGCAACAATAATTCTACGATTATCATTAACGATTTCTTTCATTGTTTGTAATCTTTCTGTGTCAAATTTCGAAAAAACTTCGTTCAGGATCTAAGTGGGGCCGAAAAGCCAGGGCATGGTTGAACGTTCTCGTAGACAACTCAAATCGTTCAACGTAGTTAACGAAAACACAACACAATGGGTTGACCAAATACAAATTTCATTATTAGGTTTCGCACTGCAATGAAAGAGGATGTTAGTTGTTCTTCTACGGAATTGTTATTATGATAAACGTTGAAATTTCCGGTAGAAACGTTCAATAATGCCTCTTCTTCAAAAATTTAAATATCAGATTTTCTTAAACAGTTGGAAATTCATTCTCAAATTTTAAACCCCTCGACATCAACAACTTAACAAAATTTCCATTCCAAATTTTGTCAAATTTGTTTTCGTTTTAGTAGATACAAATAATAAGGCACTGCAACCACCATATGACAGATTATCTGGAGTTTTAGGCAAAACTTTTGAACTTCTCCATTTACAATTCTTAGAAAAGTGTTTCAAACATGCTCATGTGGAACATTGTTTTGGACAAAAACGTAAGAAAGGAAGTAACTTCTTCTTTGTAGCGATATTTTTATTTCTGGAGGAGAATATTGTGGGATTATGCCAACTCTATTCCTTCTGTATTTATCATATGTATAACATATAATGTAATGTAACATGGAAACCATATCGATATCAAAATCTTAGAACCAACAGTTAATATGTAATATATAAGAACAAGAATCAACAAGACATTTGAAACAAATTTCAATCCTATAATGGTAATAATCAAATGTTACAATGTAAACAATGTAGACCTACATTTGAGGACATATGCTCATTCCCTATACCCCATGCAGACTCCTCTGAAGTAAGCGCCTCTGTTTCGAAAAATTTTCTGGTTTTAAAGGAACATACATAGGTCTGGAGTTATAGCCCAAAAATTCCAATACTTGCGGTGTAATAACAACTGAAATTAAACTCTCTACAACAGTTTTGAACAAAAAAAAGTTCTGAGTATTTATTTCGTCAAAAAAGGGAGATTTCTGCTGTTCTTGATAATTTTAAGCAATAATTCTGACTTCTGTATTCAAATAAAGAGAATATTTCGCATTTCCGCTTTACGGAATTTCCGAATAATTACATTCACAAGTTCTGAGCGGAGTTCTGAGTGGCGCCGGAAAGTCATAATCCATAATCAAAAGTCATAAAAAACAATTATGTGTGATAGTTATTAACAATTTATTTGCTTTTTTGTGATATTATTTGAACATACTTCCTTCGGGAGGTCTGTTGATAGTTCTCAGTGGCGTGAGAAGAGTTGTATCATAATTCGAAAGTGCAACTTCTGGAAGAACAATTGTGCGATTGTTATTAACAAAGTCTTCGAACTACGAACATACTTCTTTTGGAAATTTTGTTGAGTTTCCATTGGCGCTGGAAGCGTTCCATTATAATTCGCAAATGAAAACTCCTGTAGGAACAATTGTGTGATTGTGATTGATAGTTTCTTTGATTTTTCGCAAGTTGCTTTCTTCTAATGTTCCGTTAAGTTCTGAGTGACGTGATGAGGGTTCTATCATTATCCCCAAGCAGAACTTCTGAGAAAATATTTTTTTTAGCAATCGGAACACTGGAAAAAATATTTAGTAATTGTTATGGAATTTTTTTTACCATATTCAAATATGGCGCCATTATGGTGAGAGGGCGTTCTGTTTAGACTTCTCGGGTGTCCGAACAGTGTCGGGAACTCACTCACCTCGTTTCCTAGTCGCATCAATTTTTGTTCATTGTACTTATATTAATATTTTCGTCCCAATCCACGAAAACTCAATGTATAGTCTTCATGCTTCAGGCCTATGCATAATAGTATGATTCGCTGTAGCGTCATACTATCCATCCTGAAATATGATGAATAATATATTGACATACCATAACGTAAGTTTCAGAGATTGAATGATTTTGTGCAATATGATACCTACATATTTGATCTAATACAAATAATTATTTTATTGAATTACTATTATTCTTGATAAAATTTTGATTCAATAAAAATCCTCATGTCAATTATATTACTCGAAATTTTATTTTTCACGGCAGATCAGCACCTCAACTTTTGTCAAAAGTCGTCCAATTAATATTCCCGAGAACGTCAACTTAATGTATATTTGGCTCAACTAGTACTGATCGGACTAAAAATTGCAAAACATACGATTTGAGGGTGTGACTGACGCGATCGGTGTGGATTAATTTTTTTTGCATATATTGGCTACCCGTACACAGGGCTTTTATAAAACCAACAATTCAATTTTTGATGCTCCTGATTATACGAATGACATAGTGTGTTAGAGTTTTATTAGTTTGTATTGATTATTCAATTCCTTCAAGGGTGTCTTTTTGCCTTGCTTGAGGTACATAGGCATTCCACCACGATAGCTAAAATCTAAAAAGATTCAGAGGAATTTCGGATGAATAGTAAAAATACATCTACTTCTACCAGTATATGTGTATTCATGAGGAGCTCAACGAATCAGTTCCTCGAAAAAGCTGTCCCGTTTATCGAACGATTTCATCTCGACATAATCAGTTTTATCATTCTTTTTTAAGGAACTCAAGAATCAAATGTCCCAACACTCAAAGTCATAGTAACCGATTTTAAGAGAGCATTACTTACTGCAGTTGCTCGTTTATCAGCAAAATTCGAAGTAGTTTCGGGACAAGGAGTTGAAAGTTGAACTTTCATCATACCAATTATGTGGAGTCCTTGCGAAAACGCTTTTTGTGAAATGAATTATTTTATTCAATTACCGATATTAATACTT
Source organism: Endomychus coccineus (assembly GCA_958510875.1). Taxonomy (NCBI): domain Eukaryota; kingdom Metazoa; phylum Arthropoda; class Insecta; order Coleoptera; family Endomychidae; genus Endomychus; species Endomychus coccineus. The sequence continues at coordinate 121,472,401 of OY294068.1, read as the reverse complement.
ATGAATCTCATCGATGTTAGAACAAGAATGATCTAATCCAATACATGTTAAACTAATGCATTTCCAACCCTGTGTAACATAAGACGATAATATGATATAGATTTCTGGAAATAAGAACAAAACGATATGCGGCATCTGTTGATCTGACCATCGTAACTTGCTGCTTGCGATTGGACGCAAGAAATCGGAAAGTTAGCTTCGAGCTCCTGCGTTGAACGAAGACTTTGATTCAGATAGAAAAAAATCAGTACATCTGTGCAGAACATCATTACAATGCTATTCGGTGTACAGGGATAACCATTAGCAAATAGTGACGTGGTACACGAAAATAAGTTCGAGATTGATGATTCCGTTTCAAATTCGATTGAATTGACTTCAGACTTGATGATCAAGTGGTCGGAATCGTTTTACGACCTAGCGTTTCAAATTGCTAAAAGATTTGAAGACAAACACGTGTATACTGTTAATCCTTCCATTGTTCTTACTTCCACGGAAATGTTGTAAGATTCAATGTACTACCTCCCCTTTTGAACGTCATAAAGTATCCGGAGTTAGACCTCCAAATGAAGGATTCGCAGTTCGTCGGCAGGGGAAAGATAATTTTGTAACACAAAGAGAAACGCGTTTGCTCATTTACCAATAAATGCTGATAAAGTTGTGCTTCAACATCTCGCGTGGCTGAATGGAGAACTGAAACTGCCAACTCCACTTATGCTTGATGAGGAAAGCGGAAATCCACTTCAAATAGAAGAAGAAAAATCTAACTGTAAAATTGAACAAGCTATTTTTGCTGATACATTGAGTGAAGAATGAAATTGGGGCGGTAAAGTGAAGAAATCGAAAAGAAATAGCAGATTGAAGAGCAGCATTTCACTAAATGATAGAACTTACCCAACCTTATAATCCGAACAAGTTCCTAAAAGTATTAAAAACTATATAAAAAATTCTCGGGAATTAGGTCACATTAATGTGACCTAATTCCCGAGAATTTTTTATATAATTCATACTGGGTCAAGAATCTTATTATATTAGTATTAAAAACGAAAATAGAATTAGAGCAATTGATATTTTCCTCCATAACACTGGAATAACTTAATCTAGTAATACTGTATTCCACTCAACCATGATTTCTTCTACCGCAACTCAACATTGTACCATTTAGCTTGAGTCAAATATTGGTTCTACTGAAAGTACAGATAAAGCTATAGAGAATTCCGATTAGAGTATTCTTGCAAGTTCGAATTGAAGTATCGATAATTCAACGGAAATAGAAGCTGTTATAGAAAAAGTCATTAATAATTCGGAGAAGTTGGTTATTGAAGCACCACCTGAAAAGTTTTGTATAGGTGAAAGCAAGCTCCTCATTGAATTGCTCATTTGGTCATAAACACCATAACTAGAGATGAGTGTCTTGCTAATTTGTCATGGATTAGTTGAGAGTAAAATCGGTGACATATTGCGTGCAGCGAACATCAGTATACGACTTAAAAATACGCCGCAAGCATAGACTTGGCATTGTGAATTTTGGGAAATGACGAGATTACTAAGGCGACTTCAAGTAACGTTTCGACATATTGTTCCAATTCGAAATCCTGGGAAAGATAATGATGTTTTGATCATTTGTCAACCCATATTTCAATGTGAGTTTGTTCTGTGCAAGAAATGTGATTTGTTGGTTCTTGATGACTTCATTGTGTGTTTAAAAATTGTTTAAAATTTTTATTGATGATGTTCAAAATGCCGTGATTTTATACAAGAGATGACATATTAAGTAATTTGAGGAATTTCGAAAGAATGCCGTTTCGGCTAGACACCTTTATGCCGAACGATATCCTGATACGGAATGTCTAGGGAGGAATCATTTTAATAGTCTTGATATTCACTCCCAAAGAGAGCTCAACAATGATTCCGAAGAGAATTTCATTCTTGAAGAAGGGACAGAAATTAATGTTTTGGCTCGGATAGAAGTTGATAAGATAAGTTTTTAAGGCAATTTGAATTTTATTTGGAAATAAGTCATCAAACAGTAGGTTGAGTTCTGCACAAATACAGCTATATGTCTTTCAAATACCAATTGCACTAGCACTTGTACGAAAATACTCAGGAGCGTAGGATGGACTGTTGGATTTTGCGGAATAACGTGCGGTCAAACAATGATTTTTTGAGAATGATTTTATTTTCGGCCGAGTCTAGGCTCACAAATTTCACTATTTGACCAACAAAACACAAACTATTGGTAACAAAAAAATCAAAAATTGATAATTTATATTCACGGTTCGGTCTCAATGTTTACCTTGGAATAATCGGTACTAGAATCATTGATTCAATAATATTTGAAAGACCCTTGGCTGTTGCCAGGTACTTGAAATTACTGCAAAATGAAATTTAGGACGGTTTAACTGAATAACTATTCTATCTATGACAGGGAATATATTTCCAACGGGATGGTGCTTACCTCCATAATTCATGATTATTTTTATTGGATTCAACACCCAATGATTTTTTTTGTCTGGGGTTATTAAAAAAATATTGTTGACGCAATCAAAGTTACAACCCTTCAAGAACTGCATCTACGAGTGAGACGCGCAATTAATAGCAGAACGGCCGACTAATTGGCAAACGTTTTTCGGGAAACACCTATGCGAGCTCAGAAGTGCATTGAAGTGAATGGACAGCATTTTGAACAACTGTGTAATGTTTTGTGTTAATCTTTTGTATTCCAAAGCCAGCTTATCCATAACAAGGTAATTAGAACAAAACTTAATTTTTTTATTTTCTTTTACCTGTAATTTTGTTTGTTTTTATCGCACATTTTAATACGACATATGAATAATTTTTTTTTATAATGATCATTGATACAAAAGTACCAAAATTGTCCCGTTCGAAAAAATTAATTTTGAACCGAAAACCATTTTAATGAACATATTTTCTACTAAATTCCTGGATTAGTAGTTCCACTTTGGTCCCTTCGGAGTCTCATATTTGTGAATATCAACTTTTGAAACGATCGTCGATGACCAGAATGCGCATGAGCATGAGCTCATGAGGAGAGCAAAACAGCTGTCGGGGACTAATAGACGTGTTGTCCTTGTTCAACCTGTAGAACCAATAACTTTGTCCATTGATTCCTAACACGAGATGTGTTTGAAATTAACTCGCAATGTTTTACATTATTCAAGGCAGTGCTAAATTTCATTTTCTGGAATGTTGGTAATGATAAATTCACTAGTAAATTATTATCAGAGGTGGGATTCGAGAACACATTTGTGCATCGTTTAACCAATTGCACCACTCTGGTTCCGTCAGATTTTCATATTTTTCTAAATATAAATAACGCCTCGCCATATATCTACTATTCACGCGCATTCATCTAAAGTTCAAACGTTTTGAATTGAAGAGTATAGGTATGAGTATTACTATGGTTGGGTATCACTCTGATGCTCACATTCAATAACAGAATCCCGAATCTTATATTATTCAACATAACTGACTGAGAAATGTTCTAGGTAAGTACGAACAAGTTTAAGGTTTCTTTGCCTAATGGGCCACAACTTCGTGTGAGTACAGTAAGAGATATAGAATACAATTTTCTGAATTATGAAGATAACTTGGATGATTCAAAAAAGAATTTTCAGAGTACTTGCCAACCATAGTGATACTCATACCTACACTCCTCAATTCAAAACGATTAAGCTTTAGATGAATGTGCGTGAATAGTAGATCTATGGCGGCGCATCATTTATATTTACAAAAATATGAGAATCTGATGGGACCAAAGTGGTTCAGTTGGTTAAACGCTAGAGGAATATGTTTCCGAATCCAACCTATGGTTCAATGTGTTACGTTTATCCGTCTTGATGATCCTATGTTAGATTATCTAACTGACCTTCCAAAAAAGTGAGGGAAGTATATATAGAAACATCAATGAAATAGATAAATTGAAAAACAGATACCAAAAGTTGGTGATAATTGACTAGTGGATTTATCATTACCAAAACTCCAGAAAATTAGATTTATCAATGGCTTGAACAATGTAAAACATTGCAAGTGAATTACATACACATCTCTTGTTAGAAGTCAATAGACAAAGTTGTTGGTTCGTCAAACATTTTCGAAGGTGGTAGTTATTTCACTGATCAGTGGCTCTACGTCTACCTTGTTCCACTGACCAGCTCATGAGAAGAGCGGAACAGCTGCCTGGAACTCAATATACGTGTTCTCACTGTTCAACCCGGAGAACCAAATACTATGTCTAATGTAAAACATAATCCGATTAGTAACACGATTTTGTCTAGAAAAGCTGGAATTGCAAGAATATCTATTCAATAAGCAAATGAAATGTATTAAAATCATAACCAATATCAAACGGTTAAGTATCATAAATATAACAATAACAAATCAATGAAAAAATTCTAGTGAAAGAACAATTACTTTGTTTTTATACAACTTCTGATGATTAGTTACTATAGTTTCAACACTGAAGTGCCAATATCAAACAGATAGAGAAGTATTATTATACTCTTGTATCTGTTTGATAACGGCACTTCGGTGTTGAAACCATAGTAACGTTTTCTAGTTTTTATCAAAAGTGGTATAAAGACAAAGTTATTGTTCTTCCACTTGATGGGGATGATAAATTACTATGAATAGTTATTGGCTTCTGAAATCGAATTTTTGAAAAACTTCAGCTGGAATGAAAAAAACTAAGACTGTCACCATGGATTCTACTTGATGATATGATACAATTTCCAAGATAATGAATGATCCTGAAGGATATGAAACATAATGATATCTTAGTAAAAAATGGCTTTGCGGAAAATGTATCTAGATGTACACTATTGGACAACTGACCAAATATAACACTCATCCTCAGATTTACTCAAACGGTCCATGCGACCTATAGAATGAAACTTCCAATCTCCTTTTTTTGGAACGGCTGAATATTTATCTGATATACATTATTTAACGTACTGACTATATTACTCAGGAGGATGACTTCTACGAAGAATTCATTGACAAAATAATAATCGTCTCAAAAAATTATAATAATAGTTTTTTAGATTCCAAACCTTAATATAAACTTCCCGATTTCTCTGAACCACGGTCATATGCACAGGTCTGGAAACCTTATACAGATCATGAGACGACTCTGTAATTACAAATAATTTTTGTTAGTGCGTTTCTGAAGAAGTTGAACGATTTGGCAATTATATATAGCATAATGCATATTTCTTGCAACATTTCGTTACAAAATACGAACTGGATGATAATTGGAGAGTTCATTATAATTTAAGAACCAACTTCCCGCAATTTAACTTATCCAAAACGCAACCTTCTGATGAAAATCTGAAATATGAACAAGAAGAATTCTATTAGATTATCAAACAATCAATACTGTTATGAAAGTCAAGTGATCTGGTATGCATATACTGATTTTGGAATCGCAGTGCATCACCTCTCGCAACAAACCTATCAGACAGAAACAATGTAATCTATTTTTAGGCAAGATAACTTTCTAAATGTATGTGAAGATGTTCAATAATTGACTCCTTAATTCGATACTGTGATCTTCAATTCAAATTCATAGATGAAAGTTTCGAATATCAGATTTCGATGTAGATAGGTATACCATATCACGCAAGTTTGAGGTCAACATATTTGAAGAGGAAGTATGAGCAATCTGTAATTATTATTATGTGATATAATTCTCCAGAACCGATGAAGTAATTTCCGTTCATCTTTCTGCTACATGATACTGGTATTGCAGAAAATTCAGGCGAAATTCTCGCTATCATTAGATATGCATTGTGACCTATACCAAATTGAAGGTGATTTCATGTGGAATAAATCTGTGGAAGTAAAAAAAAAGGTGATTTCCGAGAAACAGATGTATATATATAGATATATCAAAATTCTCGTGTTTTTGTCTTTTTTCGCATGTTTTTCTCAAAATATGCATTTTAGAGGAAAAATACAGGAGCGAAAAATTGTAAAGCGGAAAATTTCAGATCGACATGATCTATTCAAATTCTCATGTAGTCTACATGAGCGCGCTAAAGTAAATATATATATGTTTTCTGCATTTTTTCATGATATGAATATTAATAGTCCTCCTCGTTGATAGAAAAATACATCATAAGTTATACCAAATTGAAGGTTTCGATAAAAGAGATAAATCCATGGCAATTCAAAGTTCAAAGGAAGGAGTATTCCCGAGAAATGAATATACAGGGTGTTTCAGTTTTTTCGCTCATAACTTCGGCAAACGATAGAACTTCTAAGAATAATAGGGGTCTTCTATATAAAATTTTTCTCTGAATCACTTCGTTTTCGAAAATATTGGTGGTTCAAATGGGTGTCTCAAAACCGTACTTTTCCCAGTGACGTAGAAGTTGGGAGGAAAAACTATCACTACCCCTTCAAAATCTTCAGCAATTATGAATCAAAAAAAAATTTTATCGCAGAAAACATAGATTACTATGAGTAGAAACTGCTCACAAAATATGTTCCTTGTACAATGAACGATTCCGGAGATAAGTGCAAAAAACTAAATTTTTTTTTTCAATTCCAACACTCTGTATCTCGAAAACGAAGTGACTTAGGCAAAAATTTTATAAGGAAGACCCCTATTATTTTTAGAAGTTCTATCGTTTGTCGAAGTTATGAACGAAAAAACTGAAACACCCTGTATATTACGTATTTCGCTGTTTCCGTCTTTTTTCGCATTTAACTCGGGAAGTACATATTTATTGGAAAAACGACAGTAAAAAATTGTAGAGAGATATGGTGCTTTCAAATTTTCCTTTAGTATGAAATTTTCCCGTTACATTGCGCCAAATCGTGTATATATAGAATTTTTTCGACAATTTTCCGACATTTTGAAGGAAAATTTTTTGATTTCATCGGGAAATGTTTTGTGAATCAAACCAAATTGTAGGTAATTATATGAGAGATTAATCTGTCATGACCTGCATCATTAAAAAAGGATCATTCTTGAACCACACACATATATATATATATATATATATATATATATATATATATATATATATATATATATATATATATATATAACTTAAGAGATATAGAATTAAATTTTCTGAATTATGAAGATAACTTAGATAATTTAACATAGGATTATAAAGATGAATAAACGTAAAAGATTGAACCATAGGCGGGATTCGAACCCACATTTCTGGATTTCTAGTCCAGGGTGCTTACCAATTACACCACTTCGGTCCTATTAGATTTTTATATTTTTGTAAATATAAACCTCTGAAAGGATAGTAGATCATTGATGAACACAATGCGATTCGATGCCCTACCATAGATCAACTATTCACGCATACTCATCTAAAGTTCAGTCGTTTTTTGAAGTAAGGATTGTAGGTTAGTACTGCTATGGTTGGCAGTTACTTGACAGTTCTTATTCAAATGACAGCATCCCTGGTTCTTATATATTTCAATAGAACTGACTGAGAATTGTTCTGGTTAATTATAAACAAGTTTAAAGTTTCTTTGCCTAATTGGCCACTATCGACCACCAATATACCAAGAAAACATACAAATATTACGAATGGTTCAAGAATATCAACAAAAGAATATATATATATATATATATATATATTTATCCTACTACTTTCCGAGCGTCCGTACATTGACGGATTGATATCTTCCAAGCGTCCGGTTCCTACAGAGCGTCCGTATACGGACGCTTGGAAGTTTCCCCGTAGTAAATCATTCATACTTGTTCGCTGAACTCGTTGGCAAAAATTTGTCTGGACGCTCAGATGCTAGTGCAACCTGTCGTTTTGTGTATTAAAAGTATACTGATAGTACAACGTGTCTGCCGTTAGAGGCGTTCGCTACAATTCCTGTGTATTAGTCAGGTGTATGCGGTACTTTCAGCCTGTCGATCTGTAGGCGTCCTCGACGTCGAGTAGAAATGACAACGCCGTATTCTGATAGTTATTCCGCATCATTCTCATTCTTCTTGCATTTCAAATTGAGCGTAAGCAGTTGTTTGGGCAAGTTTATATAGGAATTCCAATATCTGACTATGGTTATTACTAGATTATTTATTACTTAACCAGGAAGTAGCGTACATTACAGTAATTATAAAAAACGTTATTCCGATATCCATACTTAATGATTGATCGCACCTATGGTTAGCACCAAACTTATCATGTAGGCGGCACCACAAATTGATGCGCTCTCTCCCACTTTACGCATTGATTGTTATCACAAAGATGCGTATTGACAAATATCTGATCTTTGAGGTATCTAGAATAAGATTTATTACATCCAGGGAATCTGTAAATAACGCTCATTCTTTGTTCTTTATAATTGTATGGTTTTTGTTTTAGTTGATTTTTATTGTTAAGTATTGTTGGACTTAACAGTTGAATTAAGTTGTTCACTAGCCGCATTAACATCAATTTTATATTGAATAGATAAACGCTTTCTTTTTCCGGAATCCGCATTCTCAATATAAAAGACAAATTTTAACTGAACCAAAATAATTACACACCCACCATATGATTTTTATTATTTGTAACGAATTGGCGAGGCGGCGCGCGGCATGTTGGGTAAGATCAGGGTGTACGTAGGGGTCAATAAATTTTGAGGTAATCAATTCATCGTTATTCCCAACGACATTAATTCTGTGTGGTCTCATCATCGCAATTGAGAGATAATTGTACATAATATATTTTCGTTTACTGCTGAAAAACCAAATGATAAATTTCGTAAAAATGAACTTCTCTGCAACTTGGAGGTGTTCGATGATCGGCGAGTCCGTAAATCTAGGTCCAGATAAATGATAATTGGATCATTTGGTTGAGATTATAAGTTTTGATTACCTCAGCAGCGTAATTTTTCCTTAGAGTTTTAATCGAAAAAAAGATTTGCGACATCTATATGGTGAATCAATCTAATTAAACTTTTGTTGTAGAGTCTATTGAATTAAATTCGATCCCCAAAATTTTTTAGTTTAAGCCGGTGAGAGCTAGGTTGATTTCTATCTTTATGTTATTAATATTATTGCATTTTACTATGAAAGAACAGAATATTAGATTGGTCAAAATGTATAGATGGAGTAATATGTTATAATGTCCGATTCGCATACTAGATTTAGAATCTGTAATTGAATTTATCTATAAATGATATTTAAAGATTTAATTTCAATATTAATTTCTAGATTAATTTCTATTGTTTGTGTTCTAGAGTTGCTTTTTTTTACTTTAAAAATATTTTCGATAGAACAAGTTGTTCCATATCAAGCTAGTTAAATAATTTATTATATTTCTTCAGTTTTTAATTAATTTTTTAATATTCCTTTATATATTGCCATCAGCCTCATTTATACATTCCAACCGATTCCTACGACAAATCTACTCTATGCCCTTCTCCATTTTATTGAAACTGTTGTGAATCAGGACAGCAGCTGTAATTCTGGAAAACAAAAAATGTCCCGAGTAGGAAATTCCCCAGTTATCCAAAAAACGGTTATTCTGGGAGCTTATCGTATGCCCGTTTCCTTTCCTTCATCCAGATAATGATAATGAGGCCCATAGGAATTAAATCATTACTGATTATGTTTTCTTTCATGCGAAAGGTGATCCATATTTAGATGTCTATATAGCATATCCGTAATTTCATATGCCAAACTAAAAAATAAGAAAAATTCATATCAAATCAAGTCCGGAAATGTTTCAATAAAGAGCTACGGAGATTTAAAGATGAAGACTGAAAGATGTTTTTCGTTTTATGACTCAGGAACCACAACATGCCAAGCTTTCAATTTTGGTGATTTGGCTTTAGTATTTATCGATGCAAAATTTTTTATATGGTAGGTACCGGTCGACGAAGCTTCTTGACAGAAGCGACGGTACGGGGAAATTGCAATATATTTTCTGCTTTATTTTGGATCGCATCATTTTATTTTATTTTAAAACTAGTTATAGGTTTTGGGAAAATTTTGCTTCAAAAAAGTATTCTTAAATTTTTTTTCAGAAAAACATTTTCATGGAAAATCTATTTGAAAATGGTAGAAATAGACCTTTTATAATTCCTCCCCACTTGAATGGTGAAACATATTTCAATTTATTGGAGAACGACCTTACAGATCTAATAGTTAATGTACCATACGCAAATAGATCAGTAAGTTGGTTCATGCATGATAAAGCACCTCCTCATTTTAGTTAGATTTACCTTCAAAAGAGGATGATGCCGTACAGTTGCGTGGCCTCCTCGTTTACCTGACTAACAACCCTTAGATTCTGTTCCTTGGGGTTATGTAAATGTACTAGGTGCAAATTGAAAATGAGAGAAATCTTGAACAAATAGTAATAGAGCAATACGAGATAATTCGGGATAAGGAAGGTTTATTTGAGGGAGATCATCCATGAGGAATCGACTAGAAAGACGGACATTTCCAGCACATGTTATATTTGTTAATTTTTGCCATTTAATTTTGAATCGAGTTATATGGTATAAAGTATGTTCTCGTGTAGCGGCCAAATGATAAATGCAATCCACTTGAAATTGGGACACTATAAATAAGGAACTATCATACTTATCGGATTGAAATACTGTCAAGTACTTAGGACCTTTCAGCTACCAAGTAGCCATCATCAGAGTAAACAGAACAGTATTGTTAGTGAATAAGAGCGATTGTTTCTTATTTATAGTGTTATAGTGTGAACTCTCTCATTGCTTATCAGAAATTTTAACACAAATTATGGAATGATGCTCGAAACTTACTGGCTTGAAAGTTCAAAGAGGTACGATCGTTTTTGAGTTATTGAGTAGTACGGATTGTCGAAATACTCGACACTTTTCGCTCTGTTTCGCGCGTCATTTGGAGCGCTAATCGTCTGGCCGATTGCCGAATGTAGAGAGAAATAGTATAACAACACGTTCACTGCCGATCACACCAGCAGGTGCGGCACCCGATAAAGGGATAGGGCTTTCCGTCAATAGTCCAGGCATTTAAGGAGGAAAATCGACGACATTTGTCCGAATTTCCGCGAGGTCTAATTTTGGTCTATTCTATGTATTTTGACACGCTGAAAACTATGGGGTAGTTTAAATTTGCATTAACCCTGTGCTCAAAAAGCTATGGCCATATTTTGGAAGCAAAAATGACCTTTTTTCAATTTTTTGCGTTTTGAGACAAAGCTTTGAGTTGTATGGAAAAATTAATAAGCGATTTTTGGCTCTGGTCCGAAATCGAATCGAGGTCGTGGGCCCATGATAGGGTCCATTTACTCTGTTTTTTAGCACATTGAAAAATGGAGTATATGTCACAGAGTTTTTGTTTTTTTCATATCCTGTTTCGGTGGAAACATAGTATCTTTATTTCTTTTCTTTCGGCTTTTGGTATTTTGACCTACCTCATTTTTTGGCGCCAAAAAAGGCCATTTTGAAAAATCTGTATTGTACGAATTCCAGACGAAATACTTAAGTTCTTGATCTAAAACCAAATTGATTCGAAAGATTTCATTATTCTGCACTCAATATCCGAAATTCAATCATTTTGGTTCAAAGACATAACTTTGGCGCCATTTTGAAAATTTTGGACAGCTTAAAAATTCAAATCTTTTGGGGTTAAAAATTTTTCACGGAATCCAAATTCTACGTTCTTTAAGAGATTTTCATAGCAACTATTTTAAGTCCAAGCATATCGATTTGAGTTGAGTAGAAATGAAGCTATCCTAATAAATGTGTTTGGACCACTAAAGGGCCCAATTTTGGATCTATCAACAAAGTCTTAGAGCAAACTGCAGAGAAATACATCGGCTATTTAGGTATGAAACAGCGTACGGGAATTCGTTCACAATTTCAAGTTATAACGAATTTCATCATAAAACTAGCGCGGAATTTCATTTAGCGGCAATAAGCGAGGGCCGGTACAATAGATTCCTCGCGCGAAATAATACTTTTTTAAATGTTTTAAAATGCACCTAAATGCTTATAATCATTTTGTGTAAATGTGTGAGTGTATGTAGACGTGTGAACGTGTATATGTGACCGTGACACATTATAGGGTGTTACATAACAAATTTCAATATTTAAACAAAAAAAACTAAGATTAATAAATAATTTGTTTTTTTTTCACATTTATGTATTTTTTGCTCTCACATTTCATATTTATTGAAAAATTATCTATATGTCTTATTATTCACAAATAACCTAAGTTTTCGTTATCACTGTCAGCATATATTGCTAATGATGTAATATGATCATTATTGATATACGGTATGGTTTGACAACTTAAGACAAAGTAGAGAAAAATTACAATTATTAAGCAGTTTAAATAAAACTAATCCACAAATTATTTCCAAGGAATCACTTAATAAGTTTAAAAAAAGGTATCGTGAGGACATTAATAAAAGTAAAAAAGAAGCTAACGATAAATACATTAACAATTCAAAAAATATGTAAAAGGCATTGTGGGATATCATCAAATACAAAAATCCGAATAAAAGAACTTCTCAACCTAAAAACCTAAATGCCACTAATTTAAATATTTTTTTTACAAATATAGCAAAATCCCTAGTCAAGAATCTTCCACCTTTACAAAATAATCCTATTGATTATATAAAAAAAAATAATTTAGTCTTCCATTCAGAATTTAAATTCATAGAAGTTACATTCAATGAAATGAGAGATATAATTTCAAATTTAAATAATAGTCCCAGCAAGGACACTTATAATATAAATGTTAAAATAGTAAAAACTATTCTAAATTTGATCATTTTCCCTCTATGTAAAATTATAAACCAATGTATCACCTCTAACAGTTTTCCAGATTCCCTCAAAATATCTAAAGTAGTTCCGATTTACAAAAAAGGCTTATGCGATGATGTTAATAACTATAGGCCAATATCAATTACACCCATCTTTGGCAAAATTTTTGAGACTGTGCTGAAACGGCAAATAACATACTATTTTGAGGCAAATAATTTGTTTAATAAATGTCAATTTGGATTTCGTAGCAATGTTTCTACTACAGCTGCTATAAACAAACTTACTGGCTATGTTCGAGAATGTTTTGAGGAAAATAAGTTCATGCAAGCCTCCTTCTTTGACCTGACCAAGGCTTTTGACTGTGTGTCCCATGATCTGTTGATGCAAAAGCTCCAAGAATACAACTTTGATAACAATAGTATAAATCTTATTAAATCATACTTAACTAATCGTATGCAATATGTATCATACAACAATGAAAAGTCGACAAATAAAATAATCACATTTGGTGTTCCACAAGGAATTGTTATTTTTAATATACATTAATGACATTAGCAATTCTCTGTTAAATAAGAACAACATTATTTTATTTGCCGACGACACAACAGCACATGATAGTGCTGACAGCTTGGAGCAATTGAGTCAACAGGCCTTGGAAACACGAACCAGTATTTGTAATTGGTTCCTCGCTAATAACCTTAGCATTAATGATAGCAAAACACAAACTTCACATTTTTCACTTAGACCAGTTAATTTAAATATTGAAACCAACATAGTTAAATTCCTCGGCGTTTATCTCGATTCAAGATTGACATGGGAGCATCATATTGCACAACTATCAAAAAAACTCAACAAAGTCATTTGCGTTATACGAAATCTAAAAAATACAATATCAGAGAATGTATTGATGAATGCATACTATGGTTATTTCCATTCACATATGACATATGCAATACTATGTTGGGGTCATTCAGCGCAGGCCTCAAGGATTTTTGCAATTCAGAGAAGGTGCATAAGAGTGTTGGCAAACCTAAAATATAGAGCATGTTGTAAACAAAAATTTAAATCATTGAACATGCTCACTTTTCCAAGTGTTTTTATATTAAATGTTAAAAAAAATCTGGCTGCTTATGTTGAACACTCCAACTATCATGAATATAACACCAGGGGAAAAGACAATCTTGTTGTCAACTTCAACAGAATCAATAAAGCTAGAGATGGACAAGGCCACTATGGCATAAAATTATACAATGTTCTACCAGAATCTATTAAAAATTTAGATATCAGAAATTTTGAACGCAAAATGAAAACTTTTTTACAAAATGAAGCATTCTATAGTATAGATGAGTATCTAGGTTTTAATTTTGAAGACATTGAAAGTAGTCTTATTTAATATACTATGGTGTTTTATTATGATCTATCGAAAATTTTATCATATAATTAGTTGTATTTATTGTAATTTATTATCATTTATGAAAATCTTAGTGTAAATTTTATTATTATTTATTATAAAAATTATTCAATTTAACAAGTGATTCTCTAACTGTGATACATCTGATTTATTAATGTCAAATACTATAAACTTTAAATACCATCCTTAATAAATTGTTTTGCATTGACTTGTGTAATACTATGTACTGTAATTTAGAACCAATAAATTTCTTTCTTTCTTTCTTACGGATCATCGTGATCCGCTTCATCATGTAAGTTTGGTAAAATTTGATCGTCGCAATTGTCATTGATAACATCATTGGTATTGTCATCATCTTCATCATCGTGTTTATTTTCATCCATACACTTATCAAAATTATCATCATCTAATATACTGATTTCTGGCTCGGGGCAATTAGAACATTCTTTACCTTCACAATGCTTACATAATGAGCAACAAGGTGTCCTAATCTCAAGCACGAACATTTACCAGTACAATTTTTTATACAACCACTAGAGATTATTTTGATCAACTTATCGGGACGTGCATTTTTACTGTTTGTAAGTCCATTCGGACTATTTCTCCAACCCTATTTCGTTGGATCAATGATTTTATTACCGATCCAAACCTGAACTTGGCAATAATCCTAAAAATATGTTGATTTGTAGTATCATTGTATTTTCATATGGTTACCTTGTGATGCCTTGGCATAATGTAATCGTTCGCTGGCATGAAAAATTGGGAGCTTTTTGTTTAACACATTTATTAGCAAACTACAATTCCTGATCTTTCATACTCGACATAAGATTTCAACAAGGTAACCATATGAAAATACGATAATGCTGCAAAGCAACATATTGTTAGCGTGTTCAGTAATCAAACCATTGATCCAACGAAATAGGGTTGGAGGAATAGTCCGAAAGGACTTACTCCTATACGAACAATAAAAATGCACGTCCCGATGAATTGATCAAGATAATTCCTCGTGATTGTGAATAAAATTGTACTGGTAAATGTTTGTGAAAAATTTAGGATTACCTTGTAGCTCATATGTAAGCATTGTGAAGGTGAAGAATGTTCTAATTTCGCCGAGTCAGAAATCAGTATATCAGATGATGATGATATTGATATGTAACACCCTGTAACGACATCATGTCATGGTCACATACACACGTTTACATAAGCATTCAGGTGCATTTTAAAACATTCAAAAAGTATAGTTTCTCGCGCGGAATCTATTGTACCGACCCTCGTTTATTGTCGCTAAATGAAATTCCGGGCTAGTTTTTTATGATGAAATTCGTTATAACTTGGAATTGTGAACGAATTACCGTACGTTGTTTCAAATCTGAATAGCCGATGTATTTCTCTGTTTGCTCTAAGACTTTCTCCATAGGCTCAAAATTGGGCCCTCTAGAGGCTCAAACACATTTATTAGGAGACACAAATTGTTATCTTCCCATCATACAGATAATAATAGTGAATCCTACAAGTATGAAATCATTACTGATCAATGTTTCCGTTCTCGCAAGAGGTGATCTTCGACATATCTAGATGTCCGTAAAAACAATATCTGCGCATTCAACAGCTGGTAATGAGAACAATCCTTTCAATCATTTCCAGGAATATTATCAGTTTTGCTGAATTAAACACAGCCGATTAGTCAGAGAATATTTTTGCAAAGAAATATTGAAATTTCTATCCAATTCGAAGATAAAGTTATCGACTCATCTTGAGCGTCCATTTCTGGATATAAAAAATTATGATTATTTCCGATCTTCAATTTGGAGATTGAATATTTTCGAATGTTATTGTGTCTACATCAGACTTTGATGATTTTGTGAAGACTATGTTGTCATCTACGGGTAAAAGTCATCTATCTTGTGGAACTGGAAATTGAGACCAACTAAGCGGAGATACCATTCCATGTTCCCAGCTTGTTAGGAAACAATATTTTCGATCATAGTTGAAAATCATGTCGTTCCGAAAAAATCCTCTGTTGTAGACCTTAATATTGCTTGTTGACTAATAAACTATAAAAGAGTTACTGTGGATAGCACTATAAATAAGAAATAGTTATAGTGAATTAGGGTGATTATTTTAACGAAATAATAAATATAACTACTTTGTTATACTATCACTGATATTTAATATAGTCGTTACTATAGTTTCAACACTAAACGTGTCATCTTCAGGCGAAAACGAAGGTATGAATTTACAAGTACTATATCTACTATATATACAGGTAGGTAAATAAAGATTCTTGACCCACGTATGAATTAATACACAATTCTCGGGAAATAGGTCACATTGACACATATATTTTTATTTTTACCCTCGTCTTTACGTACGTTTCGGTCTCACGACCATCATCAGAAGACTTATTAATACAATAACCTGATTACTTAGAAATACTGTAATACCACAAAGCGTCCTTATCGCACAAATTTCGTTTAAATGCCAACGTCGCGAAACGAACGGAGACATGAAATCGGAACTATAACACAGCAATGTTGCAGCGTAAAAATTAAAAATCCACTATTAAGTAGAATCATCAATAAATACGAACACATTTCATAAATGTCTGCGAGAGACTAACAGACAAAGAGTTCTATCCTCTTTGCTAACAGACGAGACCATCTCAAGTGTTCATTTAAGCGCCAGATGTCATAATTTATTAGGTGATAAAAGAAGGTCTCTGGCCTGTGAGAAATACTTTAGACAATTCTACCTAAAGTAAACTTTTACATTATAAGGACGTAAGTAGGAATTTGCAAGAATATTAATTAATTAAATTAGTATAAATATGACTTAGTGTTTGAACGTCACTCCTATGATTAACAGACTTGGAGTCACGTTTTATATGAATCATCTCCAGAATAGATCTTTTATAATAATTGGTTTCCTTAGTTAAAATATTAACATTCTTGTAATCAAATTGGTGGTTATAATCAAAGCAATGTTTAGCAAGCGCGGTGGAATTTTCTAAGTTTTTGTTTCTTGTGCTATACTTATGGCCATACATTCTTTTTTGTAAATATTGTTTAGAGATACCAGTATAGGTCCCATCACAATCTAAACAATTTAATTTGTATACTGTGTGGGTTTGTTTATCTTTAGGAATTACAGGTTTTAGATTTGAGAAATATTTCCCAACACAGTTAGTAGGTTTATGCGCTACGTTTATATCATACTTTTTCAAACATTTCTTAATTTTCTCTGAGGTCTCCGGAATGTATGGTAAAGTTATATAATTGTCTGAATTACCTTTTACGTTATTTTTATATGACGCTCCATTATAAATTTTGTTTATTCTCTCTTTAATAATAGGATTGAAAAAAGTTTTTGGGTAGCCATTCAATTCCAGTGTATTACGAACAATTTTTAGATTTTTGGGACGGTCCTCTGGGTGGGACAATTTAACCGCGCGGTCTGTAAGACTGTTTATGACGCTTTTTTTATAACAAGTTGGTGCAACGGAATTGAAGTGAAGATAGCGTTGAGACCAAACTTCTTTAGTAAGCCACGAAGTTTTTATTTCTCCATCTGCATCATGCCTAATGTTCATATCTAAGAAATTTATGTTTTTGTTAACTTCTATTTCACAGGTAAATTGAAGTTTACAGTGGAAATTGTTAAATTTATTAATCACGTACTGAATTTTGTCATTGGGAACACACATAAGGCAATCATCTACATACCGTTTAAAAAATACGGGCCGAAAATCTAATGAACTTATAACAGATTCCTCCAGGCATTCCATAACGAGGTTAGCAATGGTAGCAGAAATAGGAGATCCCATTGCTGTGCCGAATATTTGTCCAAAATATTGTTCACCGTACTGAAAATAAGTGCATTCTAAACAAAACTTCACACCATTTATAAATTCCGATTGATCTAGAGGTGTGTGGTTTTTAATCTCTGCCCAACGTTTTTTGATGCTATTCAATGCCAAATCGACTGGTATATTTGTAAATAAAGAAACAACGTCTAAGGAAATTAGTTGATGGTTTACGGGTACGGATTGATTTTTTATAAATTCATTAAAATGCCATGAGTCTTTCACATAAAATTCATTATTTCCTATTATATTATTAATCGATTTTGATAAAAATTTTGATAAATTGTAAGTAGGCGCTCCTATATTACTAATAATGGGTCTTAGAGGTATATCAATTTTATGTAGTTTTGGAAGCCCATAGATATAAGGTGCTAGCCCATTATGGCAAATTAATTTATTTTTCAATTCAATAGGGATTATCTTATTTTTGTGCCAATTATTTATCAATTTATTCATGTTATTTTGTATTGATAAAGTAGGATCAGATTTTAATTTTTTATAAGTTGTTTCATCATTTAAAAGGTTTTCTATTTTCTTTTCATAGTCATTTCTATGCATTATGACGGTTTTATTACATTTATCCGCGTTCAAAACTAAAATTTCAGGGTTAGCATTTAAGAACTCTTTTGTTATTTTTGTATGATAGTTAAGACGATTCTTTGCAGTACCTACTTCTGCTTTCTGTTTGTTCTTCTTGTTTGTCAAGATGTTACAAATTTTGTTTCTAATTTCATTCTTTTCTTCTAAATTTTTATTCCTGATTCCACATTCTAAATTTGCAATTATACTGTCGATAGGCAGTTTTTTGTTATCAGGCAATGCAAATTTCGGACCTAAGCTTAACGTATGCTGCACCTCATCCGGAATTTTTGTTTCGGTTAGATTTTTCAACCATTGTTCATTGATATTTTGTTTTTCATAAGCTACGCCTTTCATTAGATTATTTATCTTTTTAGATTGTATGGCTTTTATTTTGTTGAAATTTTTTTCGAAATTATTTTGTTGATTTTGAAAAAATTGCGAGATAAAGTTGCTATCAAAGTTTAAATAACAGGATTGTTTAATGCGTTTAATTTTGTTTTCAACCTCTGTTACATTCGCGCATGCTTCTTTAATGC
This sequence comes from Endomychus coccineus, assembly GCA_958510875.1. NCBI lineage: Eukaryota > Metazoa > Arthropoda > Insecta > Coleoptera > Endomychidae > Endomychus > Endomychus coccineus. The sequence goes on along the minus strand of OY294068.1, from coordinate 121,453,257 downwards.
ATAAATTTAAACAGCTTTTATGAAGCGAATTTAATAATTTTGTGTAAGCCTTCTTATTTTGCAACCTGCTAAACATATTCTCCTTTGATTTAGATATAATAAAATTTGGGAAAACTTGCCAACTCCTACATCTTACCAGAAATATTCTGCGATTCTTCTCTTTTGCTAATATCTTCATTAATTTTCCGTATTCCTTCAAATCTCCAGGATAGGTGGTTGTTCCTTCCATATTAAGGCTTATATCCCAGCCAAAATTATAAATAAAGATTCTTGACCCACGTATGAATTAATACAAAATTCTCGGGAAATAGGTCACATTGACACATATATTTTTATTTTTACCCTCGTCTTTACGTACGTTTCGGTCTCACGACCATCATCAGAAGACTTATTAATACAATAACCTGATTACTTAGAAATACTGTAATAACACAAAGCGTCCTTATCGCACAAATTTCGTTTAAATGCCAACGTCGCGAAACGAACGAAAACATGAAAACGGAACTATAACACAGCAATGTTGCAGCGTAAAAATTAAAAATCCACTATTAAGTAGAATCATCAATAAATACGAACACATTTCATAAATGTCTGCGAGAGACTAACAGACAAAGAGTTCTATCCTCTTTGCTAACAGACGAGACCATCTCAAGTGTTCATTTAAGCGCCAGATGTCATAACTTATTAGGTGATAAAAGAAGGTCTCTGGCCTCTGAGAAATACTTTAGACAATTCTACCTAAATTAATACACAATTCTCGGGAAATAGGTCACATTAACACATATATTTTTATTTTTACCCTCGTCTTTACGTACGTTTCGGTCTCACGACCATCATCAGAAGACTTATTAATACAATAACCTGATTACTTAGAAATACTGTAATAACACAAAGCGTCCTTATCGCACAAATTTCGTTTAAATGCCAACGTCGCGAAACGAACGGAGACATGAAATCGGAACTATAACACAGCAATGTTGCAGCGTAAAAATTAAAAATCCACTATTAAGTAGAATCATCAATAAATACGAACACATTTCATAAATGTCTGCGAGAGACTAACAGACAAAGAGTTCTATCCTCTTTGCTAACAGACGAGACCATCTCAAGTGTTCATTTAAGCGCCAGATGTCATAATTTATTAGGTGATAAAAGAAGGTCTCTGGCCTGTGAGAAATACTTTAGACAATTCTACCTAAAGTAAACTTTTACATTATAAGGACGTAAGTAGGAATTTGCAAGAATATTAATTAATTAAATTAGTATAAATATGACTTAGTGTTTGAACGTCACTCCTATGATTAACAGACTTGGAGTCACGTTTTATATGAATCATCTCCAGAATAGATCTTTTATAATAATTGGTTTCCTTAGTTAAAATATTAACATTCTTGTAATCAAATTGGTGGTTATAATCAAAGCAATGTTTAGCAAGCGCGGTGGAATTTTCTAAGTTTTTGTTTCTTGTGCTATACTTATGGTCATACATTCTTTTTTGTAAATATTGTTTAGAGATACCAGTATAGGTCCCATCACAATCTAAACAATTTAATTTGTATACTGTGTGGGTTTGTTTATCTTCAGAAATTACAGGTTTTAGATTTGAGAAATATTTCCCAACACAGTTAGTAGGTTTATGCGCTACGTTTATATCATACTTTTTCAAACATTTCTTAATTTTCTCTGAGGTCTCCGGAATGTATGGTAAAGTTATATAATTGTCTGAATTACCTTTTACGTTATTTTTATATGACGCTCCATTATAAATTTTGTTTATTCTCTCTTTAATAATAGGATTGAAAAAAGTTTTTGGGTAGCCATTCAATTCCAGTGTATTACGAACAATTTTTAGATTTTTGGGACGGTCCTCTGGGTGGGACAATTTAACCGCGCGGTCTGTAAGACTGTTTATGACGCTTTTTTTATAACAAGTTGGTGCAACGGAATTGAAGTGAAGATAGCGTTGAGACCAAACTTCTTTAGTAAGCCACGAAGTTTTTATTTCTCCATCTGCATCATGCCTAATGTTCATATCTAAGAAATTTATGTTTTTGTTAACTTCTATTTCACAGGTAAATTGAAGTTTACAGTGGAAATTGTTAAATTTATTAATCACGTACTGAATTTTGTCATTGGGAACACACATAAGGCAATCATCTACATACCGTTTAAAAAATACGGGCCGAAAATCTAATGAACTTATAACAGATTCCTACAGGCATTCCATAACGAGGTTAGCAATGGTAGCAGAAATAGGAGATCCCATTGCTGTGCCGAATATTTGTCCAAAATATTGTTCACCGTACTGAAAATAAGTGCATTCTAAACAAAACTTCACACCATTTATAAATTCCGATTGATCTAGAGGTGTGTGGTTTTTAATCTCTGCCCAACGTTTTTTGATGCTATTCAATGCCAAATCGACTGGTATATTTGTAAATAAAGAAACAACGTCTAAGGAAATTAGTTGATGGTTTACGGGTACGGATTGATTTTTTATAAATTCATTAAAATGCCATGAGTCTTTCACATAAAATTCATTATTTCCTATTATATTATTAATCGATTTTGATAAAAATTTTGATAAATTGTAAGTAGGCGCTCCTATATTACTAATAATGGGTCTTAGAGGTATATCAATTTTATGTAGTTTTGGAAGCCCATAGATATAAGGTGCTAGCCCATTATGGCAAATTAATTTATTTTTCAATTCAATAGGGATTATCTTATTTTTGTGCCAATTATTTATCAATTTATTCATGTTATTTTGTATTGATAAAGTAGGATCAGATTTTAATTTTTTATAAGTTGTTTCATCATTTAAAAGGTTTTCTATTTTCTTTTCATAGTCATTTCTATGCATTATGACGGTTTTATTACATTTATCCGCGTTCAAAACTAAAATTTCAGGGTTAGCATTTAAGAACTCTTTTGTTATTTTTGTATGATAGTTAAGACGATTCTTTGCAGTACCTACTTCTGCTTTCTGTTTGTTCTTCTTGTTTGTCAAGATGTTACAAATTTTGTTTCTAATTTCATTCTTTTCTTCTAAATTTTTATTCCTGATTCCACATTCTAAATTTGCAATTATACTGTCGATAGGCAGTTTTTTGTTATCAGGCAATGCAAATTTCGGACCTAAGCTTAACGTATGCTGCACCTCATCCGGAATTTTTGTTTCGGTTAGATTTTTCAACCATTGTTCATTGATATTTTGTTTTTCATAAGCTACGCCTTTCATTAGATTATTTATCTTTTTAGATTGTATGGCTTTTATTTTGTTGAAATTTTTTTCGAAATTATTTTGTTGATTTTGAAAAAATTGCGAGATAAAGTTGCTATCAAAGTTTAAATAACAGGATTGTTTAATGCGTTTAATTTTGTTTTCAACCTCTGTTACATTCGCGCATGCTTCTTTAATGCATAAATTTAAACAGCTTTTATGAAGCGAATTTAATAATTTTGTGTAAGCCTTCTTATTTTGCAACCTGCTAAACATATTCTCCTTTGATTTAGATATAATAAAATTTGGGAAAACTTGCCAACTCCTACATCTTACCAGAAATATTCTGCGATTCTTCTCTTTTGCTAATATCTTCATTAATTTTCCGTATTCCTTCAAATCTCCAGGATAGGTGGTTGTTCCTTCCATATTAAGGCTTATATCCCAGCCAAAATTATAAATAAAGATTCTTGACCCACGTATGAATTAATACAAAATTCTCGGGAAATAGGTCACATTGACACATATATTTTTATTTTTACCCTCGTCTTTACGTACGTTTCGGTCTCACGACCATCATCAGAAGACTTATTAATACAATAACCTGATTACTTAGAAATACTGTAATAACACAAAGCGTCCTTATCGCACAAATTTCGTTTAAATGCCAACGTCGCGAAACGAACGGAGACATGGAATTGGAACTATAACACAGCAATGTTGCAGCGTAAAAATTAAAAATCCACTATTAAGTAGAATCATCAATAAATCTAAAAGATCTATTCTGGAGATGATTCATATAAAACGTGACTCCAAGTCTGTTAATCATAGGAGTGACGTCCAAACACTAAGTCATATTTATACTAATTTAATTAATTAATATTCTTGCAAATTCCTACTTACGTCCTTATAATGTAAAAGTTTACTTTAGGTAGAATTGTCTAAAGTATTTCTCACAGGCCAGAGACCTTCTTTTATCACCTAATAAATTATGACATCTGGCGCTTAAATGAACACTTGAGATGGTCTCGTCTGTTAGCAAAGAGGATAGAACTCTTTGTCTGTTAGTCTCTCGCAGACATTTATGAAATGTGTTCGTATTTATTGATGATTCTACTTAATAGTGGATTTTTAATTTTTACGCTGCAACATTGCTGTGTTATAGTTCCGATTTCATGTCTCCGTTCGTTTCGCGACGTTGGCATTTAAACGAAATTTGCGCGATAAGGACGCTTTGTGTTATTACAGTATTTCTAAGTAATCAGGTTATTGTATTAATAAGTCTTCTGATGATGGTCGTGAGACCGAAACGTACGTAAAGACGAGGGTAAATTTAAAAATATATGTGTCAATGTGACCTATTTCCCGAGAATTTTGTATTAATTCATACGTGGGTCAAGAATCTTTATTTATAATTTTGGCTGGGATATAAGCCTTAATATGGAAGGAACAACCACCTATCCTGGAGATTTGAAGGAATACGGAAAATTAATGAAGATATTAGCAAAAGAGAAGAATCGCAGAATATTTCTGGTAAGATGTAGGAGTTGGCAAGTTTTCCCAAATTTTATTATATCTAAATCAAAGGAGAATATGTTTAGCAGGTTGCAAAATAAGAAGGCTTACACAAAATTATTAAATTCGCTTCATAAAAGCTGTTTAAATTTATGCATTAAAGAAGCATGCGCGAATGTAACAGAGGTTGAAAACAAAATTAAACGCATTAAACAATCCTGTTATTTAAACTTTGATAGCAACTTTATCTCGCAATTTTTTCAAAATCAACAAAATAATTTCGAAAAAAATTTCAACAAAATAAAAGCCATACAATCTAAAAAGATAAATAATCTAATGAAAGGCGTAGCTTATGAAAAACAAAATATCAATGAACAATGGTTGAAAAATCTAACCGAAACAAAAATTCCGGATGAGGTGCAGCATACGTTAAGCTTAGGTCCGAAATTTGCATTGCCTGATAACAAAAAACTGCCTATCGACAGTATAATTGCAAATTTAGAATGTGGAATCAGGAATAAAAATTTAGAAGAAAAGAATGAAATTAGAAACAAAATTTGTAACATCTTGACAAACAAGAAGAACAAACAGAAAGCAGAAGTAGGTACTGCAAAGAATCGTCTTAACTATCATACAAAAATAACAAAAGAGTTCTTAAATGCTAACCCTGAAATTTTAGTTTTGAACGCGGATAAATGTAATAAAACCGTCATAATGCATAGAAATGACTATGAAAAGAAAATAGAAAACCTTTTAAATGATGAAACAACTTATAAAAAATTAAAATCTGATCCTACTTTATCAATACAAAATAACATGAATAAATTGATAAATAATTGGCACAAAAATAAGATAATCCCTATTGAATTGAAAAATAAATTAATTTGCCATAATGGGCTAGCACCTTATATCTATGGGCTTCCAAAACTACATAAAATTGATATACCTCTAAGACCCATTATTAGTAATATAGGAGCGCCTACTTACAATTTATCAAAATTTTTATCAAAATCGATTAATAATATAATAGGAAATAATGAATTTTATGTGAAAGACTCATGGCATTTTAATGAATTTATAAAAAATCAATCCGTACCCGTAAACCATCAACTAATTTCCTTAGACGTTGTTTCTTTATTTACAAATATACCAGTCGATTTGGCATTGAATAGCATAAAAAAACGTTGGGCAGAGATTAAAAACCACACACCTCTAGATCAATCGGAATTTATAAATGGTGTGAAGTTTTGTTTAGAATGCACTTATTTTCAGTACGGTGAACAATATTTTGGACAAATATTCGGCACAGCAATGGGATCTCCTATTTCTGCTACCATTGCTAACCTCGTTATGGAATGCCTGGAGGAATCTGTTATAAGTTCATTAGATTTTCGGCCCGTATTTTTTAAACGGTATGTAGATGATTGCCTTATGTGTGTTCCCAATGACAAAATTCAGTACGTGATTAATAAATTTAACAATTTCCACTGTAAACTTCAATTTACCTGTGAAATAGAAGTTAACAAAAACATAAATTTCTTAGATATGAACATTAGGCATGATGCAGATGGAGAAATAAAAACTTCGTGGCTTACTAAAGAAGTTTGGTCTCAACGCTATCTTCACTTCAATTCCGTTGCACCAACTTGTTATAAAAAAAGCGTCATAAACAGTCTTACAGACCGCGCGGTTAAATTGTCCCACCCAGAGGACCGTCCCAAAAATCTAAAAATTGTTCGTAATACACTGGAATTGAATGGCTACCCAAAAACTTTTTTCAATCCTATTATTAAAGAGAGAATAAACAAAATTTATAATGGAGCGTCATATAAAAATAACGTAAAAGGTAATTCAGACAATTATATAACTTTACCATACATTCCGGAGACCTCAGAGAAAATTAAGAAATGTTTGAAAAAGTATGATATAAACGTAGCGCATAAACCTACTAACTGTGTTGGGAAATATTTCTCAAATCTAAAACCTGTAATTTCTGAAGATAAACAAACCCACACAGTATACAAATTAAATTGTTTAGATTGTGATGGGACCTATACTGGTATCTCTAAACAATATTTACAAAAAAGAATGTATGGTCATAAGTATAGCACAAGAAACAAAAACTTAGAAAATTCCACCGCGCTTGCTAAACATTGATTTGATTATAACCACCAATTTGATTACAAGAATGTTAATATTTTAACTAAGGAAACCAATTATTATAGAAGATCTATTCTGGAGATGATTCATATAAAACGTGACTCCAAGTCTGTTAATCATAGGAGTGACGTTCAAACACTAAGTCATATTTATACTAATTTAATTAATTAATATTCTTGCAAATTCCTACTTACGTCCTTATAATGTAAAAGTTTACTTTAGGTAGAATTGTCTAAAGTATTTCTCACAGGCCAGAGACCTTCTTTTATCACCTAATAAATTATGACATCTGGCGCTTAAATGAACACTTGAGATGGTCTCGTCTGTTAGCAAAGAGGATAGAACTCTTTGTCTGTTAGTCTCTCGCAGACATTTATGAAATGTGTTCGTATTTATTGATGATTCTACTTAATAGTGGATTTTTAATTTTTACGCTGCAACATTGCTGTGTTATAGTTCCGATTTCATGTCTCCGTTCGTTTCGCGACGTTGGCATTTAAACGAAATTTGTGCGATAAGGACGCTTTGTGTTATTACAGTATTTCTAAGTAATCAGGTTATTGTATTAATAAGTCTTCTGATGATGGTCGTGAGACCGAAACGTACGTAAAGACGAGGGTAAAAATAAAAATATATGTGTCAATGTGACCTATTTCCCGAGAATTGTGTATTAATTATACAGGTAGGTTAAAGAAGGTATACAAACAAATTAAAACCAAAAATTACACCTAACACCGGTATTTTAGTATCCTTTGATGTTTCTAATATGTTTTCGAATATTCCTCCCATTAAATGTCGAAATTTAATCACAAATATCTTAGAAAAGTCACATATTAATTCTTCGATAAAATCAGAAATAGAACAGGCATTCGATTTATGCCTCAGTCAAAAGTACTTTTAGTTTAATAACAAATTTTATACTCAGAATAACGGATTAGCTATCGGTTCTCTATTAAGTCCACTTCTCGCAGATATTTTTATTTCTCACATAGAAGATACTATAATGAGGTCTGCCATAACAAAAAACATATTCAATTTTGGTACAGATACCTAGACAATATTTTAGCCCTCTTTAAAGGTACATCTAGACAGTTAGATGCTTTCTTATCATTCATCAATAATATATATTCCAACATTAAATTCACATTAGAGACAGAAAAGGATCACAAAATAATTTTCTTAGACTAAACATTATTACATCATAATAATAGCATCTTATTCGACATTTACAGAAAACCTACTTTCACAGATACAGTAATTTGTACCTCTTTACATAGCCCCTATAGTCATAAACTAACTGCTTTTCATTCAATGATACATAGAGATTTTTCCCTTCCCTTATCTCAAGAAAATCTTAGTAAAGAATTAGATACAATTAAAGTTATTGTTGCAAATAACGGTTTCGTTCCTCAAGTAATTTCTAAATTAATAAATAGAAAAAGACAAAAATTAATTTACAATAGCACTTTTCCCTTTATGAAAAACAAAGATAACTCATTAAAGTATGTTTCTTTAACTTATTTTGCTCCTATAAGCGAAAAAAATGCAAACATGCTATCCCATCATAACCTGATCATCAGCTTTAAACCTCCAAACAAATTATCTCATATTCTGTTCAATGAGAAAGATAAAACTGGAAAATTTAAAAGGCCCGGAGTTTATAAACTAACTTGTTCAGAGTGTGATAGTTTTTACATAGGTAGATCTTGCCGTAACATAGCAGTTAGATATAAAGAACATTTTCGTTCCTTTGAAAATAATAAGACCGATTCTTCATTCGCAAATCATATTTTAGAAACAGGCCATACCTTTCCTATTTTGAATAATGTCTAAATTTTACAGTCAGGATAAAATTTCAAAACTAAATATATTAGAGTCAATGGGAATTTTCAAAGCAATGAAGATGTATGATAATAAGATCCTAAACGATCAACTACATTTATATTACAGTAATCTCTTCAATGTATTAATAACCTGATTTTCGTATTTAAAGTCCGTTAGTAAATATACCCACCCGCACCACTAAGGTTCTCACGGAACTACCTAATCACTTCACCCCTCTCTGGTTTTTCCTAGAACTATTTCCTATAGCCATAAAATTTGTTCGTATTCCTTCTTTAACCTATATATAGTAGATATAATACTTGTTAAATTCATACCTTCGTTCCGTCTGAAGATGACACGTTTAGTGTTGAAACTATAGTAACGACTATATCAAATATCAGTGATAGTATAACAAAGTAGTTTCATTTATTATTTCCTTAAAATGATAAACTATCACAAAGTAACGGCTTCCACAATTGAATTTTTGAAGGGAGATTATTTCTTATTCATATTGCTTATTGACGTCCATAACAACAAGGTTGAGAAAATTCTCAACCAACCAGATATTCCAATTCTACAACACGAGGTCAGTTAATCACAACATATCTTATGTGAAACGTGCTTCCCTAATCAACTCAACTGTAGAATTCTGTTTCGGTACTTTAATCGCCGATTATGAAAGTCTTCATGAATTAAAAACAGAATATCGTGAGGTATTCTTTTAATTTTCATTACTTTTGACTCGTAAAATCCTTCCTATGAATTCAGCTACCTTAAATAAGATTGCTGGCCGTGGGCGCTCTGATATGTGCAGAATGAAAGCCACTATACGCGTACTTTCCGATATTTAGAAATATGTTTTGGATGCTTTGAAATCGGTAGATTGTGAATATTATTCAGCTTCAGCGGTAGAAACATGTGGTGAACGCTCAGAGTAGGAGATGGGAAAGGTGTTTGTATATAGTACTTTCAGGCCGTCGATTTATGGGCGTCCCAAAACGCCGGTTCTTGGAAATTCTTCGGTATTTTTTACATTTTACGTTATACTACCAGTTACAGTTATTCAATGAATCGTAGACAGATGCTTTGAATGTTGTGAATAACCACAGTCTGATGCTGCTGAGTTCTATAGAAAAAAGTGATTCATTTATTTACATATTCCTTGACCCAACTCCTGTATATAACAAGAAAAAATTATTGTTTCATTTGTTTAAATTTGTCATTACCGGTAGATAAAATAAATGTATTCGGTATCCTCTTTCAAGCTAAAAAATGTTTGCAATCGTTTTATAAATGTATATTCAAAATTCCTTTTAACGCTAAAAAATGATCTTGGATACTGATTTTCAAAACTGCTCTTCAAATCAATTTTAAAAAAGATTTTATGGCTCAAAAGAGGTTGTTAAGAAGTTAATACCTTTTACCTATGTGGACAATTTTCTACTTATGTGGACAATTACTGCCGTTGGGTTACAGAAAGATTATTATTTAGTTATACATTTTTCTGTCTATTTCTTATACAGTTATTTATTTTTCTGCCTATATAGAATAAGAGAAGGTTTCGTTTGTTTTTAAAGTTTGATTATGTTGAATAAAGTGCGTTTTTAGTTAAGGAATTTTTCATTCTCATTGCCTTTGAATTTTATCAAAAATTTATGTATGATCACCTCAATTCCCACAGAAAATTTCGTTTGGTTAGAAAAATACGCAATTTCATGTTAAGTAATAAATTTGTCTATACATTTTCTTATAAAAAATACATTACGTAATGGATATTTTCAATTTTGAACTTTAAATATGACTGAAATGTTCATCAGTTATTCAAGAAAGAATATGATATGCAATGTAAATTTTGGGACTGTTATATTGGACCAACAAAACAAATTTATTCAACAATGGTCCGATAGGATTAGCATTATCTTTTGATTTGTGAAATCCTTCATATCGATTATAAGCCTTCTGAACTGGCAACATCGCTGGACGCTCAGAAATGTGATGTATGAAAGCAAACTATACTCCGGGGACGCTGAGTACCCGAAATTTGAAAGCTTTACTGTATATTTTGGACGCTCAGAAGCGGCTTTATGAACGGACGCTCTGGAATCAGTAGAATGCAAATTTTAAAAATTGTTTCCTATAATATGAAGGCTATGAACTTATTACGACCTCTACTGTTCAAAGATGGAATATATTCATACGTTATACTAAGGATTGCATGAGAAATACGCAGTGGACGCTCAGAGTAGGAATAGTGAAAGGACGCCCTGGAGATAGCGGGATGTAAATATATATATATATTATTAACTAAACTCTTACTGAGTTTATTTTTATTTATTGATTATTATTAATGCTTCCGGCTAGCTTTTAATTTTTTTGATTATGAATAATAATGAACTTTCTCTTTTTTATTATTATTATTTTATGGAATTAAACACAATATTCTTTGAATGTTGAAAAGTTTCTATATTTAAATCTCTATGACTCTATTTATCTCGGGTTTCTAATTTACAATTTTATTTTATGTTCTAAGCATAGAACTAGCTTTAACCTCAAAACTATTCAATATTAATAGTTGTTTACAAAATTACAAACGACAATCTTTCTTTCAGATTTACAAATAATACTACAATGGAAATATAATAAACAAACTTACTTTTAGTTTATATCCAAAAGTGTGTTTAACTATGTTGGCAATTTTCAATTTAATTCTTTTATAATTTCGTTGATGATTCACTTTTACACAATACTATGCTTTTTCACAATAATCACAGGTAACTAATTTGGATTACTTCTTCTTGAGACTCAGGAACTGTTGATAATACTTTGTTTTATCCTTTTAGATAAAACATGAAACTTTTCGATGCTTTATTGAAATTATTGATGAATGGCAATCGTTGGAAACTTCTTCTTAATTGGAGGTTATTACAGCCTTTTTACTGGATTCAGATACTTGGATAATCGTTGACTTTATATAAAATTTATTAACTTTGGTTTCTTTGAACCTATCGAAGTTTGGAACACTTTCGTTCACTGGTTTTTTATAGGTTATGAAATTTTGGTGAGTTGCAGGAGTACTTTCAGTCTACAGATGTAATGGCAAACTGAACTTCTTTACTTTCAGATTCGTTTTTATAGGCCTCCAAAACCGACGCTACTTTATGTCATAAACAACCTATGAGATGATTGCTTTTCAAATCAAGCATGCCAAGTTAATTGTTGTGAAACTGACACAAGTCTTCATTGTTACCAGATTGACATTGGAAATTCCTATTGACCAATCAGAATTTAGTATTCTTTACTTTTTGAATTATTTGAGATTTTCAACTTATTTTAATTGTTAGTGATTCCTTCTTTTTAAATTAATATTGCCTACATTTTTCCCCACACTTTGGTATAATATAACCTATGATTGGGTTATTATTAATATGATTATTCCCATATTTATGGTTTTCTTGACAGTTACTTATTCTTAAATCTAATACATATCATATTATATCAATAACATTCTTTTAACATTACATAACTCAAATTTACTAATCCTAACTTACATCTATAACATTATTCAATGTTTTGTACTATCTCATGATAGTTTTGTAATCATTTTACTTATGATTTATGATTTCGTTACACTGAACGTTTCTTCACTTTCACTGAAGTTCTTGTTTATCACATCTTATACTATTACATCGTTGTTTATTATGTTTTACATTGTTAATATTAATATCCTAACTATTATTTAGCTTTTATTATTGTTTTTAATTCCATAAAATATTTTTTATTTGATCTTTTCTGATTTTCATAGTTCGGTAAGTTATTATTTTTAAATTTTTATTGTCTATGAAATGAAATCATAACAAATTCCCCTAAATCAATTTTAACATATTAATCACATTAATATTTAAAATTTATTTATCTTTTGATTTTATTTTCATGAACTAAATTTATTAATAATTATACTTGTATATTTGATCAATATTAAATATTCCCCTTATCTTTCCGTTTTCAGGATTCATTAATTCATAACTATTTCAGCATTTTCATTCATAACTACATATGGACCTTCAAAAGCAAAACATAATTTTCCACATATATTCTTTTTATTATTAGTTACTCTCATTGCTCTCACTATTACTAATTCACCTATTTCAAATTTAATTAACCTTCCTCTTTTTCTCATTTGCCTATTCATATATTTTCTTGCATTTCTTTCTAACCTATTACTGATATCTTTCAAAATTTCATTTCGCTCTACTGAATTTTCATCTAACCATTTTTTATCTGGTTCTTCGCCTTTCATTATTAATACAGGTGTTTTCTCTGTTGTAGTATTTGGACAATGATTTAAACATTTTTCTACTCTGGATATTGATTCATCCCATTGACGATGTTTATCCTCACAAGATATTCTCAGATATTTTATTACTTCCTGTATATATCGCTCTGATGGATTGGATTGAGGATGTCTGATGCTTGTTAATTGATGAAAAATTAAATTCCTTTTGCAAAAATACTTGAAACGTATGTTTTTGAAATATGTTGCGTTATCTGTAATTAACTTTCTTGGCCTACCAATTTCTTCAAAATAGTTTTCTAACTTATGCATTACTTCTCTACTTTTTGTCGTTTTGCAAGCATATAATTTTATATATTTAGAAAATAAATCTACTACAACCAAAATATGTCTATTTCCTTTTTCTGTTACTATTAACTCACTTAAAAAATCTATTGCTACTATTTCTAAACATTCCTTTACTATAATACTCTTTGCTAAATTGTGGTTAATTATATTTTTAGGCTTTGCTCTTTGACATATGTCACATTTCTTTGTGATTTCTTTTGCAATTTGGTAATCTCCTTTACCTATATAATTTTCTCTGAATATGAGCCACATTTTCCTTGCTCCTATGTGATTGAATTCACTATGTAAATGATTTAAAATTTTTAAAGTTAGGTCTTGATTTATTCTGTATAATTCTTTCCTACCTATATCTTGTAAATAAACTCCCTCTTTGATTTTACATTTCTTTTTATCCTTCTCTGATAAAGTACTTTGATTGTTTTTAATGCTCTCTAATGAAAATAAACCCCTTACTTCTAATAAAATATTTGCTCCTACTTTATATTTCCTTTTATCAATTTTTAAATTCCCCTCTTCTCTTGTTAAAGTATCAGCTATTATATTTAATTTTCCTGGAATATGTTTTATTTCAAAATCATATTCCTGCAATAACAAAATCCATCTTTGAATCCTACTGTTTACAAACTTGTTTTTAAATATACTTGTTAATGCACTATGATCAGTTTCTACCCTTACTTTATTCCCTAACAAATAAAATCTTAATTTCTTTACACAAAAAACTATACTTGCTAATTCTAATTCAGTAACGCTGTAATTTTTTTCATGAACTTTTGTCATTCTTGACACAAAACTTATAGGCACTTCTTCATTATTTTGTTTTTGTAATAAAACACCACTGAATCTTTGTTTAGAAGCATCTGTTCTTAATATGAAAGGTTTATCATATTGTGCATGATAGACTTTTAATTTTTTAATGAAAATATCTTTTAAATTTTGGAAAGCTTCGTGTCTTTCATTATCCCATTTCCATTTTACCCCTTTCTTAAGTAATTCTACTAATGGAATCTCCTTCTGACTTAAATCAGGAATGAGCCTTTTGAAATAATTTATTAGACCTAAGAATCCCCTCAAAGTTTTAAGATTAGTGGGTCTTTTGAAATTTTTAATTACATCTAATCTATCTTCATCCATTTCTAAACCTTCCCTCGTTAATTTATAACCCAAAAATTTAATTTCTGTTTTATAGAATTCACATTTCTCAATATTTATTTTTAAACCTGCTATATCTAATTCGTTCAAAACTAATTTTATGTGATCTTTATGTTCTTCTACTGTTCTAGAAAATATTAATATGTCATCGATATAATGAACTACAAAAATTTCAAATTTATTTAATATTTGATTCATACTTCTAACTAACGCACTGCATGCACTTTGAATACCAAAAGGCGTAACTTTAAAACGATACACTTCTCCATCTATCATAAAACCAGTGTAATCTCTACAACTTTCATGTAAAGGAATCAACCAGAAACTATGTCTTAAATCAACTTTACTAAAAATTTGTGCCTTTATTATTCTACCAAAAATTGACTCTATATTTTTAGGAGCTTCATATTGTGGTACTGACAATCTATTCAATGTTCGAGCATCTAAACATAACCTAATATCACCATTTGACTTTTTTGCTATAACAATAGGGTTTATATATTTTGTTTTACTTCTTTCTATTATGTCTTGTTCTAGCATTTCACCGATTTTTTTCCTAACATCTTCTATGTACTTGTATGGGATTGGATAGTTCTTGGATTTAAAATTTTCAATTTCTTTGACTTGGAATTTATGAATATAATTACTAGCTATACGAGTTTCATCAATTATTAAACCTTTATGTTGTGAAATTATTTCTAATATTATTCCCCTATATTTCTCGGATATTTTCATCTGCGAGATTATTTCATTTAAATTTTTGCTTGAGTCTTTTCTTTTGACCGCATTTATTATATTGCAACCTTCATTTGGTCTGTCAATATTTTCATTTTCCCCTTTCCCTATCTTTATAATTTCATCTAACAACTTTATTTCCTTTTCCTCGTAATCTATAATAATTCCATGCTTTTCTAATTCATCAGTTCCCATAACAATATCCAATTTCATATTCGGCACTACAAATAATTGCATCTCTAGACTTGACTTCCCTATTATAATATGCTCAGTAATCATTTTTGATACTTCAGTAATTTTCTTTCCACTAATATTTACTAATTCTACTTTTGGTATTTTCAATTGATTTGTTATTTTTATTTCAGACAATAGTTCTTCCCTTATTAATGATAGTTCTGATCCTGTATCACACGTAATTTCTACTTCTTTCCCTTTTAAAAAACCTTTTAATTTAATTAAACCTATACTTTCATTTTCTTCCCTTTGCTGTTCGTAGTCAATGTATTCCCTCTGATGTTCATATAATACATTAACGTGGTATTCGTGCTTTCTTAAAAATCCTGATTTTGTTGATTATTTTGACTTGAAGAGTCTTCCCTTTCCATATTACTTTCTATCCTACTACAGTTTACTTCCCTTTGATTATTTTCATTTCTACTATTATTTCTATTATTATTATTATTTTGACTTCTATAATCCCTATATCTATTTCTATTTTGATTAGCATTATTTCCATTATATCTATTTTCCCTATTATAATAATTTTGGTTTCTATTATCTCTATTTCTAAAATTGTTTTGATAATTATTATTTTGGAATCTATTATTATAATTTTGATTTCCCCTGTAATTGTTCCTGTTATCATTATGTCCATTTTGTTGCCTAGTTCCCATGTTATTCTTATTATCAATTCTATTTAAGTATGATAGTAGTTGATTCATGTTTTTAATATTTGCAATGGCTATTGCCTCAGATATTTGACTTCGATACTGTCTTGAAATGTATAAAACTATCTCTTCCTCTCTCATTTTAGGTTCTAAATATTGCGCTTCATTATATAGGCTAAGTGCATAAGCATTCATGCTTTTTCTAGTCCCTTCTATATACTTCCTAAAATATAATCTTTCTCGACATTTCGATTGTTCATTTTCACCCCAAAAATTATTTAAAAACTCATCTATAAACTCATCTAAACTATTTAATTCCCTTTCTTTGCAATTGAACCACAACAAAGGTTCATCAACCAATCGTTCTCTTATTAATTTTTTCATTCTCTCTATATTCCTTTCATACTGTATTTCATTTTTCAAATCTTTAACAAAAATGCATGGATGTAATAATTTTATGTTTCCATTAAATTTTATTGTATTCTCATGACCTACATTTCTGTATTCTATATTCATTCTCTCTTCGGATCTTTTCTCAATTCTTTTTATTCTTTCATCTTGTTCATTTATCATTTTTTCCTGATTTTCTTTCATACTTTGTACATTCACATTCACATTCTCTTCAATATTCCTCCCCATATCATTCATTCTATTTTCCATAATATCTATTTCTTTCTCTACATTATTAAACTTTCTATTTACAAAGCTATTATATTCTTCTAATTTATTATCTATACTTTCTTCAACATGTTGTCTTATTTCCTTTTTTTCATTTTCAACTATTCTCATTATTTCCTCAGTTCTTTTATCAAATTTATCATTCACTCTCTTAAGTTCATCTCTTATTTCACTCATACCTTGTTCAAATTTAGCATTAGTTTCACTCATACGTTGTTCAATTTTAGCATTCGTTTCATTCGTTTCATTAGCTTTTAAATTTAAACTTTCAAGCAATCTCATTATTTGTGATTGACTATCTATTATTGGTGGTCTTTCTGCACTAATCATTTCACCCTCTTGATCAAATCCTATCAATTCTGGAGTCCTCTGTCTATCTCCTTCCATTTTTACTTTCTTTTTAATTAACCTAGTTCTTTAAATTATTTTGATACGCGGTTCTATTCCTTTTTTCAAATGGCCTCACGTTTGAGCGACAATTATTAACTAAACTCTTACTGAGTTTATTTTTATTTATTGATTATTATTAATGCTTCCGGCTAGCTTTTAATTTTTTTGATTATGAATAATAATGAACTTTCTCTTTTTTATTATTATTATTTTATGGAATTAAACACAATATTCTTTGAATGTTGAAAAGTTTCTATATTTAAATCTCTATGACTCTATTTATCTCGGGTTTCTAATTTACAATTTTATTTTATGTTCTAAGCATAGAACTAGCTTTAACCTCAAAACTATTCAATATTAATAGTTGTTTACAAAATTACAAACGACAATCTTTCTTTCAGATTTACAAATAATACTACAATGGAAATATAATAAACAAACTTACTTTTAGTTTATATCCAAAAGTGTGTTTAACTATGTTGGCAATTTTCAATTTAATTCTTTTATAATTTCGTTGATGATTCACTTTTACACAATACTATGCTTTTTCACAATAATCACAGGTAACTAATTTGGATTACTTCTTCTTGAGACTCAGGAACTGTTGATAATACTTTGTTTTATCCTTTTAGATAAAACATGAAACTTTTCGATGCTTTATTGAAATTATTGATGAATGGCAATCGTTGGAAACTTCTTCTTAATTGGAGGTTATTACAGCCTTTTTACTGGATTCAGATACTTGGATAATCGTTGACTTTATATAAAATTTATTAACTTTGGTTTCTTTGAACCTATCGAAGTTTGGAACACTTTCGTTCACTGGTTTTTTATAGGTTATGAAATTTTGGTGAGTTGCAGGAGTACTTTCAGTCTACAGATGTAATGGCAAACTGAACTTCTTTACTTTCAGATTCGTTTTTATAGGCCTCCAAAACCGACGCTACTTTATGTCATAAACAACCTATGAGATGATTGCTTTTCAAATCAAGCATGCCAAGTTAATTGTTGTGAAACTGACACAAGTCTTCATTGTTACCAGATTGACATTGGAAATTCCTATTGACCAATCAGAATTTAGTATTCTTTACTTTTTGAATTATTTGAGATTTTCAACTTATTTTAATTGTTAGTGATTCCTTCTTTTTAAATTAATATTGCCTACATTTTTCCCCACACTTTGGTATAATATAACCTATGATTGGGTTATTATTAATATGATTATTCCCATATTTATGGTTTTCTTGACAGTTACTTATTCTTAAATCTAATACATATCATATTATATCAATAACATTCTTTTAACATTACATAACTCAAATTTACTAATCCTAACTTACATCTATAACATTATTCAATGTTTTGTACTATCTCATGATAGTTTTGTAATCATTTTACTTATGATTTATGATTTCGTTACACTGAACGTTTCTTCACTTTCACTGAAGTTCTTGTTTATCACATCTTATACTATTACATCGTTGTTTATTATGTTTTACATTGTTAATATTAATATCCTAACTATTATTTAGCTTTTATTATTGTTTTTAATTCCATAAAATATTTTTTATTTGATCTTTTCTGATTTTCATAGTTCGGTAAGTTATTATTTTCAAATTTTTATTGTCTATGAAATGAAATCATAACAATATATATATATATATATATATGTTTCTTCTTATGTTCTCGCGGACGTAATGTGTAGAACTGGATTCTCGGGTATTGATCCGCGTTGTGTGGTTTCGGTCCTCAAAAGACCAATTTCACGACGTTTCGGCAAAGTCGCATTCGCCATCACCCGAGAATCCAGTTCTACATATATATATATATATATATATATATATATATATATATATATATATATATATATATATATATATATATATATATATATATATATATATATATATATATATATATATATATATATGTTTTCTTGTATGTTTTCTTGGTATATTGGTTCGTATATATACTGAAAATGAAATAAAAAATCTGTTTGACGTTTCGACAATGTTTATTGTCTTTATCAAAATGTGAATTAGTGTTTCCATGTAATTTAGAAAAGAGTAGATGATTTCGATTAATGAAATGCGTCTGTAGCCGACTTGTGTTTTAAGATCCAATTAAAACTGCAGAAAACATTGGATCGGTTGTGTGTGAAAGAGTAATGTATGGCTAATTACAATTTGAAATGGATTGAATTTGATTAAATACAAGATATTTTAAGATTGTACAATTATAAATATCTATGATTATTGTATGAATTAGTTATGATAAACACTTCCGATCTATCATAATCAACTATTCAAGTTCAAGATAATTCTATGGAATTTAACCTCAAAATTGCTACTCATATGTCATAATTAAATAATACTTTATCTTTTTCAGGTTGAATTTTAAATAGACAAGTGGAAAGTGGCACTTCAAACTAATAAAATTTTGTTGAGTTTGAATTAGATTATTATGAAGTTTCGGAAGATTGGAATCTATCTTGTCATTTACACAATTGATCTTCTTAATTTGAATAGATTCCAATATCAAACGCTTGTTGTCGTTTGTTTCAATATTTAAAATTTTTGTATTGTTGTAGTCGAATGTATGGTTAGTGTATTTTACATGTTTATTGAGCGCAGTTGATGAATTTTTGGTATATTTGTGACCATTCAACCTTTTTTCGAGGTATTGTGAAGATTGGCCAATGCATACCTTTTCGCAATCTTTGCAAGGGATGGAATAAACAGTATGGGTTATTTTTCTGAAAGGTACGCTGCTTTTTAATTTTGTAAAGAGACTTTTCTGATTTGAATAACTCTTATGACATATATGTAGATCATAAGGTTTCACTATATTTACAATTTTTTTCTGGAAGACCATTAATATATGGTAGTGATATGTAATGCTTATTATTTGGTTTCTCATTATTGGTATTGATTTCACCAGATAAGTTATAAGATTTATGAATTTTGTCTTTAGTTATCGAATTTACTAAATCAATGGGATAGCCATTTCTTATTAAAGTTTCTTTTGTTTTTGTAATAGATATAGTCCTCAGTGAAACCTTATGACCTACATATATGTCATAAGAGTTATTTAAATCAGAAAAGTCTCTTTACAAAATTAAAAAGCAGCGTACCTTTCAAAAAAATAACCCATACTGTTTATTTCATCCCTTGCAAAGATTGCGAAAAGGTATACATTGGCCAATCTTCACAATACCTCGAAAAAAGGTTGAATGGTCACATATATACCAAAAATTCATCAACTGCGCTCAATATATATATAGAATTAAATTTTCTGAATTATGAAGATAACTTAGATAATTTAACATAGGATTATAAAGATGAATAAACGTAAAAGATTGAACCATATTTCTGGATTTCTAGTCCAGGGTGTTCACCAAGTACACCACTTCGGTCCTATTAGATTCTTATATTTTTGTAAATATAAACCTCTGAAAGGATAGTAGGTCATTGATGAACACAATGCGATTCGATGCCCTACCATAGATCAACCATTCACGCACATTCATCTAAAGTTCAGTCGTTTTTTGAAGTAAGGATTGAAGGTTAGTACTGCTATGGTTGGCAGTTACTTGACTGTTCTTATTCAAATGACAGCATCTTGGTTCTTATATATTTCGATAGCACTGACTGAGAATTGTTCTGGTTAATTATAAACAAGTTTTAAAGTTTCTTTGGCCACTATCGTGTATGTAACTTAAGAGATATAGAATTGAATTTTCTGAATTATGAAGATAACTTAGATAATTTAACATAGGATTATAAAGATGAATAAACGTAAAAGATTGAACCATAGGCGGGATTCGAACCCACATTTCTGGATTTCTAGTCCAGGGTGTTTACCAATTACACCACTTCGGTCCTATTAGATTTTTATATTTTTGTAAATATAAACCTCTGAAAGGATAGTAGATCATTGATGAACACAATGCGATTCGATGCCCTACCATAGATCAACTATTCACGCACATTCATCTAAAGTTCAGTCGTTTTTTGAAGTAATTATTGAAGGTTAGTACTGCTATGGTTGGCAGTTACTTGACAGTTCTTATTCAAATGACAGCATCTTGGTTCTTATATATTTCAATAGCACTGACTGAGAATTGTTCTGGTTAATTATAAACAAGTTTTAAAGTTTCTTTGGCCACTATCGTGTATGTAACTTAAGAGATATAGAATTGAATTTTCTGAATTATGAAGATAACTTAGATAA
The DNA here is from genome assembly GCA_958510875.1 of Endomychus coccineus. Taxonomy (NCBI): domain Eukaryota; kingdom Metazoa; phylum Arthropoda; class Insecta; order Coleoptera; family Endomychidae; genus Endomychus; species Endomychus coccineus. The sequence goes on along the minus strand of OY294068.1, from coordinate 121,431,824 downwards.
TTTAACATAGGATTATAAAGATGAATAAACGTAAAAGATTGAACCATAGGCGGGATTCGAACCCACATTTCTGGATTTCTAGTCCAGGGTGTTTACCAATTACACCACTTCGGTCCTATTAGATTTTTATATTTTTGTAAATATAAACCTCTGAAAGGATAGTAGATCATTGATGAACACAATGCGATTCGATTCCCTACCATAGATCAACTATTCACGCACATTCATCTAAATAATCAATAATCTACTATCCTTTCAGAGGTTTATATTTACAAAAACATAAAAATCTAATAGGACCGAAGTGGTGTAATTGGTTAACACCCTGGACTAGAAATCCAGAAATGTGGGTTCGAATCCCGCCTATGGTTCAATGTTTTACGTTTATTTATCTTTATAATCCTATGTTAAATTATCTAAGTTATCTTCATAATTCAGAAAATTTATTTCTATATCTCTTAAGTTACATACACGATAGTGGCCAATTAGGCAAAGAAACTTTAAAACTTGTTTATAATTAACCAGAACAATTCTCAGTCAGTTCTATTGAAATATATAAGAACCAGGATGCTGTCATTTGAATAAGAACTGTCAAGTAACTGCCAACCATAGCAGTACTAGCCTTCAATCCTTACTTCGAAAAACTACTGAACTTTAGATGAATGTGCGTGAATAGTTGATCTATGGTAGGGCATCGAATCGCATTGTGTTCATCAATGATCTACTATCCTTTCAGAGGTTTATATTTACAAAAATATAAAAATCTAATAGGACCGAAGTGGTGTAATTGGTAAACACCCTGGACTAGAAATCCAGAAATGTGGGTTCGAATCCCGCCTATGGTTCAATCTTTTACGTTTATTCATCTTTATAATCCTATGTTAAATTATCTAAGTTATCTTCATAATTCAGAAAATTTAATTCTATATCTCTTAAGTTACATACACGATAGTGGCCAATTAGGCAAAGAAACTTTAAAACTTTATATATATATATATATATATATATATATATATATATATATATATATATATATATATATATATATATATACATATATATATATATGTTTCTTCTTAGGTTCTCGCGGACGTAATGTGTAGAACTGGATTCTCGGGTTATTGATCCGCGTAGTGTGGTTTCGGTCCTCAGAAGGACAAATTTCACGACGTTTCGGCAAAGTCGCATTTGCCTGAAAGATCACCTGGAGAGATGGCAAATGCGACTTTGCCGAAACGTCGTGAAATTGGTCCTTCTGAGGACCGAAACCACACAACGCGGATCAATACCCGAGAATCCAGTTCTACACATTACGTTCGCGAGAACCTAAGAAGAAACATATATATATATATATATATATATATATGCTGTATTGGGTTGCCGGGATATGCTCCGCGTTGTCGTAGATTGGTTTCGATAGAAACCGTTGATATGACGACGTTTCGGCACAATCTCATGTGCCATCTTCAAGTCTTCTCTTCAGGGCTGCTGCTCTGCTTCGAGTTAACTTGAAACTGATCTCCGTTGATCCTGTTGGTGTTTTATGTATCCTTGTTACATCTGGATGATTTTGCCGGTTTGATGCGTCTGATTGAGTTTGTTGGTCTGTTGCGTTCGAGCGATTTTGTCGGTTCGTTGCGTTCGAGCGAGTTTGCCGGTCCGTTGAATTAGTCTGGTTGACTGTTCTCCTGGGTGGTTGAAGGGCTGGTTTCCAAGCAGTTGGTAATCTCTGTGTATCATCTCTTGTATTGAGATTTGAAGGTCGCTTCTCGATTTCGATAGCTTCTCTTATGATGCGTTTTCTTTTGTGTTCCAGGCTGGCTAGGACTCGGGTGTTGTCAAAATCGATTTCATGTGAAGTTTTTCTCACATGTTCGGCAAGTGATGATGTTGTTTCTTGCTTTGCGACTGCATTGCGGTGTTCTTCACGTCGAATGTTGATTCTTCTATTAGTTTGTCCTATGTAGCTTCCTCCGCAATCTTTGCATGGTATTTCGTAGACCCCTTGTGTTTCCAGATTTATTTTGGATTTAGCGTTAGGCAGTACTTGACCAATCTTTCTTGTCGTTTTGAAACTTGTCTCAATGTTGTGTTTTTTGAGAATTCTGCTGATCTTCTCTGTAGTACCTTTGACGTATGGCAGATGGGCTTTGGCGACAGGTTCTTCTTTTTCTTCTTCTGTGGTTCGATCTGTCTGGCGTCGTGGTCTTAGTGCTCGTCTGATATTGTCTTTTGAGAACCCGTTTTGTTGTAGCGTGGCTTGTATTGTCTGCATTTCTTGTTGTTTGTGGTCATTGTCGGTTAGTCGGTCTGATCTGGTTATGAGTGTTTTTATTACGGATTGGAGTTGTGCTGGATGGTGATGTGACTGTGCGTTCAAGTAACGATTCGTGTGTGTTGGCTTCCTGTATATGGTGTGTCCTATTCTGCCGTTTGTCTTGCTCACAAGAACGTCTAGGAAGGGTAGTTGGTTGTCCTTCTCGATCTCCATTGTGAACTTGATTTTTTCGTGAATCCTGTTTATGTGGCTCAGAAATTTTGTCAGTGCGGCTTCTCCGTGAGTCCAGATAACAAACGTATCGTCTACGTATCGTAGCCATAGTTTTGGTTTTTGGCTGGCTGTTTGGATGGCTCGTTCTTCAAAGTCTGTCATAAACAGGTTGGCTAATACTGGGGATAAGGGTGATCCCATCGGCGCCCCTTCAATATATATATATATATATATATATATATATATATATATATATATATATATATATATATATATATATATATATATATATATATACATATATATACATATATATATATATATATATATGTTACTTCTTAGGTTCTCGCGGACGTAATGTGTAGAACTGGATTCTCGGTTATTGATCCGCGTTGTGTGGTTTCGGTCCTCAAAAGGACCAATTTCACGACGTTTCGGCAAAGTCGCATTTGCCATCTTCAGGTGATTCGACCGTAGAGTCTGGAAAATCTAGGCGAACTGACGCTTACTCGGAGGGACAGGTATTTATATCCCCCGTTATGTTTGACCTTTGGACTTTCGAACTATTTCACGCTAGGTTGATTTCTACGTGTTTGGCTCCGAGTGACACGTTTGGATGACGTCATTGCGACGCTGGAATCAGCCGGAAAGTTTCCGTGACCTGTTGCACGTGCACTGGATATCACGTTCTCTCTTGTTTTTGGTTTTATCTTCCGAATTTCTAAAGCGGGTTTCCATGTTGCTGGTAATCTTAGTCCGTCATCTCGTTTGTTAAGACTATGTGGACGTTTCTCGATCTCTATTGCCTCCCTGGTTATTCTGGTGTAGAAGTGTTCAATGTTGGCTAGAGTCTTTGTGCCGCTAAAGTTGATCATATGGCCAGTACTTCTTACATGTTCAGCTAGAGAAGACGTGGTTTCGTTTTTCGACACAGCGTTTGCATGTTCAGTCTTTCGCACATCAATGCGTCTGTTGGTCTGCCCGATGTATGTCTTTTCACAATTACCACATGGCACCTCGTACACTCCTTGGCATTCTAGAGGAATTCTGTCTTTTGGATTCCGAAGAACATTTTTGATTTTCCTATATGTTGTGAAGGTTGTTTTGATATCATGACGGCTCAGTATTTTGCAGATTTTGTCAGTTGTGCCTTTTATGTAAGGTAGAAAAGCGTTTCCCACTGGTTGATCTTCATTGTTGACATCCTTCTCATTTTTGCGTTGACAGTTATGAATCTGTTTTCTTGAATAGCCATTCATCCTAAGGGCTGCTCGGATGGTTTCCATTTCTCCATCGAAGTTCTCCGCATCAGCGAGACGTTTTGACCTTGTCATGAGGGTATTTACGACTGATTGTAGCTGGGATGGATGGTGATGCGAGTTACTATTCAAATATCGGTTCGTGTGGGTCTTTTTTCTGAATACTGTATGTCCCAAACTGCCGTCAGTTTTCTTTGTTACCAAAACATCTAGAAATGGTAATTGGTTGTTCTCTTCGGCTTCTATTGTGAAAGACCGAAACCACACAACGCGGATCAATACCCGAGAATCCAGTTCTACATATATATATATATATATATATATATATATATATATATATATATATATGTTTTCTTGGTATATTGGTTCGTATATATACTGAAATTGAAATAAAAATTTTGTTTGACGTTTCGACAATGCGTCTGCAGCCGACTTGTGTTTTAAGATCCAATTAAAACTGCAGAAAACATTGGATCGGTTGTGTGTGAAAGAGTAATGTATGGCTAATAACAATTTGAAATGGGTTTGATTAAATACAAGATATTTTAAGATTGTACAATTATAAATATCTATGATTATTGTATGAATTAATTATGATAAACACTTCCGATCTATCATAATCAACTATTCAAGTTTAAAATAATAAATAATATATATATATATATATATATATATATATATATATATATATATATATATATATATATATATATATATATATATATTTATATATATATGTATATATATTTAAAATGCATTTACAGAAAAATCACAGGAGCCAAAAATTATAGAGCGGAAAATTCGCAATCGTAATAGTTCTTCCACATTTCCATTTAGTTTTCGATTCTCTCGCTAGCGCGCCAATGCGTAATGTTTATATGTATATATGTAACAATGTTTAGTCATTGTCTCTGGTTTAGTTCTATGATATTGTATAATGATAGTGTAGCTATGGAAACAATCGGGATTTCAATTGGTAATTTCTTATTTAATATTAATCACTCACAAGTTCTTAATAAATGACATTTGAATCGATTTTCTTTTAGGTGAGTGTAACATTGTTTTACTATGAATGTAAATTGAAATTAATTTGAAATATAATTCTTTTAGGAGAACATTGATTGTCATTTTATTCCATAATATTGAAGATCATTATATATATATATATTTTTAATTTCAAGCCAAACATTAGAGGAAAAAATTTCTTGTGAAGTATATCAAATTGACAATTGTTCCCACTGAATATGGGAGGAAGAAAGACGACGAAATTTTGAGTCCCATATTTTCTCCTGAACTTTTGGTTCCAGAAAAACTTTTCAAAAATTTGCATTGGGCTTGCAAAACTAGATGCACTTGTGATCTCGTTGCCAATGGCTGAAGTTTATAACCCTGGCAGGATCGCCATGTGATCCAGGACCTAGTGGCCGGGGTATAAAACCCTTATATTATTAAATTCATACTTGAATATAATATTGTGGAAGGAACGGATTGGAAGATGACCCCAATTCAACTGTATATTGATGACTGTTCATAAAATGCATTCAATTAGTTGAATTAATATGCTAAACAAATGAACTACTCATCTAAGCTACCTGAAGTTCATTCAATTCAGTTCAGAGTTCGAAGAACTTCAATTACATTACACTGATCAATGTACATACTTATGATCTATTTAATATGCTTATTCTAAATTACTTATCCTACACACTGGTAGATGCTCATGCAAATCAAGGGTTTTAAAATGCAACAAATTTTGCACTACCTGTAAAGGGGAGAATTGTTCAAATATCGACACAGATCAGATCTATTCAGAACTGGGATAAGCTAATCACCTTCAGAATATAGAGGAAGAAATTATTGAAGTTGTTCCTCAAATTAATTTTTTTTGATCATCATGAAGATGTAGAAGAAGAAATTATTGAAGTTGTTCCTGGAATAGATATTGATGAAAATTATAGCAAAGAACATCAATCTGAATGTGAAGAATCTTCCATGAGTGGAAGTGATGTGAAAAATAGATTGAAAAAAAAAACAATTTGTATTTTCGTATTGCATATGTAAATATTCGAAATTGAAAAAAAATTGATACATTATTTTTATATCATTAAAAACGATTTTTAAAAATCTTGGTTTACAATCATCGACCTGCATTCCATTCTCCAATTTTCCTTTATTCTATTTATTTATAAGCTATTTGTTTAATGTTTTATGGATTCAAAATAATGAATAAAACATTTAAAAAACCTCAAAAAAATATGCACAACCTTGTGAAATGAACTCGCGAAAGATGTATACTTCCCGAAAAATTTTTTTCTCAAATTGTAAATTTTTCGGTTGAAATTAAAAAAAAGTAGGTATGTATAAACATATAAACATATTCACATTGGCGCGCTCTAGCGAGAGAGTTGCAAACTAAATGAAAATGACCTATATAATGGAAATTTCCATCTCTATGATTTTTTACTTGGTATTTCTTCTCTAAAACGCACATTTGTCGAGGAAAATGCGAAAAAATGCGAAAAACGTAAAAGTGAGATATATTTACATTTTTGTAATTTTGGTATGAGTGACAAGACATTTTCCGAGGATATCACACAGTTTTCCCATAAAATGTCGGAAAGTTGCTCTAAAAAATTTATATATACACGATTTGGCGTACTGTAACGAGAAAATTTCATGCTAAAGGGGAATTTGAAAGCACTATATCGATCTTGTCATTGTTCTAGAAAATGCGTATTTTCCGAGTTAAATGCGAAAAATTGCGAAAAAACGTATATATTTATTTATTTCTCGGAAATCATCCTTTCTTCGAACTTTGGATTGCCACAAATTCATCTCTTTTATTGAAACCTTCAATTTCGTATCACCTATAATGTATTTTCTATATATAACGAGGAGAATTATTAATTCTCATAACATGAGGAAAAACACGCTCATTGAATAGTTATAGAAAGATAACGATATACGATAGCATGTGGTGTTGTTCTTCATGTCAACATCTGTGCTAAATTAAACAGAGAAATATAAATAACAAATACTTAGGTTTAATTGGATCATCAAATTTGTAATTTTGCAGTAACATCAATTAGTGATTGTGGTGCAAATGTTGAAAATTCCGTAAATAATCGATACATGTAAGTCGTTTAATTTATCAATTGCACTTATTTCATAAAGTATACTATAACGATACACATATTAGAAGAACTACAGCAGCAGATGTTAGTTTTTATATAAGAAAAAAGCGATTTTATAATCTAATAAAGAATGAGTAGCGAAAACGAAATCACACCAAAACAATTATTCGAGCTGATTGTACAAAGTACAAAGGAAATAAAACAGTTAATAGATGAGAAATTATCGGCAGTAAACAAAGATATCCAAAGTTTAACAATTGAAAATAACAAGTTGAAAAATAAAGTCGAATTTTTAGAACAACAAAATAAAAAAAATAACGTTATAATTTTTGGCATCAAACACGAAGAAATAACTGATCTACCTTCATTAGTTCTATCTAAAATTGAGGAACACACAAACATAAAAATTGACCTGAAAGAAGTAAATAATATATTTCGCATTAGTAAAAACAAAACCAACTGCCCGATCATTGTGCAATTTACAACATTCTTAGGGAAGCTAAATGTCCTAAGGAATTGCTATAAATTAAAAGGGTCAAATATATCAATCAATAACGACTTAACAATCAAACAGCGTGAGGATCAACAAATCTTAAGAAAACATCTAAATCTGGCAAAAGCAGACCAACGGAAAGCCATCTTAAAAGGTGACAAACTAATTGTTGATGATAAAGTCTACACTGCTAGTGATTTACAAAACAACGATGAAGTAATTGCGTTGGCGAATTTACAAGTAAGAAAACCACAAAGCGCACCATCAACGCCAGGGCCTACTAAACTGTCTACCTCAGAAGAAGAAGGTCCCAAACAGACTAAATACAAATTAAGGAATAACTCTGCAAGTACAGTCAACAAGACCAATGAAGACAAAATAACTATAAATAATTCTCAGGCTAATGCCTTTAATATATATAAAAAAACTCGTCCCTAAGAAATGAGAATCAATGAATCATTTAAATGAATAACAACACATTCTTACATTTAATCATATTCATTACACTACATAAATAATTCGCTATTCTAAATTGGTAAAAAATAATGGACAATTATATTAGAGACTTCCGGGTAAAATCTTTCGATACTAATGCATATAACAATTTGGAAGATTTCGAAATTGATAAAATAAACTACCCTAATTCATTTCTGATATTACATAATAACATAAGGAGCATCAACAAAAATTTCACTGAATTTGTAATTTATGTACAGGAAATTTTTAATTATATAGATTGTATAGTGTTGACAGAAACATGGCATATAGAAGATCTGGATTTTTTTAAATTGGATAATTTTGACATAATTTATAATAATAGTCAAAAAAATCAAAATGATGGATTAGTTGTATATGTAAAAAATGAACTAAGACATAAATTTAAAATAGTCAAAATAGGAGAAGGAGATAATATTAATAATATATTGAACATTGAGATAATCAAAGAAAATAAAAAAATAGGTGTGAATACAATATATAGAAGTCCATCACAATGTCCAGAAATATTCAATACGGTCTTACATGAGTATCTGAAACAAGAAACCAACAATTATGATTTCAATTTTGTGATTGGTGATATTAATATTGACATCCTTAATGAATCAGAAATTTCTAATGAATATCTAAATACACTCGCCGAATTTGGCTGGAATTCTTTGATAAATAAATCAACTAGAGAGACGGAATACTCTTCCACTTGCTTAGATCACATATTTATTAAAACAAAGAACAACGTTTTAAACACGAAGGAGGTTAATACTGCGATAATAAAAAGCTGTATCACGGATCATTACATCATTGCGGCACAAATAAAAATTAGTACCGGTCAAAAAACAGTTACTAATACAAAAGCTTATAGGAAATCCATAGACTGGAACAAACTAAAGACAATCCTAGAACTGGAGAAATGTGAAACAATATACAATATGAATGATCCGGATAAAGCAACTATAGAATTTTACGAAATTTTTAATAAAGCTATTGATTGTGCTACTAAAATATTCAAAGTGAAACATTCAAATATTCCTCGGAAAGAATGGATAACAAATTCTATTATTAAGTCCATAAATACTAGAAATAAAATGTACCAAGATCTATTAAGAACAAATCAGGACGAAGAAAAAAAAAAGAACTATAAAATCTATAGAAACAAACTGAATGAGATTATCAAGGCTGCGAAAACTAACTATTATAGAAAGATTATAGACTCTAATAAATACGCTAATAAAAAATTGTGGGAGACAGTCACGATGATCACCAACAAAAAAAAAGTTAAACCAGTCGTGAAAGAAATATTGAATGAAAATAATGAAATTGTAATAGATAAAATCGAGATTGCGAACACGTTCAACTCTTACTTTAAAAACGTGGGAGTATCATTAGCAAAAAAAATTAAAAAACCTACTCAAACATTTCCTGAAAAAATCAACAATAAAAACATATTTCTCAAACCCACAACTTCAAATGAACTTAGAGACATTATAGTAAAACTGAAAAAAAAGTCAACACCGGGTATCGATAATATTACCGTACGAACGTTACAGATTGCATTGCACTACATAATTAACCCATTAGTATTTATATTCAACATGATTCTAGAAACAGGCATTTATCCCTCCATTTTCAAAGAATCCGTAATAATTCCCATACATAAAGGAGGCGAAACACAACTCATGAAGAATTACAGGCCTATATCGTTAGTTACTAACTTTAATAAAATTTTAGAAAAAATAATCAACAACAGAATAAAGCACTTTATTAAAAAACATAAATTAATATCATCTAAACAGTACGGATTTCAAGAAGCCAAATCAACTGAACATGCCATAGCGGCCTTAACAAAAAACATATATAACGCCATAGATGATAAACTACCTTCTCTATGCATATTTGTTGATCTCCAAAAGGCTTTCGACACCATTTGCCATGAAGAACTCTTGAGAACTCTGGAAAAGATAGGAATTAGAGGAGTAGCGAACAATTTATTAAAATCTTACCTCACAAATCGTAACCAAACAGTTAAAATTGATGATATATACAGCACTCCTGAAGAAACAACATATGGTATACCCCAAGGCACTGTGTTGGGTCCTACACTGTTCATTCTCTATATTAACGACATGTTTAACTTACAATTATTGGCTGAAATTATTGCTTTCGCAGATGATACTGCCCTATTTTATTCTGCAAAAACATGGAAAGAACTGAAAGAAATTGTTGAAAACGAGTTAGTATATATAAAAAAATGGTTCGACAAAAAAATGCTCACTATAAATTTAACAAAAACCACCTACTTACCGTTTACGTCATACCGCAGTCACTTACCGGAATTAAACATCACTATAAATACAGAGAATACAAATTTCAAAATAGAAAAAACGGAATATGTGAGATATTTAGGAATATTTATTGATTCACATCTGAAATGGAATTTCCACATTGAGAATTTAACAAAAAAAATTAGGAAAATAATATATAAATTCAAACAATTAAAATTGGTTCTAAACATCACTGAACTGAGAATACTCTATTATGCACTAGTGGAACGTCACTTGAGCTATGGCATTATTGCATGGGGCGGAGTCTCCAAATCATATCTAAGGAAACTAGAATCTACACAAAAAAGGATAATAAAAATCATCTATAATAAAAACTTTCGATATCCTAGTAAGGCCTTATTCACTGATGCTTCATTACTTGATATAAAAATGATATTTGCAAGAAAAATATTAATTCAAAAAACAAACAAAAACTATATAGAACATGAGTATGACACTAGATTACAGAAACAGGAATCATTACAAATACCAAGAGTGAAAAAAACTATAGGACAGCACTCGTGTAATTATATATATCCAAGATTACATAACCTTTTACCAACTGATTTGAAGACCATTACCAATAAATTTGTTTTAAAACGGAAACTCACAAATTGGTTAATAAGTGTAAATGGGAGTGAAGTGATGCAAAATTTATTATAGTGATACACATATAATTCCTATATGTTGTTAAGAGACAATAGTGATCGTTTGAAAAAAGAAACTAGAATTGTATATAATCAGTGTTTAAAGATTATAACGAGTTGTGAGACGAATAGATCCCAATCACTAGACTTATTACAATAAATAATGAAATATGAATGATTCCAAATTGTGTTCAGCATATAACAATCTTCATTGTATTCAATTTTATTATATTAATATTGTAGTAACAATATACTTAAATAATTTATAAATTATAGATATATTCATGTATGAGTGTATAATGTAAATGTGTATGTATGTATGTATGTGTAGATGTGTATATATATATAGTATATGTATATATATGGGTAAATATAAATTCTTTTTTAAATAATATTATTAATGAGTAATGAATGATAATAACTTTTTACTGTACCACAAACAAGTTCCAACTATGGAACTTACGTGGTCTTTTTTAACTTTATTGTTGAATTTATCTTTCTTTGTAATCTTAATTATATATTATTATTATTATATTCAATAAAGACTATTATTATTATTATTATTATTATTATAAGGCACACCATTTGTTTTTGTAATAAATTAAAAAAGGTTCCAATTCAATGATTCTTCCGAAGATTGTTGTAACGTTAATGAAAAGGAAGTGATACTATAGCACCTAAATCAAAATGAATATACTGAATGGAAAAGGAATCCACAACTAAAATATCTATTTTGAATTAATCTGGTGTAGGTTATTCTAAATATTCCTTCTGCGAAAATATTTTCTTCCGACGTGAATCATGCACTAGTTTTTCTTATCATCACGCAATTCAAACTTCAGAATATGGAATATCAGGATTCGGGAGAGCAAAAATATAGTGTATTGGAACGATCTCTATGCTTTATTGTAGATACAAGTACAATGACTTCACAAATTATATGCCTAAGTGTGAGTAAGTCTGGTTTTACCTCATGAAGAATATAATTTCAGTGAAACTAATGATTCATATAGAAGATACCAATAGTTTGAGCAATATTACAGAGCTGTATTATGGCTTTCTCTTTTTACTATTCACTGGCAACTTTGATGCTGAGAAAGACAGTCATATACATTTCACCAAATTACCTATCCACCAGTGATTCATGTTTTCGCGTCATACTAAATCACCAATTCAGCACATTTCATAATTAGAGTTCACTGAACAGTTCTCAATTCAATAAATGCCTTTAATATTTATCTAACCTATGTGATGTTATCAGTTTGATAATCCAGTATGATTCATCCATATTCTGATTTCCCAGAAATTTCACGGCGGTATAATATGTTGGGTAGGATTGTTATCTGTAACACTGAAATTCGGTCGACTATAAGAAAAGTATATATACAGGGTGTTCCAGATTTTAACCGGGAAAATTCAATAGACGATAGAAAATTTGATTTTGAGCAAAAAAATTCCTGATAACATGTATGCAGAGACGCTTAGTTTTTGAGATACTGATACTGGGTGTTGAAATTGATAAAAAAATTTCTTTTTTGCGAATATCTCCGGAACCGTTTATCGTACAGGAAACAGCTTTTGCGAAACATTTTCTTCTCGTGGTAAGCTATGTTCTGTGTGATGAAATTTTTTTTTAGTCATAATTGGTTAAGATTTTGAAGGGGTAGTTGGTGTTTTCCTCCCTAACTTCTACGCTACTGGATAAAGTACGGTTTTGAGACAACCATTTGAACCACCAATGTTTTCTACACAAAATAGGTAATCTTGGTCATAGGCTCTAAAGTTGACCGTTTTCGAGAAAAATTAACTTTTATGTTGGAAAACATTGTCAATTCTTACTAATTAATCAAAATTTATTCAAACGTTAGAACAAGTAACAAAACCGAAAAATTGACCATGTTTTTCAACATAAAAGTTCATTTTCCCCAGATTTTAACCGAGAAATGCTCAAAATCAAATTTCCTATCTTCTATTAAATTTTCCCGGTTAAAATCTGAGACACCCTGTATACATATACATATAAACATATTCACATTGGCACGCACTAGCGAGAGAATTGCGAACTAAATGAAGATGTGAAAAACCTGTATAATGTAAATTTCTAGCTCTATAATTTTTTACTTCATATTTTTTCTCTAAAACGCACATTTTCCGAGGAAAATGCGAAAAAAGGCGAAAAACGTAAAAGTGAGATACATTTACATTTTCGAAAATTTGGTATGAGTGACAAGGCATTTTCCGAGGGAATCACAACATTTTCTTATAAAATGTCGGAAAGTTGCCCAAAAATTTATATATATACGATTTGGCGCACTGTAACGGGAAAATTTCATACTAAAAGGAAATTTGAAAGCACTATATCGATCGATTACTTTGACGCGCTCTTGTGAACTATATGGAAACTTAAATGACTCATATCGATTGGACATTTTCCGCTCTACAATTTTTCACTCCTGTATTCTTTCTCTAAAATGCATATTTTCAGAGATAAACGCGAAAAAATACAAAAACACGTGAATTTTGACATATATTTCTCGAAATTAGTTGTTTTTACTTCCGGTTTTCACAGATTCATTTCGCATATGATTACCTCCAATTTGGGATAGGTCACATTACTGTACTATTTACTTTGACCTTAGATGCTAATTACAGTGGACTATCATATTGGTAACCTGTAATATGATTAATGTTCTAGCCTTAAATCATGAAATTTCGTATTCCAGCAGCGATCGATCGAATTTTTATTCAAATTTTGTTTTAAATATATTATGATCAAATATCTGATGATAGTCCGTCAGAAAAAATACTTTGGAATCACTCGTTTTTGAATGTGCTTGAGGAATAAATTCTTAAGTAATGCTCATTTAATTTTCCAATGAGTATGAAATAGATCAGCTGCTTGAAGTTATGATATTTTCAATACAACTCCTTGATTTTCAAATGTGATTTATGCACAGTTCTAGGAATATCATCAGATAACATTACATCAGATATTGTTCATAACTTGAATGTTATTTCGGTTGATATTATTTGACGTGATATGTAGTCAGTGCTTCCTAAAGTAGGAGATTTAAAATGAAATAATACTTCTAACATTTAATTTCTAATTGATGGTAACAATTTTTTTCAACAGACTGTGATATTCTCGAAGCTTGTAGTTATTAACTGAAGTTGAATGTAAAATTGAGGTCTCAAATATATTAGGAATCAATATGAATGTGGTACAAATTTAGGAATTTAGGGACTATCGTCAATGGTTTGGATGAGAGTGATACTTGGTGAATTATATATAGGTATCGATTTGGTCATTTAATATAATTGAATTTCGAAAATTTCTATTGATTCCAGAACATTTGGTATGCCCTTTTTCCAGAATATGTGGAATATCAGGATTGAGGATTTGTATTTGTTTCCTAAGTAACCTTTATAAAAAGTTGGATGTCAGTTTTCATGTCAGGTTTTGTATAGAGCATCAACATATATATCTTCATGAGTTCTTTAAGATGTAAGTTTCATAGCTGCTTCTCATCACTTATAAGCAAAGTTGGGGACAACGCAACGATAAGATCGTCTATCAGAATTTTTTTTGCTACAACGAAGGATCCGACTACCTCCTAGGAGTCATTGAACCTTGTCGGTGTGTGCGAGGCTCTGCAAGGGTGGACCTTTCTTCCCTTGCTTACCATGGGTACAACTATGAAGAAATACAAAAACATAGAAAGCATAAATGAGGAGAACAAGTAATGATCAACCAGCCAATATGACTGGCTAAGAGTAAGTGATTCGTCCGAGCGATGGACGTCACTTGTTCGAACGACAGCAAGGAAGAGGGTCATGAGCAACGTGAGTGACATGGAAATAGGGGAAAGTCCAGATGAAGAACTAGGGAATAACACGGACACAAAATATCAGGTTTCAGAATCAAACATGAAAAAAAGAAAAGGGGGAAAAAGGAAAAGAAAAGAACCGATAAACAAAGAAGATACGAGTACTGAAATAGATCAATTTAATAAATGAATGCGTGTCGAAAGAAACAATGGGAAAATGTGGGTTACCAGAGCGAACCAAACAAATACAAAAAGGAAACTCAGAAACTAACAATGATGATCAGAGAACTAGAGAAAAAAGACAAGAAAATAGCAACACTGAAGGAGAACATATAATCATGGAAAGATTCATTGGCGAGAATGTACAAACAAATAACAATCTCATACCAAAACCACGGCTACAATCACAAATAACCCTACAAATAGAAAAAGCATAGAGGAAAATATATGCAACAGAAGCAATGCATCCGACAACATGAACAAGAGAAACCACAGAAAGAAAATGAACCACACCATCAAGAAAACACGAACTTCTCATAAGATTAGATAATAACAGAGACTGAAAAAACATTGGAGAACATTAGAGAATACTCGACCAAAAAGGACACAAAAGGAGGAATAAAAAGCATGAGACATCTACACAGTGGACCTATCATATTGGAGGGGAAACCAAGGAACAATTAGAAAAAGTGAATGACCGACTTAAAACAATACCGGCACTGAAAACTAAAAATATGAAAAACGGGTACCCCAAGCTACATATAACAAGAGCAAAAAGGAAAATGGGACATGAACAACTTATAGAAAACTTATTGAAGAAAATGAAGAACTGACAGAAAATCATACAACAAACTAAACGGATTAAAAGATGAAATGAACAAATTAAAAGGAAAGTAATTTGACTACAGGTAAAAATATATCATCTGGATAGTTCTATGTATTTGTATGAGATAGCAGTGTGTGAATGCCTACAAGACATACTAGTAGAATTACATTTTCTTCTTGTATGACAAATTCTTGTCTGTTTCGTAAAAAGGAAATTACTCCTACCGTAAGTGGTATTTTGAAACACCGGAGATAGATTTATCTGCTGAGAAATGAATGAATCATTTTATAAGTAAGTACAATAGAAGTTCTCAGCCCCTTACACTTCCTACTATATATCAATAATCTTTGGGGACAACGAGGAGACGCTGACATCGTCTTTCATGCTGACGATACATTTTTTATCTGCAATGAGAGGAAGTCCTCGCCAATTACCAAAGTGAAACCTGGAAAGAAACTTCATCAAATGGAAGCCCGGCTAGTAATTTGACTACAGGTAATATATCATCTGAATAGTTCTGTGTATTTGTATGAGATAGCAGAGTGTGAATGCCTACAAGACAAACTAGTAGAATTACATTTTCTTCGTCTGTTTCGTGAAAAAAAAATTACTCACACCGTGAGTGGTATTTTGAAATACCGGAGACAGATTCATCTGCTGAGAAATTAATAAACCATTTTACAAGTAAGTTGAAAACACGCTCATTGAATAGTTATAGAAAAAAGGCGCACCATTGAGTATATGTTTTTAATAAATTAAAAAAGGTTCCAATCCAATGATTCTTCCAAAGATTGTTGTAACGTGATGAAAAGGAAGTGATACTATAGCACCCAAAGGAAAATAAATATACTGAATGGAAAAGGAATCCAACAACTAAAATATCTATTTTGAGTCAATCTGGTGTGGGTTATTCTAAATATTCCTTCTGCGAAAATATTTCATTCCGACGTGAATCATGCACTAGTTTTTCCTATTAACACGCAATTCAAACTTCACATTATGGAATATAACGATTCGGGAGAGAAAAAATATCGTGTATTGGAACGATCTCTATACTGTATTGTACATAAAAAAACAATGACTTCACAAATTATAAGATTAAGCGAAAGTAAGTCTGGTTTCACCGCTGAAGAATATAATTTCAGTGAAATTAATGATTCATAGAGAAGATACCAATAGTTTGAGGGATATTACAGAGCTGTAATATGCTTTCTCTTCTTACTATTCACTGGGAACTTTCATGCTGAGAAAGACAGTCATATGCATTTTACCAAATTTCCTATTCACCAGTGATTCATGTTTTCGCGTCATATTAAATCACCAATTCAGCACATTTCATAATTAGAGTTCACTGAACCGTTTCCAATTCAACAAATGCCTTCAATATTTATCTGAACCTATGTGATGTTATTAGTTTGATAATCCAGCATTGTGAAATTCGGTCGACTGTAACAAAAAGTAACATTACCTACAGATATAGTTCATTCGGTATTCTGAATAATTATCTCATCTTTATATGGATTTCTGAATGATGCCGCAGTTCCCCTCCGGTATAATATGCTGAATATCAAATTTGATATCTACATTATTTTAACGTTCAACCGATACATTTAGTTCTAGTGTACACACATTCATACAATATTGTTATTTCATTATTCTGAGAGTAAGGGAACAGATTTGACTGATACACACACTAGATCAAATTTGAACCCCAAAATATCTTTTACCTGAATCTTTCCCAAATAATTGATTCTGAGTTGAGTTTTGGACGTCAATAGGGCAAAAAGAGAAAAGTATTCTGGATATTCAGCAAAATCGATTCTTGTACTTCGGCTCTATGTATATATATATATATATATATATATATATATATATATATATATATATATATATATATATATATATATATATATATATATATATTATATATATTGTTATGATTTCATTTCATAGACAATAAAAATTTAAAAATAATAACTTACCGAACTATGAAAATCAGAAAAGATCAAATAAAAAATATTTTATGGAATTAAAAACAATAATAAAAGCTAAATAATAGTTAGGATATTAATATTAACAATGTAAAACATAATAAACAACGATGTAATAGTATAAGATGTGATAAACAAGAACTTCAGTGAAAGTGAAGAAACGTTCAGTGTAACGAAATCATAAATCATAAGTAAAGTGATTACAAAACTATCATGAGATAGTACAAAACATTGAATAATGTTATAGATGTAAGTTAGGATTAGTAAATTTGAGTTATGTAATGTTAAAAGAATGTTATTGATATAATATGATATGTATTAGATTTAAGAATAAGTAACTGTCAAGAAAACCATAAATATGGGAATAATCATATTAATAATAACCCAATCATAGGTTATATTATACCAAAGTGTGGGGAAAAATGTAGGCAATATTAATTTAAAAAGAAGGAATCACTAACAATTAAAATAAGTTGAAAATCTCAAATAATTCAAAAAGTAAAGAATACTAAATTCTGATTGGTCAATAGGAATTTCCAATGTCAATCTGGTAACAATGAAGACTTGTGTCAGTTTCACAACAATTAACTTGGCATGCTTGATTTGAAAAGCAATCATCTCATAGGTTGTTTATGACATAAAGTAGCGTCGGTTTTGGAGGCCTATAAAAACGAATCTGAAAGTAAAGAAGTTCAGTTTGCCATTACATCTGTAGACTGAAAGTACTCCTGCAACTCACCAAAATTTCATAACCTATAAAAAACCAGTGAACGAAAGTGTTCCAAACTTCGATAGGTTCAAAGAAACCAAAGTTAATAAATTTTATATAAAGTCAACGATTATCCAAGTATCTGAATCCAGTAAAAAGGCTGTAATAACCTCCAATTAAGAAGAAGTTTCCAACGATTGCCATTCATCAATAATTTAAATAAAGCATCGAAAAGTTTCATGTTTTATCTAAAAGGATAAAACAAAGTATTATCAACAGTTCCTGAGTTTCAAGAAGAAGTAATCCAAATTAGTTACCTGTGATTATTGTGAAAAAGCATAGTATTGTGTAAAAGTGAATCATCAACGAAATTATAAAAGAATTAAATTGAAAATTGCCAACATAGTTAAACACACTTTTGGATATAAACTAAAAGTAAGTTTGTTTATTATATTTCCATTGTAGTATTATTTGTAAATCTGAAAGAAAGATTGTCGTTTGTAATTTTGTAAACAACTATTAATATTGAATAGTTTTGAGGTTAAAGCTAGTTCTATGCTTAGAACATAAAATAAAATTGTAAATTAGAAACCCGAGATAAATAGAGTCATAGAGATTTAAATATAGAAATTTTTCAACATTCAAAGAATATTGTGTTTAATTCCATAAAATAATAATAATAAAAAAGAGAAAGTTCATTATTATTCATAATCAATAAATTAAAAGCTAGCCGGAAGCATTAATAATAATCAATAAATAAAAATAAACTCAGTAAGAGTTTAGTTAATAATTGGCGCCCAACGTGGGGCCATTTGAAAAAAGGAATAGAACCGCGTATCAAAATAATTTAAAGAACTAGGTTAATTAAAAAGAAAGTAAAAATGGAAGGAGATAGACAGAGGACTCCAGAATTGATAGGATTTGATCAAGAGGGTGAAATGATTAGTGCAGAAAGACCACCAATAATAGATAGTCAATCACAAATAATGAGATTGCTTGAAAGTTTAAATTTAAAAGCTAATGAAACGAATGAAACGAATGCTAAAATTGAACAACGTATGAGTGAAACTAATGCTAAATTTGAACAAGGTATGAGTGAAATAAGAGATGAACTTAAGAGAGTGAATGATAAATTTGATAAAAGAACTGAGGAAATAATGAGAATAGTTGAAACTGAAAAAAAGGAAATAAGACAACATGTTGAAGAAAGTATAGATAATAAATTAGAAGAATATAATAGCTTTGTAAATAGAAAGTTTAATAATGTAGAGAAAGAAATAGATATTATGGAAAATAGAATGAATGATATGGGGAGGAATATTGAAGAGAATGTGAATGTGAATGTACAAAGTATGAAAGAAAATCAGGAAAAAATGATAAATGAACAAGATGAAAGAATAAAAAGAATTGAGAATAGATCCGAAGAGAGAATGAATATAGAATACAGAAATGTAGGTCATGAGAATACAATAAAATTTAATGGAAACATAAAATTATTACATCCATGCATTTTTGTTAAAGATTTGAAAAATGAAATACAGTATGAAAGGAATATAGAGAGAATGAAAAAATTAATAAGAGAACGATTGGTTGATGAACCTTTGTTGTGGTTCAATTGCAAAGAAAGGGAATTAAATAGTTTAGATGAGTTTATAGATGAGTTTTTAAATAATTTTTGGGGTGAAAATGAACAGTCGAAATGTCGAGAAAGATTATATTTTAGGAAGTATATAGAAGGGACTAGAAAAAGCATGAATGCTTATGCACTTAGCCTATATAATGAAGCGCAATATTTAGAACCTAAAATGAGAGAGGAAGAGATAGTTTTATACATTTCAAGACAGTATCAAAGTCAAATATCTGAGGCAATAGCCATTGCAAATATTAAAAACATGAATCAACTACTATCATACTTAAATAGAATTGATAATAAGAATAACATGGGAACTAGGCAACAAAATGGATATAATGATAACAGGAACAATTACAGGGGAAATCAAAATTATAATAATAGATTCCAAAATAATAATTATCAAAACAATTTTAGAAATAGAGATAATAGAAACCAAAATTATTATAATAGGGAAAATAGATATAATGGAAATAATGCTAATCAAAATAGAAATAGATATAGGGATTATAGAAGTCAAAATAATAATAATAATAGAAATAATAGTAGAAATGAAAATAATCAAAGGGAAGTAAACTGTAGTAGGATAGAAAGTAATATGGAAAGGGAAGACTCTTCAAGTCAAAATAATCAACAAAATCAGGATTTTTAAGAAAGCACGAATACCACGTTAATGTGTTATATGAACATCAGAGGGAATACATTGACTACGAACAGCAAAGGGAAGAAAATGAAAGTATAGGTTTAATTAAATTAAAAGGTTTTTTAAAAGGGAAAGAAGTAGAAATTATGTGTGATACAGGATCAGAACTATCATTAATAAGGGAAGAGCTATTGTCTGAAATAAAATTAACAAATCAATTGAAAATACCAAAAGTAGAATTAGTAAATATTAGTGGAAAGAAAATTACTGAAGTATCAAAAATGATTACTGAGCATATTATAATAGGGAAGTCAAGTCTAGAGATGCAATTATTTGTAGTGCCGAATATGAAATTGGATATTGTTATGGGAACTGATGAATTAGAAAAGCATGGAATTATTATAGATTACGAGGAAAAGGAAATAAAGTTGTTAGATGAAATTATAAAGATAGGGAAAGGGGAAAATGAAAATATTGACAGACCAAATGAAGGTTGCAATATAATAAATGCGGTCGAAAGAAAAGACTCAAGCAAAAATTTAAATGAAATAATCTCGCAGATGAAAATATCCGAGAAATATAGGGGAATAATATCAGAAATAATTTCACAACATAAAGGTTTAATAATTGATGAAACTCGTATAGCTAGTAATTATATTCATAAATTCCAAGTCAAAGAAATTGAAAATTTTAAATCCAAGAACTATCCAATCCCATACAAGTACATAGAAGATGTTAGGAAAAAAATCGGTGAAATGCTAGAACAAGACATAATAGAAAGAAGTAAAACAAAATATATAAACCCTATTGTTATAGCAAAAAAGTCAAATGGTGATATTAGGTTATGTTTAGATGCTCGAACATTGAATAGATTGTCAGTACCACAATATGAAGCTCCTAAAAATATAGAGTCAATTTTTGGTAGAATAATAAAGGCACAAATTTTTAGTAAAGTTGATTTAAGACATAGTTTCTGGTTGATTCCTTTACATGAAAGTTGTAGAGATTACACTGGTTTTATGATAGATGGAGAAGTGTATCGTTTTAAAGTTACGCCTTTTGGTATTCAAAGTGCATGCAGTGCGTTAGTTAGAAGTATGAATCAAATATTAAATAAATTTGAAATTTTTGTAGTTCATTATATCGATGACATATTAATATTTTCTAGAACAGTAGAAGAACATAAAGATCACATAAAATTAGTTTTGAACGAATTAGATATAGCAGGTTTAAAAATAAATATTGAGAAATGTGAATTCTATAAAACAGAAATTAAATTTTTGGGTTATAAATTAACGAGGGAAGGTTTAGAAATGGATGAAGATAGATTAGATGTAATTAAAAATTTCAAAAGACCCACCAATCTTAAAACTTTGAGGGGATTCTTAGGTCTAATAAATTATTTCAAAAGGCTCATTCCTGATTTAAGTCAGAAGGAGATTCCATTAGTAGAATTACTTAAGAAAGGCGTAAAATGGAAATGGGATAATGAAAGACACGAAGCTTTCCAAAATTTAAAAGATATTTTCATTAAAAAATTAAAAGTCTATCATGCACAATATGATAAACCTTTCATATTAAGAACAGATGCTTCTAAACAAAGATTCAGTGGTGTTTTATTACAAAAACAAAATAATGAAGAAGTGCCTATAAGTTTTGTGTCAAGAATGACAAAAGTTCATGAAAAAAATTACAGCGTTACTGAATTAGAATTAGCAAGTATAGTTTTTTGTGTAAAGAAATTAAGATTTTATTTGTTAGGGAATAAAGTAAGGGTAGAAACTGATCATAGTGCATTAACAAGTATATTTAAAAACAAGTTTGTAAACAGTAGGATTCAAAGATGGATTTTGTTATTGCAGGAATATGATTTTGAAATAAAACATATTCCAGGAAAATTAAATATAATAGCTGATACTTTAACAAGAGAAGAGGGAAATTTAAAAATTGATAAAAGGAAATATAAAGTAGGAGCAAATATTTTATTAGAAGTAAGGGGTTTATTTTCATTAGAGAGCATTAAAAACAATCAAAGTACTTTATCAGAGAAGGATAAAAAGAAATGTAAAATCAAAGAGGGAGTTTATTTACAAGATATAGGTAGGAAAGAATTATACAGAATAAATCAAGACCTAACTTTAAAAATTTTAAATCATTTACATAGTGAATTCAATCACATAGGAGCAAGGAAAATGTGGCTCATATTCAGAGAAAATTATATAGGTAAAGGAGATTACCAAATTGCAAAAGAAATCACAAAGAAATTTGACATATGTCAAAGAGCAAAGCCTAAAAATATAATTAACCACAATTTAGCAAAGAGTATTATAGTAAAGGAATGTTTAGAAATAGTAGCAATAGATTTTTTAAGTGAGTTAATAGTAACAGAAAAAGGAAATAGACATATTTTGGTTGTAGTAGATTTATTTTCTAAATATATAAAATTATATGCTTGCAAAACGACAAAAAGTAGAGAAGTAATGCATAAGTTAGAAAACTATTTTGAAGAAATTGGTAGGCCAAGAAAGTTAATTACAGATAACGCAACATATTTCAAAAACATACGTTTCAAGTATTTTTGCAAAAGGAATTTAATTTTTCATCAATTAACAAGCATCAGACATCCTCAATCCAATCCATCAGAACGTTATATACAGGAAGTAATAAAATATCTGAGAATATCTTGTGAGGGTAAACATCGTCAATGGGATGAATCAATATCCAGAGTAGAAAAATGTTTAAATCATTGTCCAAATACTACAACAGAGAAAACACCTGTATTAATAATGAAAGGCGAAGAACCAGATAGAAAATGGTTAGATGAAAATTCAGTAGAGCGAAATGAAATTTTGAAAGATATCAGTAATAGGTTAGAAAGAAATGCAAGAAAGTATATGAATAGGGAAATGAGAAAAAGAGGAAGGTTAATTAAATTTGAAATAGGTGAATTAGTAATAGTAAGAGCAATGAGAGTAACTAATAATAAAAAGAATATATGTGGAAAATTATGTTTTGCTTTTGAAGGTCCGTATGTAGTCATGAATGAAAATGCTGAAAATAGTTATGAATTAATGAATCCTGAAAACGGAAAGATAAGGGGAATATTTAATATTGATCAAATATACAAGTATAATTATTAATAAATTTAGTTCATGAAAATAAAATCAAAAGATAAATAAATTTTAAATATTAATGTGATTAATATGTTAAAATTGATTTAGGGGAATTTGTTATGATTTCATTTCATAGACAATAAAAATTTAAAAATAATAACTTACCGAACTATGAAAATCAGAAAAGATCAAATAAAAAATATTTTATGGAATTAAAAACAATAATAAAAGCTAAATAATAGTTAGGATATTAATATTAACAATGTAAAACATAATAAACAACGATGTAATAGTATAAGATGTGATAAACAAGAACTTCAGTGAAAGTGAAGAAACGTTCAGTGTAACGAAATCATAAATCATAAGTAAAGTGATTACAAAACTATCATGAGATAGTACAAAACATTGAATAATGTTATAGATGTAAGTTAGGATTAGTAAATTTGAGTTATGTAATGTTAAAAGAATGTTATTGATATAATATGATATGTATTAGATTTAAGAATAAGTAACTGTCAAGAAAACCATAAATATGGGAATAATCATATTAATAATAACCCAATCATAGGTTATATTATACCAAAGTGTGGGGAAAAATGTAGGCAATATTAATTTAAAAAGAAGGAATCACTAACAATTAAAATAAGTTGAAAATCTCAAATAATTCAAAAAGTAAAGAATACTAAATTCTGATTGGTCAATAGGAATTTCCAATGTCAATCTGGTAACAATGAAGACTTGTGTCAGTTTCACAACAATTAACTTGGCATGCTTGATTTGAAAAGCAATCATCTCATAGGTTGTTTATGACATAAAGTAGCGTCGGTTTTGGAGGCCTATAAAAACGAATCTGAAAGTAAAGAAGTTCAGTTTGCCATTACATCTGTAGACTGAAAGTACTCCTGCAACTCACCAAAATTTCATAACCTATAAAAAACCAGTGAACGAAAGTGTTCCAAACTTCGATAGGTTCAAAGAAACCAAAGTTAATAAATTTTATATAAAGTCAACGATTATCCAAGTATCTGAATCCAGTAAAAAGGCTGTAATAACCTCCAATTAAGAAGAAGTTTCCAACGATTGCCATTCATCAATAATTTAAATAAAGCATCGAAAAGTTTCATGTTTTATCTAAAAGGATAAAACAAAGTATTATCAACAGTTCCTGAGTTTCAAGAAGAAGTAATCCAAATTAGTTACCTGTGATTATTGTGAAAAAGCATAGTATTGTGTAAAAGTGAATCATCAACGAAATTATAAAAGAATTAAATTGAAAATTGCCAACATAGTTAAACACACTTTTGGATATAAACTAAAAGTAAGTTTGTTTATTATATTTCCATTGTAGTATTATTTGTAAATCTGAAAGAAAGATTGTCGTTTGTAATTTTGTAAACAACTATTAATATTGAATAGTTTTGAGGTTAAAGCTAGTTCTATGCTTAGAACATAAAATAAAATTGTAAATTAGAAACCCGAGATAAATAGAGTCATAGAGATTTAAATATAGAAATTTTTCAACATTCAAAGAATATTGTGTTTAATTCCATAAAATAATAATAATAAAAAAGAGAAAGTTCATTATTATTCATAATCAATAAATTAAAAGCTAGCCGGAAGCATTAATAATAATCAATAAATAAAAATAAACTCAGTAAGAGTTTAGTTAATAATATATATATATATATATATATATATATATATATATATATATATATATATATATATATGTAGAACTGGATTCTCGGGTATTGATCCGCGTTGTGTGGTTTCGGTCCTCAAAAGGACCAATTTCACGACGTTTCGGCAAAGTCGCATTTGCCATCTTCAGGTGATTCGACCGTAGAGTCTGGAAAATCTAGGCGAACTGACGCTTACTTGGAGGGACAGGTATTTATATCCCCCGTTATGTTCGATTATAAAGATGAATGAACGTGAAAATTGAACCATAGGCGGGATTTGAACCCATATTTCTGGATTTCTAGTCCAGGGTGTTTACCAATTACACCCCTTTGGCCCTGTTAGATTTTTATATCTTTGTAAATATGAACCTCTGAGAGGATAGTAGATCCTTGATGAACACAATGCGATTCGATGCCCTACCATAGATCAACTATTCACGCATATTCGTCTGAAGTTCAGTGGTTTTTTGAAGTAAGGATTGTAGGTTAGTACTGCTATGGTTGGCAGTTACTTGACAGTTCTTATTCAAATGACAGCATCCCGGTTCTTATATATTTCGATAGAACTGACTGAGAATTGTTCTAGTTAAGTATAAACAAGTTAAAAGTTTCTATGCTTAATTGGCCACTATCGTGTATGTAATATAAGAGATATAGAATTAAATTTTCTAAATTATGAAGATAACTTAGATAATTTAACATAGGATTATAAAGATGAATGAACGTAAAAGATTGAACCATAGTCGGGATTCGAACCCACATTCCTGGATTTATAGTCCAGGGTGTTTATCAATTACACCACTTTGGTCCTGTTAGATTTTTATATTTTTGTAAATATAAACCTCTGAAAGGATAGTAGATCATTGATGAACACTCGCATTGTTTTTTTTTTCGCTCAAAAAGGTATGGTGAAATATTTCACAGCAGTAGCAATTGCTAACAATCCTTTTTCGATCGTAGAATTATGTTGTTCAGACTCGTTGAGAGTTGGCGGAGAATATGCTATCAACAAATCTTCACCAGAAGGTTCTTGCAATAAAACGGCACTAATAGCTATGTTGCTTGCGTCAGGAGTTGAATTAGAAGTATTGTAAAATGGGTTCATTTATTGATAAATTTTCACATTTATTAATATAAGGAATATATCTGCATTATGAGTTATAGTGGCATTCTTTTTTAAGCATTTCGTCAGTTTAGCAAAGTTCTTCATGAATTTTCTGTTATATCCTGAGAGTTCCAAGAAGCCTTCGAGTTGTTCTTGTGTTTTTGAAATTGGAAAGTTTCTTGTTGCTGAAATTTTAAGGCCTTTTGGGGTTATAACATGTGCTAAATAATTAACTTCTTTTCTAAGAAGCTTAGATTTATCTAATTGAATTTCCAAGAAGTTGAATTGACGAAGTCTTCCCAGCACTTGTTCAAGATTGGTAATACGTTCTTGAAGAGGAATGCTGAAAATAATATCGTTCAAGTAAACTGAACAAACCTCGTTTTGTATATGCCTCGTAAGATCCATAACTCTTTGGAAGGTCGCCGGGGCATTTTTAAGTCCAAATTGCATTCTAACGTATTCATAATGGCCATTTTCAACGCTAAAAGCAGTTTTTGAAATATCTGCTGCGTCCATTTTGATCTGGTGAAATCCAGATGCGAGATCTAAGGTTGTAAAATATTGAAAACAACCCAATTTATCTAAGATGTCGCTTATATTAGATAACGGATATTTGTCTGGGAGAGTTTTCGCATTAAGATTTCGATAATCGACTAGTCTCCATTTTTGTCTACCACTAACATCTTGTTTATTAGGAACTATCCAAATTGGGGAATTTCAAGCTGAGCTACTAGAATTGAATATTTCTTGGTCTAACATTTTCTCTATTTGGGACTGAACTTCCTGTTTATGTATAAACGGTTGTCGATGTGTTCCAGAATATACAGGAATTCCATCTGTAGTTTTCATCTGATGTTTAACTGTGTAAGTGAAACTAATTGGTTCATTTTCGTTGTGGAAAATGTCGGAGTATTCCTTAATTGATTTAGAAATTACTTTCTTTTCTTCTAAATTCATGTGCTCAGTTCTAACTTTTCGTGATTCGATTTGATTACATTCAAAATTATTTGTTCTGAGATTCTGTAGGAGAAAACAGTCTACATTTCAGTGGTAAGAGAGGTTCTGAAAAATCAAGTTTTGCAATTTTTTCAGTATTATTAATTATCGTTGCGTACGCTTCATGATTTTTACTTGTCGTAACACATGACGGTATTCCGCAGCCATGTGATGTAATGTGTGGGACGATAATATCTCCATTGTGAACTGTTATGATTAGAATTCCTTGTCCGCAACGGGGTTGTAGCGAATAAGAATTAATTTGCTTCTGTGTAAATTATCTGAACCCATTAAATCTTTAAAGATATTACGAAACTGAACAAATGAAATTTCATATGTTCACCTGGTTTTTTTATAAATTTCGAGTACTTCTGTATTGGTGAGCAGAAGTTGGGAAGGTATTTGTACAATGAACGGATCACACTGTATAGTATGTTGAATTGTTTGTTCAGATATAACGGGATTATTAAATCATTTTGTAGCTTCGGTATCAATGACAAATTTTGAATTGTTCAAATTTGAAAACATTATATACAGTAATTTACTTGTATATTATTCATTTAGATTGAATTATTCGTTGATCTCTGGTTCCGAGGCTAATATCTGAAAAATTTCCTCGTATTCTTCAAATTGAACTGAATTTTGATCGGGTAATAAAATTCTTTGCTATTAGTTTCATTAATTTTAAACGTTTCGTTTTTAAATAACTCTTCAGACAGAATTGGCAAATATTTCTGTCGTCTATTTGGTGGAGGGGACACTATTTCAGATGAACCTCCTTCATATTCAAGAATTGGCGAAATGATTCAAATCCATGCAGAGATCTACATTGAGTTTCAATTTAAACTTCAGGATTTGATCATTGAATTGGTATTTTCTGAGCCGATTCTAATGGTTCTGATGAACGAGTTAGTTTCCTTGATGAAATTATGTCAGTTCATCCACATGAGCAAAAGACTTTGGTACAGGTTCAGTAGTTGGCATTTAAGCACAATATGGTTTTTGAACTGAATTTATCATTAATTTTTTTACATTTCCATCGATCTTAAGATTTATTTTGTATTGACGTATTGTTGTTGTCTATTGTGAATCTGACTTATGACGGAGAATCGTAAAATTGTTCCATTCATCGTTCTTTGAAGGCCCTGTCACGAATTTTTCTATTATGAGTTCTCCAATAATATGCGCCTGAAGGTATAGCAACTGATGCTCGATTTGACCGATTTCAACATTAATCGTACGAGTCACAAAATGTTTATCAGAAGTATTATCGTCAGGTTTTCCGTATAATGTTCTTCAGTTTTGATATGTCTACTCCAATGGGAAGATCTGATATCGACTTCACAAGTTATACAGAATACTTTTCCAGTTGATGTTTGTTGAGAATTAGCATTAACAAGTGCTGTTGATCCGTTAGTACGAACATGATACTTATAGCTGAGCTGTAATCAAGCATCATAGTCTCCTATTATATAGATCTTACGAAGAAAGAGCATTTTGGATGAATGCAGAGCTCACGCATGCGCAATTGTGAAGTAATAACAAGTGTTCTGTAAGGAATACTAACCAAGAAGAGTTGAACTTAACTAAGGGGGCGATGAAAGAAGTCTTAAATCGATTCCACATTACTTGCGATTTGACATGAATAGCAGCGGTGATTACATCACATTAATGAGGGCGATTGATGTTATTCTACAGATTGAATGGATGTACTTCACACAACCATATGACCCTATGACGTGTACCTTGCGTCTTTTCGGTAAAATGCTTACTGCGGTAAGCTTCTAATCCTCGGGCGCCAGATTTTTCTGAAGGTTAACTCATTTTTGAAGACTTCTGCTAGGGTCTTCACCACAAGGCTTGTCACTATGCTATCTATGGATAGCCTTGTCCCTAGGGTAGCTACAGTGAAGTATAACCAGAGTCCAATGGGCAGAAAACAGTATCGAAATTGTAGGCTTTAATTACAATTGATACCTGGTTATAACTTAGCTCGTTCGAAGATGGAGTAGAAATAATTCAATAAAACGGGGAATTCCAAATGATGAAATATATAATAAATATAACAAGTACACTTTCAGAATAATCAATATAAATGCAATTGAACGGTATTATTTCACAAAATTACACTCAGACGGAAAATGTAATGAAGCTCAAACGGTAAATGAAAACTCTTTCATGATATCTAATCTACGATAAGTTCGGTAACTAAATTCAATTCAGCAGTACGGGATCGGTTGATAAATGATTCAGAATGATCAATTTGCGGAAAAGTACGAATCAAACTGGTCCTAGCTTAATGAACGGTATTCGGTAAATTGTAGATAGCAGCACTAATGAATGAAATGTCCAAATCACACTACGATATATTCGGTTATTAATTCGGTTGGTTCGGAAAATATTTTTTGCACTAGTTTTCCGATTGTACGATATCAGATTTTACTATTTTTCGGTTAATTACTCTAATTGAGTTTATTCTGTCACCTCACCCACACTTGTACTAAATTTCACGGAGCGCCCGGTAATTGTATGGCAGTGTAGATTTCATATACTTTTCAGATTCAGAATCTAGACAATTAGGGTTTATACTCCCGGTATGTCACAGTGTGCACAAACCCTAACTATAGTATCTGCAATAACCCCTATATCCACGGCCGAGGCCTTCTCATAGTATTAAGGGATTTATTACGATTCTCAATCAGTCAACCACCTTAGCTTCTACTTCCGGTATGTCACAGTGTGCACAAGCCGTTGGTGGTTTGGTCGTCTAGGATATACTTATACTTCCGGTATGTCACAGTGTGCACAAATACACCCAAAGACGCCCCTGTTGTTCAAACATACACACTCGATACACACTATACAATTACTTGAATATTTCAATCCACGGGCGAATTCAAATCGTGCGCAGTCTGATCTATGACGGGATAAACTCACTCATTACAATTCAAATTACTGAATACTACGGAACTCAATTATCGTACAACCGTTTACCAATTACAACAACAATCATAAACTATGGAAATCAATATATCGTAATGCCCAAAAATATAAACGTATTTGCTATCATTTACCTTGTATAACACTTCACTTGAACGGAAAACTATTGTTAGTTCGCAGTTTTGAATTTTATTCAAAACTCAGATAATCAATTAACTTCGATTCTTGTCTTAATTCACTCCAACGGTACTGATTTATAATCACACGAGAGCACTTGAACTGATTGAAATTCAAAAACACAAGAGAGCGATCTTTTGACTGTCACGGCTTTTATATGTTTTCCGAGGTTCTGGACAGGTCTGCTCCACCAATTCCTTATTTTGTGTCCAGGGTTTTTTTACTTATGCCCCGAACAATGTATAAAAGTGACGCTACTTTTTAGATCTGAAATTCGCGCACATGACGCTCCGGTAGTTTCTCTCGGCGGACTAAACAAGTGTTATCGGAGTTTTTAGGTTGTTCGCCCATTTTATACATAAGGTTGCACAAAGTTTGATGCGTTAGCTCTCCAGGCCCCTGTTTTTGCAACATATTTTATCGGAATGAAATGCAATTTTGAACGGACATGAATTTGATTCATCTATTTGAATAATTATACTTATTCGAAATTACGGAGATTTATACAAGTGACAATCACGGAATACACATTCGGAATTCATTCAGTTTTGATATGTCTACTCCAATGGGAAGATCTGATATCGACTTCACAAGTTATACAGAATACTTTTCCAGTTGATGTTTGTTGAGAATTAGCATTAACAAGTGCTGTTGATCCGTTAGTACGAACATGATACTTATAGCTGAGCTGTAATCAAGCATCATAGTCTCCTATTATATAGATCTTACGAAGAAAGAGCATTTTGGATGAATGCAGAGTTCACGCATGCGCAATTGTGAAGTAATAACAAGTGTTCTGTAAGGAATACTAACCAGGAAGAGTTGAACTTAACTAAGGGGGCGATGAAAGAAGTCTTAAATCGATTCCACATTACTTGCGATTTGACATGAATAGCAGCGGTGATTACATCACATTAATGAGGGCGATTGATGTTATTCTACAGATTGAATGGATGTACTTCACACAACCATATGACCCTATGACGTGTACCTTGCGTCTTTTCGGTAAAATGCTTACTGCGGTAAGCTTCTCATCCTCGGGCGCCAGATTTTTCTGAAGGTTAACTCATTTTTGAAGACTTCTGCTAGGGTCTTCACCACAAGGCTTGTCACTATGCTATCTATGGATAGCCTTGTCCCTAGGGTAGCTACAGTGAAGTATAACCAGAGTCCAATGGGCAGAAAACAGTATCGAAATTGTAGGCTTTAATTACAATTGATACCTGGTTATAACTTAGCTCGTTCGAAGATGGAGTAGAAATAATTCAATAAAACGGGGAATTCCAAATGATGAAATATATAATAAATATAACAAGTACACTTTCAGAATAATCAATATAAATGCAATTGAACGGTATTATTTCACAAAATTACACTCAGACGGAAAATGTAATGAAGCTCAAACGGTAAATGAAAACTCTTTCAAGATATCTAATCTACGATAAGTTCGGTAACTAAATTCAATTCAGCAGTACGGGATCGGTTGATAAATGATTCAGAATGATCAATTTGCGGAAAAGTACGAATCAAACTGGTCCTAGCTTAATGAACGGTATTCGGTAAATTGTAGATAGCAGCACTAATGAATGAAATGTCCAAATCACACTACGATATATTCGGTTATTAATTCGGTTGGTTCGGAAAATATTTTTTGCACTAGTTTTCCGATTGTACGATATCAGATTTTACTATTTTTCGGTTAATTACTCTAATTGAGTTTATTCTGTCACCTCACCCACACTTGTACTAAATTTCACGGAGTGCCCGGTAATTGTATGGCAGTGTAGATTTCATATACTTTTCAGATTCAGAATCTAGACAATTAGAATTTATACTTCCGGTATGTCACAGTGTGCACAAACCCTAACTATAGTATCTGCAATAACCCCTATATCCACGGCCGAGGCCTTCTCATAGTATTAAGGGATTTATTACGATTCTCAATCAGTCAACCACCTTAGCTTCTACTTCCGGTATGTCACAGTGTGCACAAGCCGTTGGTGGTTTGGTCGTCTAGGATATACTTATACTTCCGGTATGTCACAGTGTGCACAAATACACCCAAAGACGCCCCTGTTGTTCAAACATACACACTCGATACACACTATACAATTACTTGAATATTTCAATCCACGCGCGAATTCAAATCGTGCGCAGTCTGATCTATGACGGGATAAACTCACTCATTACAATTCAAATTACTGAATACTACGGAACTCAATTATCGTACAACCGTTTACCAATTACAACAACAATCATTAACTATGGAAATCAATATATCGTAATGCCCAAAAATATAAACGTATTTGCTATCATTTACCTTGTATAACACTTCACTTGAACGGAAAACTATTGTTAGTTCACAGTTTTGAATTTTATTCAAAACTCAGATAATCAATTAACTTCGATTCTTGTCTTAATTCACTCCAACGGTACTGATTTATAATCACACGAGAGCACTTAAACTGATTGAAATTCAAAAACACAAGAGAGCGATCTTTTGACTGTCACGGCTTTTATATGTTTTCCGAGGTTCTGGACAGGTCTGCTCCACCAATTCCTTATTTTGTGTCCAGGGTTTTTTTACTTATGCCCCGAACAATGTATAAAAGTGACGCTACTTTTTAGATCTGAAATTCGCGCACATGACGCTCCGGTAGTTTCTCTCGGCGGACTAAACAAGTGTTATCGGAGTTTTTAGGTTGTTCGCCCATTTTATACATAAGGTTGCACAAAGTTTGATGCGTTAGCTCTCCAGGCCCCTGTTTTTGCAACATATTTTATCGGAATGAAATGCAATTTTGAACGGACATGAATTTGATTCATCTATTTGAATAATTATACTTATTCGAAATTACGGAGATTTATACAAGTGACAATCACGGAATACACATTCGAAATTCATTCAGTTTTGATATGTCTACTCCAATGGGAAGATCTGATATCGACTTCACAAGTTATACAGAATACTTTTCCAGTTGATGTTTGTTGAGAATTAGCATTAACAAGTGCTGTTGATCCGTTAGTACGAACATGATACTTATAGCTGAGCTGTAATCAAGCATCATAGTCTCCTATTATATAGATCTTACGAAGAAAGAGCATTTTGGATGAATGCAGAGCTCACGCATGCGCAATTGTGAAGTAATAACAAGTGTTCTGTAAGGAATACTAACCAAGAAGAGTAGAACTTAACTAAGGGGGCGATGAAAGAAGTCTTAAATCGATTCCACATTACTTGCGATTTGACATGAATAGCAGCGGTGATTACATCACATTAATGAGGGCGATTGATGTTATTCTACAGATTGAATGGATGTACTTCACACAACCATATGACCCTATGACGTGTACCTTGCGTCTTTTCGGTAAAATGCTTACTGCGGTAAGCTTCTAATCCTCGGGCGCCAGATTTTTCTGAAGGTTAACTCATTTTTGAAGACTTCTGCTAGGGTCTTCACCACAAGGCTTGTCACTATGCTATCTATGGATAGCCTTGTCCCTAGGGTAGCTACAGTGAAGTATAACCAGAGTCCAATGGGCAGAAAACAGTATCGAAATTGTAGGCTTTAATTACAATTGATACCTGGTTATAACTTAGCTCGTTCGAAGATGGAGTAGAAATAATTCAATAAAACGGGGAATTCCAAATGATGAAATATATAATAAATATAACAAGTACACTTTCAGAATAATCAATATAAATGCAATTGAACGGTATTATTTCACAAAATTACACTCAGACGGAAAATGTAATGAAGCTCAAACGGTAAATGAAAACTCTTTCAAGATATCTAATCTACGATAAGTTCGGTAACTAAATTCAATTCAGCAGTACGGGATCGGTTGATAAATGATTCAGAATGATCAATTTGCGGAAAAGTACGAATCAAACTGGTCCTAGCTTAATGAACGGTATTCGGTAAATTGTAGATAGCAGCACTAATGAATGAAATGTCCAAATCACACTACGATATATTCGGTTATTAATTCGGTTGGTTCGGAAAATATTTTTTGCACTAGTTTTCCGATTGTACGATATCAGATTTTACTATTTTTCGGTTAATTACTCTAATTGAGTTTATTCTGTCACCTCACCCACACTTGTACTAAATTTCACGGAGCGCCCGGTAATTGTATGGCAGTGTAGATTTCATATACTTTTCAGATTCAGAATCTAGACAATTAGGGTTAATACTTCCGGTATGTCACAGTGTGCACAAACCCTAACTATAGTATCTGCAATAACCCCTATATCCACGGCCGAGGCCTTCTCATAGTATTAAGGGATTTATTACGATTCTCAATCAGTCAACCACCTTAGCTTCTACTTCCGGTATGTCACAGTGTGCACAAGCCGTTGGTGGTTTGGTCGTCTAGGATATACTTATACTTCCGGTATGTCACAGTGTGCACAAATACACCCAAAGACGCCCCTGTTGTTCAAACATACACACTCGATACACACTATACAATTACTTGAATATTTCAATCCACGCGCGAATTCAAATCGTGCGCAGTCTGATCTATGACGGGATAAACTCACTCATTACAATTCAAATTACTGAATACTACGGAACTCAATTATCGTACAACCGTTTACCAATTACAACAACAATCATAAACTATGGAAATCAATATATCGTAATGCCCAAAAATATAAACGTATTTGCTATCATTTACCTTGTATAACACTTCACTTGAACGGAAAACTATTGTTAGTTCACAGTTTTGAATTTTATTCAAAACTCAGATAATCAATTAACTTCGATTCTTGTCTTAATTCACTCCAACGGTACTGATTTATAATCACACGAGAGCACTTAAACTGATTGAAATTCAAAAACACAAGAGAGCGATCTTTTGACT
Source organism: Endomychus coccineus (assembly GCA_958510875.1). Lineage (NCBI taxonomy): Eukaryota > Metazoa > Arthropoda > Insecta > Coleoptera > Endomychidae > Endomychus > Endomychus coccineus. The sequence continues at coordinate 121,396,476 of OY294068.1, read as the reverse complement.
GTCACGGCTTTTATATGTTTTCCGAGGTTCTGGACAGGTCTGCTCCACCAATTCCTTATTTTGTGTCCAGGGTTTTTTTACTTATGCCCCGAACAATGTATAAAAGTGACGCTTCTTTTTAGATCTGAAATTCGCGCACATGACGCTCCGGTAGTTTCTCTCGGCGGACTAAACAAGTGTTATCGGAGTTTTTAGGTTGTTCGCCCATTTTATACATAAGGTTGCACAAAGTTTGATGCGTTAGCTCTCCAGGCCCCTGTTTTTGCAACATATTTTATCGGAATGAAATGCAATTTTGAACGGACATGAATTTGATTCATCTATTTGAATAATTATACTTATTCGAAATTACGGAGATTTATACAAGTGACAATCACGGAATACACATTCGGAATTCATTCATATCTATTGAAATAATGAAATGTTCAAACTGAAATTACATGTAACATCCGTATTCATTGCCTGATCTAAATTAAATAATCTTCCAAAATTTAAGCTCCGTTACAACCCCATATTATTGATATTACCTATCTATGAGATCAAAATCTTCAATTTTGTTCTACGGCACGAGATTTTATACAGTCGAAAATAAACTCAATAGAAATCCAGATTTCCAACAGCAATATAGAGATTTCGAAGTACTCAGGCACATGACAAAAGTTGATAGTTCACATGATGCTCCACAAGATATCGTCTATCACTTATCTTATTATAATGTGTTTTCAATACTTCAAGTGCTACTACAAAGTTGCGCGTCGTGTTTGATGGGTCTGCAAAAACTGGTGAAATTTCTTTTAATGATGTCTTGAAAGTAGGTCCTACTATGCAGGATGTTCATCCACTATTGCCCAAGATTTCGAATCTATTCACTTAGTGTTCGCCAAATCGCAGTTGCACTGCTGAAATAATCTCTCGGCTTAAATTTGAACTCTGTGCAGCCTTACTTCTCATTCAGTTAGCTCAGAAAATCTTGAAAGCTGAATATGATATTGGCACAAATATGATATTGACACAAATCATATTCATTATTGGACTGAATCTACTATTGTTATTTCATGGATTCCATCTGAATCTCATTTTCCCTAAACATTTGCTGCCAATCGTATAACAGAAAGTCAACAGTTCTCCGATAAGAGTCAATACAACTATGTTCCTAGTGGAACATATTCAGCTAACATAATATCTCGTAGTATGAACCCAGAAGATATAAAGAATGTTCAACTTCTCGTGTTGGTCCTCTTTGGATGTCTGAGGAGAGATAATCGAATGTGAAATACTCGAATTAAAAAAGGTTGGTCATGCATTGATCCCACAAAATCTGATAATCTGGATAGGTTTTCATCTTTCACAAAATTTCGAAATGTTTATTGCTTTCGCTTTGTAAAGGATTAAAACCTTGTGGGTAGAGAAACTCGTATATCAGGCCATCTATCAAGTGCCGAATTGAAACGTTCATTAACTGTTATTTGCAGATTAGAAACATTCGTTTCCCCTAGATTTGAGTTCATTAGAAAATTATATACATCTCTCTTCGAAGAGTAAAATATTATCATTAAATCAATTTTTAGATGAAAATGGTCTCATCAGGGTCAAAAACTCAAGCGTTCCTTATAATAATGAGTATCTCATTTTTTTTATCTGATAAAGGTAATTTTACCAAGTTAGTCATTCGATTTGAACACAAGACAGTTACATTCAGGAGCACAAGCTACTTCGGCTGCATTAAAATAGAATTTTTCTTCACGATCATTGATTCGTAATGTTGTTCGTGGAGTTTTACGCAATTGTATGATTTGCTTCCGTTCCAAACCAACTGAAACTCATTACCATTTCATATCAAAGACGGCAGAAATCAAAAATAATCAAATAATATCTTTTTTTATTCGTATGTATCATTTTGATAAGCTTGTTACACATCTTTGATTTATTTTGATGAATATGTTGGTTGTTGTAATAATAATACTGTACGCATATTTGAATAACTATATTATTTACAAGTAATGACAATTGAAACCTTATTAGTGCGATGTTTCAAACGGTTTTTCTCTTCTTACAGAAAAACATTCCTATTTATCAGTTTCCTAACTTCAAAACAATATGTACAAGCTACATAAAAACTAAGGGTTCCTGTTCCTTTCTAATGAAGTTATATAAAATAGCAAATGTTCGCCTGTGAGTGTACTGATATAAAGACCAATCCCTCAGTTGAATAGTTTCATGAGTGTACTTGAGAGAATGACAGGAAATGAGTGGAATCTCCTATGATGTGGATGCTAGCAGATGCAAATAAGAAGAAATAGTATTGCCAATTATTGTAACCTAGAAATTATATATAATATATTAAATGCAGAGTCATCTTAGGTGATTCGGCTTGAACATCATATGTTTTGTAACGAAAAGCAGCCCAGCCCATCTTGAATTATCTGATGATCTTTCTACTGAATCATTTTTGCGATGCTTATTCGGATTTATATCTGGCAGGGATATTTGTAGTGACAGTTTTAGTTCAAGCCTCAAGCCTGCCCTGAAGATGCCACCTGTAATGGTTGGCGAAACGTCGGCATCAATTTGATATATTGTGACGCGGAATCCATCCGGAAGCCAAAATTTTTCAAGATTAGCTATCCGCGGAATTCTACTATTCAAGTGACATATATTCAGATAACGGCACAAATTTTGTTGGTTCTGAGAAAAAGCTGGAAAGCAAATTACCAAATCTGTAGAAAAATCTAGAAGAAGATCTGACGGTGAATAAATTAAATTGATGTTTCACGCCGCCATATGCACCCAACTTTGGATGCCTACGGGAGGCCTTTGTCAACGAACTTAATTTCACCTTAAGAGAATTCTTGGTAATTCACACACAAGTATGAGCGCCTTTACCCTATGGTCACGCAGGTTGTGACTGTCCTCAATTCCAGACCCTTATCACTCTTGTCAAATGATTCTAATGATCTCTCCCCTTCAACCTCTCCTCACTTCCTTATTGGTGAGCCTCTCACTACCACTTTTATCACCCACGGTACCCACACCGAAAATTACCATCCATTCAAGCCAAGAATTAATCCTACACGTACCGTTGGGACGACTACATCAGTTACCGAAAGAACAATGAAAAATTCGGAAAATAAACCTCAAGGACATGCCAGAAAATTTGGTCCATCATCCATTATACATCATTTTATTGATCACAAGAAGGTCATCAGATAGAAACAGCCTAGAAAACTATGGTTCAACCAGTAAAATCATAAAATGACGAGACGAGAGCGAATTATCAATTGAGCCACCGTATTGATTTCTGAGAATGGAGGAGTTATACCCTAAGAATATTATAAAGTTCAAAGATTATATAGTATATATAATGACTTATAACCCCCTTATTTCCCTCTGAGGGTTGTTCTACAAAACGAATGATATTTTCCGTCAGTAAACTTTTTTCTTCTCCACACGGGCCTGCTAAAGCTACTTCGGTGAGTAGTTCAATAAAATGATCTTCGTAATGAGGATCTACGGGCGCCAAGTAATTTGACGCTATGGGTGACACGTTATTTGACGCCACGTGCGCGAAAACAAGAGAAAACTAAACTTGTCTACGTTCTTTCCGAAAAGAACATAGATGCAATATCAGGTGTATGAAATTAAACTTGGTAAGAATAACACTATAATCACAACATAGCATACAATAATGATCGAAACTATTAGGCGGGAATCGCAAACTGGCCTGAATTCACTATCCTAACATGTTATTAGACTATCGAACCCAATTAATCACTTAACTACTTCAAACTTAAATGTACTAGTTTAATTTTATGTCCGAAATACAAAAAATAACTTACTCGTAAACTTTACGCATATAACATGATACGTAACTAGCCATCAACTAATCAGTTGGTAACATATTATTGTCTAAGATAACCAATTCTTGAAATTGGAGTATAATTTTACTACAAAATAAATATAGTACCCTGACATTTGAATTCAGTGATCACGTCATGAAAATCGCATAATGAAGATCTTCATCAGTGGACCCAATATTTCACGTAAGATATTCATAAAGATATACTTTTATCACTTGGTGCAGATTCGATCATTCAAATACCATGTCAGGTGTTTAAATTAGTTGATAATAATAATACTAGTTAATAAATTAAATTATTGAACTATTACCTCCTAATTTACGCTCTAGATAATTTAATCTAATTTTATAGAAGAACTAACGGTAAGCTTATTACTGAACGACTATTTTTTATACTATTATTGAACTAAATATAATATATGAAATGCGCAAATAATATTATTCAATATCTATTACTAATACTATCTATCAAATTCAAAAGAAAGGACAAACGGAAATTTTGATAAACAGCAATAATTACTATTTCCTATATCTATTTAATTATAATTAACATTCGTGTCCATAATTGTTCATATTCACAATGAATTTCCAGTCAGAATCATCATAGAAGACATTGAAAGTAAAACCGGATTGGACTGAAGTTTCATTCGACAAAGTTTGACAGCAATGAAATTTGGTCTATGATAACTTCGTAATGAAGCCGCGTTCGGTGAATAGAATTTTCCGCGCTATGTCAAGCCAAAAGTTAAGCTCCTTTAATTTCAAAAATTCAACAAAATTTGTTGTGTAAGATATATTTAATACTTTTCAAGGAACAATATCAATGGATACTATATTGTTTTCATACCTTAGCTCTTGTGTAAGCGTAAAAAATATCGCTTTTCCAATAGCTTTGTGAAATTACGAATCCATCGAGAAATTTTTCTTTTTATTTTTTTCATCTTTTTTCTGCTCGGACAACATGGATAGGACATCGTATAAGGCAGCGGTATAATGTTGAGAGAGGAGAATTTTTCTTGAGGGTTTGGAAGTATAGGGAAAGACCTCACTGAGCAAAGAGCTCTACTACTTTGCTGTTACATAGAAAAATGAAGTCTGGTAGGGAGAAGTTCGACAGGTCTCGACCTTGACGATGAAGGGGTGACTGGTTTGAGCTCGTCTATTCCGCCTATCTAGAATCTCTCGTGACCATGGAAATATATAAAGGAAAGTGAGAGATCTTCCACCTTTCTACGATGTTCTAGAGAGGTTAATGACCTCGTAAGTGTGACATCATGAATCAGTCGAATAACTCCCTTCTGGATGGAATCCAAGAGCTTCAGCGCCAAACTACAAACATGTGAACAGTACTCCAGGACAGGACTAATTTGTGCTTTGTTGATTTCGAGGGGCTGCTGGGATGTAAAGTGGCTCTTGGCACTTAACAGAAAACCCCTCAAGTGGTTTTCGCAATAGACCTCACATGATTGTCCCATGAAAAGGTGCTGTTGATTGTGACCCCAAGTATGGATATGAAAGACTTCATAGGAATAGTTGTACCAGACATCATCATATCAAGGATTGTGGAATCTGCCTTCCTGGAGAAAACGCAAGCTTGAGTTTCGATCGCATCAAACTATACAATTAATTGTGTCAACCTGTCTCTGTCTCGCTCCTCTGGCTTCATTGGATAGTATAGTATGAGAGCTCTAGATGATAAGACGGTATGAAGTGTACCATCATCTGCAAAGCTCTGGATGGGAAAGGTCGTCTTTTCCATCAGATCGTTTATATGGAGCGGAAACAAAGTTGGTGTTTAGACATATCCCTGTGAAACAGCCTTTATAGCCATTGCATCGGAGAATACTCCTTCAACCACTACATGTAGTGATCTATCTGACAGAAAAGTTGAGGACGCAAACACATAACGGAAGTTTCCCAAGAAAGCTTTGGTGCCAGACTCATCCAACCGCTGTGGAGATATCAAATGCTACAGCTAGATATTCCCCATGTTTTTCAACAGATTTCTGTAATACTTGTGTTACGTAGGCAAACAAGTCTCATGTAAATCTCTGTTGATGAAAGCCATATGCCAGTTATTCACAAATTTGGAGTTTTTTAGGTATTGGATGAGCTCGATGCTGATTGCGTTCACTTAAGAGATCACAGATAATGAGGTCTATGATGGGAATGGTCTTTTTTTCCTTTTTTTGGAATTGGTTGGACTCTAGCTGTCTTCCAGTTGAATGGAAATACACCAAGTATGTATGAACGGGTGAACAACCTATGGAAAACTGGTGGTAATTCAGGCACATACTCCTTGAGAACGACAGGTGAAATTACGTCTGGCCCCATGGCTTTTTGGAGAATATGGCTATCGATGGTAGCAATATTAGAAGGGTCCTTGCCCTGTAAATTATTCCAGAAAAAAGGTTGCCTCTTCCTTGTAGTGTAGTAGTCGGTGTGTCATCATCTTCGGTTAGGGGAAAGAAGGAACAGGAAGTGAATTTCCTAGCAATTGCTTTGGCGAAAGTCCAAAACGAACGAGAGCCATTTGGGGCATTCGATAAGCTTTGATCTAATTGTTGTATTATATGCCTGTTTTGAAGCGTCTATTGTTTTATTGCACACATTTCTTGTTTCAAAATATTCTGGTCTCCCGGCATGGGTTACCGCGTCAACGATGGTATGCTGTTTGTTTTGAAGCAACGACCGTAGAATAGATTCAATGGAACCATCGTTCACCAGATGACTGTAATTTGTTGGTATGGGGTATGTAAGTTTCCGTTCCTAGCGTGATATAATCTGAGGGCTCTGTGGCACATTACGTTCAGTCATCAGTCTCAAAACATACGCTTCTCCAAGGAAGCTCGGAGAAAACATGCGAATACCCTCCCAGTCGGCTGAGTTGTTATGCCAAACTGTGCGTAGAGGTGCTAGATTGGTTCGTGGAGTGATATAAAGACAGGTCGTAGTGATGGGTGATAGTCAGAGTTTCCTCATGGTGCACGGACCTTCACTCCATAGGGATCCAGATTATTTGTGAGGAATAAGTCAAACGTATTGGCATATTGATAGTTGTTCTCAGGGATCTGTGTTAATCAACCGCTCGAGAACATAGGTAATGACGGAAGCCTCAGCTCATGATAATAATTTCGGCTGCTGGATAGTTTTGCTGAATGAGATCAAGTTTCAGAGACAACAGTTCACCATTATTTAGTGATGAATGATGATAAAGTAGAAATTTTGTCTGTTTGTGATTATCAAGCTTGAACCACATTTTATCGAATTCTGGTGGTTCTAGAATCCCCTCTCGGTGGATGAGAGATCATTTCTGGGATAGAGGCAGATAGCTCATTTGAATCTGAAACGAGTGTGAAGCTCGCAGCTAGTGCTGAGCATATAGGTCGGGTTGGTGGATGGATTGGCCTGGGTCTCAGTTAAGGGCAGTATATCTGGCTTGTCTGTCTGTCTGAACATCATTTATGTTTTTGCAAGACAATTTTCGAAAATGAATACCCACAAATTTACTTGCTCCTGTAATATATCGATTGTTGTCAGTTTTTCCCGAAACTTCACAAATAACTGATCAATGATTAAATTTGATACGATTTGATTTCACTCAAGCGATGTTATAATTGAAAGACCATCTACCCCGTTCCATTCTTATCTCCTCCGTAGGAACAAATGACGTTCTTTGGCATTTGATAGCCAAATCTTTTAATTTGCTTTGATTTGAAATTCAATTTTATCATATTAAACACAACGCGCCATCTACTAGATATATTTAATATTAACTATAAGTAAATGTAACAGACTTGCAAGGTACATGCAAGGTTACATATATACGTACTGCTGAATTTATATCAGTTCAGACATGATATCCAATAAGTTAACACCTCAGTATATTGTACTTTTTATTCAATAAAATTGTTTTCTAAGTCAAAATATGTCTTACATAATTAGCTTCATGTCCAAGAAAATGTCAGAATATTGAGGAGGCGTTTGTAATTAGGGTATCAGTCGCCACTCATGAAATCACATAACTTCTTCTTTCTCGTATTTTCAATAAATTTTTACATCAGAAACGAGATTGATGAGATTTAATAATATGAAAGTAATAAACATAATTATCATTCTTTTTGATTATGCGTTAAAACAACCATTTCATGCTATTCATATCATTTATTGGATGCTTGAGAGATGCAGTGACTTTGTCCAATCTGTTCTTCATGTTTGTACATAGTCAAATAAGCTTTCGTTACGTATTTCTAGTAATGTGGAATAGGTCATTAACACGTTATATAAAACAATTTCACTGACCTCGTCTAGCGAGCGAATATCCTTTCTTACGTTTTATCTTAAATGATTAAGCTAGTTAAGTCGCGAGACCAGTTTTCTGGTTTATGTTCGCCATTTTGAATGCACACTCGTTTATCCTGATATATTCACTTTTCGTAATAACATATATGGTGTATCCCCATTTAGTTTAATTGATCAGATATTTTTTTAATATCGTTTCCAAGAGGTGTTGTTGCATGTAATTGCAAGTATTGTAGCATTACTTGCTGCTCCCTGAATGAATGAAATCATTTCATTGAAAGTTCATTCGAATCGACAACATACGTATCTCACAACTATTTTGGAATTATTGTTTTAATCTATATGATAAATACTTAAAAGTCAAACTTTACTTCCCATTATTGCCAATTCGACATCTTCTCTTCAACATGAAGAATACAGTTATTCCAAAACTGAGGTGTAACAGTGCTTAAGGCGCCCTTTGACATATTCAATCAGTGCTTAATAGATTTATCTCATGGTCAGAATAATTCAACTTCACTCCATAAATTTGCGGCCGAAAAGTGTTACCTACCAATATTTTTCGGACTCCTGTCATCTTTTTGCAAGAAATCTCACAAGTTTTCATAAGTCCAACACATCATTTTGGTCCTACCTCTTTGGATTGGCTTGGAATTGATTTTCCGATTACTTTGGTGCTTTTAGATTCAATTTTTTCCTTGTTTACTTCGCCCGAACTACATGTAGTGTCAATTTTCTTGACAAAATAACCTTGCTGTCACTATTAACGACTATCCAAAAGCGACTTAATGGATCTGTCATTCTGATAATACAGATTAAAACTCAGAATTTGTTAGCTCGATAAAACAGTATGGAATAAAACATTCTACGACACATCGCCGTAAAATACCATAAAAGTGCTTGTCTTAAATTCCAGACTTGGCTCCCTTGTCGCCTGGTTCGCAAACATCGAATCTTGTTACTTTTGTGATAAGCACCTAAAATACAATTTTTTCATGAGTCGTTGTTGTTATAGCAAATGAGACCTCAAAACTTTCCAGATTTCTATTGCGATGGGTAGAGCTGTTCAGAAAAGAGCAATACTAGATAGAAAATGGCTGCATGGATCAACCGAGAAGAATAATTGGAGGTTGCGACAAGGGGAAATGTTGTGTACAATCTTGTACTATATGAGAAGTGTCATTAATCACAAGAAATAAAAAACGGAGATTGAGCAGGGAGCTCTATAAGAACTGATCAACCCGACCCCAATCTGTTCCCTTCAAACGGATTTTAAGTTATAATTGTTTTCATTGTTTGGGATAAGATTATTCAGTGTGAGTTGATAGAAGATAAATATGTTATGATTGAACTTCAGGAACAAATTTTCATTTTCTGTTTCAAATACAGGAAAAGTAAAACTAAATATTATATTGTAAAACATAACAAAAAGGCTAAATAGTTTTTGGCTAGGGTTCGTATATCCACAATATCTCACGGCAACTCGATGAATGCATTCTCTTCACTTTCATGATCGTTTGTTCCCATTTTTTTTTAATGTGTAATTCATAAAATTTGTTCATAAAATTGCCAAATGGTATCTCGGATTCAGCTGGAGCTCGGCGAAATGACCATCCATCATCAGATAATTTCCGTGGTGTTGTCTCAGTTACCGAGTCATAATCCGCATATCTTCATGAACTCAATTTCCTTCTATATTGTCGTAGCATGATTTATTCACAATTATTTGATAACACTATAAGTTCAGTAGTGAACTTCGACCTAAAAGCGTTGAAATTTTTAAGCTATTGCATAGCTTAAATCGCGGGCTTTGAGCGCGGCGACCGAATCAACAAATTCCGTAACGAAAATAACCTAACACCCTCCACTCCGCCTACCATGTAGCTCGGCCGAGCGTTTGCTCAACGTGTATGTATATGGTAGGACTGTACGAAGCTCGCACGGATCGAGACGAGCTGCTCCGAAATCGGACGAATACGTGAGCAGCTGTTTGTGAGAAAGTATATAGGTGTATAGGTATCTATCATATCTTTATAATGCCACACTCACCGCATGTGCGCCCCGTAAGTAGACATATAAGTATATATACTGTTGTAGATACTGTTCCAAACGGTGGGGAAGCTATTTACCAAAATAATAATAACGTTACTAATATTATGATTCCGAATATTGAAATAAATATTGCACATGTTAGCGATGTTAATATTAGGCGCTCATTTGTTGGAGATATTTGTGCGTGCTTATGCAAACTTAGAAATGGCCTACACATAGTCATGGTAGCAATTTACATTTATTCGAATCCAAATTTGGACAAGGTAGAGCATTTTATTCATCGCACTTCACTGGAGTACACTGAAGAAGGGTCGAAAATACACAAATGGTAATAAATTTCCACTTATCTTGGCTGGCGATTTCAACATCAACTTCGCTGATGAAAAATCAGAGCGGTTGACAATTTTTCTTTCAGAAAAATTGAATTTAAAAATGAATAATGAACCACAAGAATTCACAACAAAATATGGGACCACCATTGACGCGGTATTTTCCAGATATTTAGAGGTTATCAAGTCTCAAAATTATGTTTCTTATTTCAGTTACCATAAACCTATAGTTTCAATGATAAAAATTCCTGAATAACCTACATGTATTGTAAGATAATAAAAGTATTTTAAACGATATTAACTTCTCAATTATTTAATAAAAGAAAAAAATGTTTCTTATCGGTCACCACGCTCAAAAAGTGTAACTTGAATTAATATCAAAGAAAAAAAAATACTGCATAAATAAAAAATAAATAAATAATTATAATTGTATGAGTTGATGAAAAATGCTATGCAATAGCTTTACCGCGGCAGCCCCCGAGTGCCACAAGTATTTTTTTTTTAAATCGAGGTCATACACAAAAGAACTGCATTTGAAAATATGGTGCCCAGAAGCATCAACATATAGTGCCATATCGTCAAATCATACAATAGTAGATGCTAGATCATAATTCGACCTAATAATCAAAGTTCTGGAAAATATGAATGCCAGTAAAAACAGCTACAAACTCTAGATTAAATTTTACCACACAACACACCGTATTACCGAGTCGACACGCAAATATGTTATTTAGCCATGTTTCAGCTAGACAAAGCTGGTGACAGCTAGATTTTAATTTATGAAAAGGCCACTTGGGTATCAATCTCACCCCAAACGACAGTTCTTTATTTTGATATTCATCACAATTAGGGACAGTCATAAATTTGGGAGCAATTTCTCTTGAAACCATTTATGGAAGTTCTCTTGGCTCACATCGCTATGACAATCTGGATTGCAAGTTTTTGAACCAAATATAAGATCAGCTTCAGGGATAAAACTTTCTACACTGCTACACAAAACTCTTCGCTAGGTCTCAATGCAGCCTTTAATGGAACTAGATTCGCGTAATCCTTCTTCTGAAGAATGAAGTGTTGTATTCATCAATGGAAAATCTGAATCATTAACTCAACATCGACAATGATTGTCATATCATGTACTTGCAATATTCGTATATGTCGTATCATGTTACTTATCAAAATTAAGTATATTTTGCTCAAATAACTGTCATTGACATAGTTATTGACTCAGAATCAACATAACTTCCATAATGCCAGATACTATTTGATTCTTCTTGTAAAATCTGCAGGATTATGTGTTCATCCATGGTACCCCAGAGTAATTGATTCAATGTACTTACCTATGTTACGTCACACTCCGATGACATTGTTAAAATCTTAAAATATGAATTACGGACCCTCCTAATAGTTGAATGTATGCATTTGATATATAATTATAACCAAAACATCATAATGATTCAATAAAATGCTATAGTTTCAATTGAAAAACTGAAGATGGATGCCAGAAGTGCTATTTTGCAACAAAACAACGAAGCTCCAATTCCCACCTCTTAAATAGATTTGCAGAATTTCAAATCGGTACAACCAATATGAACGACGCAATCATCCCACGGTGGCTTCTGCAAATACGCACAAGCAGAAATCATCTCAAAAATAGTCTAGATGGATTTAGAAAGCCTCAAAATGGATATTTCTGTGAAGAGGAAAGAGTTAACAGCGGATTTCAGATCTTTAAATTCCAGTGAATAATCTTCAGACCATTAGCTAAGGTTGGCTACAACAAAAATTATGAGGAAAGGAAAATAATTTTACCCGGATTCTTCATCACAAACTTGGCATATAAATTGTCCTGCAAATGTCATCGTAGTCTTCGCAGATATCTAAGATTTTTGAGATTACCTGTAGCTACTTCGCTCTCATAAAATGTTAAAGAACAAGAAGAATGATCGTACCTATTTGATTAGTTTTGTTTTCAAGTACACTGAATCTATTCTTCTAATAACTTGTCACATAGACTCGATTCATTGATTGCTAACACAGTTTGTAGTACATACCACATTGTTCCCCTAGATAATTTATTATATCTCGTGAAAAACCATTAAGTGCAAACAAATACACGAAAATAGCAATACTCGCTAGGGCCGCACTTTGGTGGTGGTTATAATGAAAGGGTATGATCCTATTCATTAAAAATTATAACTTACGACCTTGGTTCTAATTTGGTGAAATGAACCGAGGAAAAAGTTACCTAGCAACTAATCGATCTCTGGAGCGATATTGGAAATATGTGTCATTTCACGACTGATAAACCTATGTTCCACATCTATTTACCTATGAATTCAGCCTGGTGTAAATGCAATTCAGGTATCTAAATTATTTTGGTTATACTTAGTTGAGTATAAGAACTTCTTCAGCTCTTTATGTTCCTTAATAATACTAATAATAATAGTAAACCGTCTATGGTAGGGTAGTGATAGTCACAGTTATCACGTACCCCGGCAACCCGATTTCGTACCTGGGTAACTGCAGAGATATTTTGGATTATCTCAGACAAAAGACGGTGAAATTGGGGAAGACAATATCTGACCGTGCCTTCTTCGGATGGAAAGTAAAACAGTAGGTCTTGTGCGCTGTACGATGCCACCTCACATCAAGTTGAGGGTCCTTACCTGTACTTGGAAATAGTCAGGATTCGGAAAAGAGAAATGCCTAAGTGATTGAGTAGTATTTTGTTTTTATAATCAATGAGATACTGTGAATTATTTTAATAGGGAGTGATTATTGTTCTGGGGCAATTCTTACTTCCTTCGATATACGTAGTATTAAGGGAAGCACCGTATCAGGCCTGAAAGAAAATCTCGCTAAGTATCCGCTTTCTGAATCCATCTCGATTGTTTTGGAAACGTCTGTGTGTGCGTGCGTCTATGCCTAAGCAACTATAGAGACGTAGTGCCGTTCATATTGGTTGCAGGGAAGTGGAATTTGGCTAATCACTTCAAAGTGGTTAACATAGGAACTGTATTAGTTCTCTAGCATGTAGTATTAATAACATTCATACAAATGGAACTATATCATTTTATCAAACTATTATGAGAATGTTTTCCTATCAATAAATATATATCATACATCAAACTTATGTCATCGAAGTGTGTCGTGCTGTATTTACATTAAATTACTCTGTGTTATAATGAAAGTGAGGTTGATCGTGTCAATGATGTTAAAAATTTACCTGACTGCACCAAAATATAATAGTATTTTATTATGATCAATATGTGTGATGAAATATGTGTGTTAATATATTTATCTTCAATTGCTTATGTTCAGCTATTGATAGTCTACTATATCCAAACATCCATTGTGAATATTGTCTACTTCATACATCATGTTTGTCTATTTAATGTTAATTACTAACAAGATACGCTTGACGATACACGTCATTCTCATATCTTCAGTAAAATAAATTGTATTGAATAATACATTAGAAGAAAATTAAATTTCCCATGAACCCAAATAGCACCACGTCATTAAAACCACAGAGATATGTAAATAAAATGAAAAAAATTCCTTTGTCAAAAACTAAGTACTTCAATACCACGTAACTCTTGTTTCTTGGATCCCTTGAATATTCGTACAGCTGTCAAGCTGACTCAACCCGAGGGACACCACACTACTCCCCCACTATTTTTGTTAAATACAATTTTTGAATCTTTCACATTTATTGATCATTTCAATTTCCCAGGAATATGCTTCTCAACTTTACCATATTGAATCCTCGATGAAAGTCTGGGTTCCGATGACGAATGAGGTTAGTTTGTAATCATATGATGAACTACCGAATGCTTAAAAATTTAAATAAATTCAATCTGACTATTTCTTAGTTTTAATAAACCTGACATTATTGGAAGGCCTTCGATAATTGTTCTGATACTGTCCCTGGTATCTCTCAATACTATATAATTTTCAGTGACTTCTAAAGATGAAATTGTATATATTCCCTTTCGGTTTTTAATATCAACAACTAGGACATAGTATGCACGAAAATCTGTCCCATGATTGGCTTCTTTCTTTCTTCCTTTCTAGGATGAACTTTCAATATAATGTGAATAGTTCAGTGCTCAATCGAACGTGCACATGTTCAGCTAAAACGGAGATGTCTGATCCCGTATCTTTTAAATATTGCAGTACAGAAGTCATATTACTTGTAATCATACGGTTCGACGAACATTTTCCATCGGTATCCGTCTCCATTGATAGTACCAGCAAAAGTGTTACGTGCTTTGAATCTTGACCACTCTCTTTGAAAATAAAGTCTTCGTTCACTGCGCACCTGTCTATTGGAAAAATTGTTCCGTTTGAGAAAATTCAACTACAGGTCTTCAACTTAAGATTACGGTGCAGCAATTGATTTTTCAATAAAACTGATCTCATCCCATTTTCATGAATATGAATTTCCTATTTATTTGAGGAATTTCCCAATTTTGTCTACCATTTTTCCAACTGAGAACTTTTATTAAATTTGACTTCGACATCTGCCTCTGCCCTCCCGTGGTTTTTACTAGGTGTAATTGACGATGTCATGATATTGGGATAAAACGACAACAGATTCATGAGCTTTGATAACTCGATAATAGGACTCGAACTATCTCCATCAGTTACAGAGTTAGCTTCCCTAGATAAAATAGGTTTGTTAAACTATCAGTCAGTTTCTATTTTGTAAGACCTATAAGCTATAGATAAAGTTATGGTTCTTCAGGTTGGATAGTGACAACATGACTAAACGTTCCAGATAGTTGTTCCGCACTACTCATGAACTCATCAGGTGAACGATCCAGACGATGAAGTCACTGATCAATCATCTCTGCCAAAAGTATAACTACCACTTTCGAGATATGTATTATCCGATCGTTTGCTGCTGTATATTTTCCTCTCTCTTGATATGGTTGATAGTAAATTCTGCTCCTACTTGATAAAACCAAATTTCTCGTTTGTGTACTCAGAAAGGTCGGCTACTGTTGTATGTATACCATATCACTTTTTGATAATCTCGTTTTGACTTTTTTCGAACGACAGTACTCAGTTGCATAATAGACAATCAGTATTCTACAAATGTTCGGTTGATGTGTAATTTCGTCAAAGATAACCAGATAATGCTGCAGACTTCACTACAATTACGAATCTATTGACATGCTACATGTAGTCGTCACGAAACATTCTGTATAATATTTGGTTTCCAGCGTAAGGAGACTATCCTCGTGTAGACGTTTCATTGGAGTTATCGAATATATCTAGAAAGAGAATTCGGTTCTTGAGGTAAAGTTCCCGGAAAAAAACATTTGAGCTCGTATTTCTAGATGAAAATGGGCTCTTCTCGCTACAACATGTCAATGTATGTATGCCTGAATAGGACAATTTTAGTTTTGTGATAGTGGTAAAATGATTATTCCCATGACGTATATAGTGTTGAACACTTGCAATCAAGAAGGCTTTACCCCTGGAGTTTATATTCGGTTCAAAAACTTCCAAGATCATGGCGATATGAACTAAGAGAAATTTCAGAGAATGGTTTCAAGAACATGTACTCCCAAATCCAAGCAGACCGTTCTTTACCATAATAGATAATGCTTCATGCCATAATAAAGTAGTAGAAGAGTCACCAAATACGTTATCAACAGATTGAGAAATACCAGAATGGTTGAAACAGTGATCAAATTTGAACAAGTAAGTAACTTTCTCTTGGTGCAATTCATCTGCACTTTTTGGAAAATAAGAGTTGAATTTCAACGAAGTATTGTAACCAGCACAACGGAAGAGATGGAAAATCTACCAGTCACTGCTTGAACACATTGAACGATACTACGAGGGCTATTAATTCTCAGTTTTGAAATAACTGGGATCTTCATATTGAAGAAGTGATATTGCGAGCTATCAATCCTCAGTTTTGAAATAACTGAGATCTTCATATTGAAGAAGTGATATTGAGGCGGTATGTACGAGAAATCTAAAGTTTGACTTCCAATAAATTGCTCCACTTAGCATACGTATAAAATACAGAATGTGCTAGCATCGATTTTAACACTCTGTTCACCCTTTCAGTAGGATAACATTGAGGTGAATAGTTAGGATTAAAAATCATCTTCATTCCAAATTCTGAGCATAGTGACGTAAATTCGTTGCTCTTAAATTGCCCACCGTTATCACACCGTAAATACTGAGGAATGCGAAATAATAAAAATACATTATCTTTCATTAATTTTGTTACCGCCGCTGCCGTAGCTCAACGTAAAGGGAAGAATAAACTAAATTTACTGAACCCATCGGTTAGCACAAGAATGTGCATATTATCATGTGACGATTTCGGTAGAGGTCCACAAAGATCTGTACTCAAAACTTGAGAAGGTTTCGTTATGTCCAAAGGTTGATCCATCAGCCCAGCAGGCGATTTCTGTTCAGGTTTCGTTCGCAGGCAAGTAGGACACATTCGCACATACTTTGTAATGTGGATTTCCGTTGACGGCCAATAATAAAGTCTAGTAACTCTGCTAAGTGTTTTATAAATTCCTAAATGTTCGGATGACTTAATGTCATGACAAGAATATAAGATTTCTCGACGTCGTTCTTTCGGAATCACTATTTTCCAGTAATCAGAGTTTGTTCGAAGATCAGGAAAGTCTAATTCAGCATATTTATATAGTGACACGCCATTTAGGATATTTAATGGACTTGCTTCCATTTCTCTACATATTTCATGATACCACTTATCTTGAACACTTTTAACCTTAATATTATTTATAACGATCTCATCTTCCGGAATAATCAATGGACGTGATAAGGTATCAGATATCAAATGTTCCTTGCCTTTCCAATGAATAACCTCATAGTCGAATTGTTGAAACCGCAATGCCCAGCGCGGAAGTCTACCTTGCGGATTCTTTGAGTTATTTAACCAAACAAAAGAGTGGCAGTCGGTTATCACAAAGAATTTAAACCCCTCTAGATAACAACGCAATTTTTCTACTGCTCATATTACCGCAAGACATTCCTCTTCATTATAACGCTGTGTCAGTACAGCCCCAATCCCATGAGCTGAAGCGTCAGTTTGAACATAGAATGGTTGTTCAAAATTAGGACAAATCAATATCGGCGCAGAAACGAGTGCGTCCTGAATTCAATATGTAGCATAATACCTCCACAAGATACCAACTACTGAATTTGAATTGTAACATGTTGTCAATTTGAATAAACTATCAATAGAATATGATTTGACGTCTTTTTGCGTCGTTTTCTGTTTCTAATCACTCGCAAAATATTTTTTCCTCTTCTTACAATTGATTGAAGTTAGTGTTCTATGGATCACAGTTATTTTTTGCTCACATTGTCATCCTATTCAATATTTCCTGTTCATATCTATTGAACATCTCTGTTGAACTGAGTCAAAAGAAAATCGCTTACACATGAAGAAAATAAGTTTGACATTCCAATAATTCAAATGCGCATGTTCAACCAGGACGTTGTATGTAGTTGTAACACCAGTCTAATATGCTAAGATAATCGATTCTTCCAGATAAATATTGAAGAAAATATGCTTGATACGGCGGAAACATACGATGAATTTCTATCTGTGACGAAGAAGATGTTATAACTGATGTATATAGGTAAACATAATAATGAAGATTATCGGTTCAATCAGGATGGGTAAAGATCGCCATTAGGAAAAAATTATCGTTGATTCTCTCATATTTTTCACTTCTCACTGCCACTTTATTTTTTTGGGGCAGCATTAAAATTATTTAGTTCCCCACATCATAATTTTATGTAGTCATTAATTCACTGAAATAATCAGAACCTATGGTGACTATGACATAGCTAGGACATGAAATTAGTTGGAAGATAACATCATTTCCATTATCCAGCATATGTTATGCTCCTGCGTCTTCTACCATGTCTTCATTCTGAATATGACAAAGTTGATGATAAGAACTTGCAACGCGTCGGCTTATAGCTCAGATTCAGTAGAAAAAGTTGAGCCTAGCCGTGCAAACTTTGGTGACGTGAAGTATACTAATTTGTGACCCCCACGCTTCACGTCGGTGAACGTGAATTACATTCTAACCCCTATTCTACTTAGAGTACCTACCGTAAAATATGCTTGGTACGGCGGAAACATACGATGAATTTCTATCTGTGACGAAGAAGATGTTATAACCGATGTATATAGGTAAACATAATAATGAAGATTATCGGTTCAATCAGGATGGGTAAAGATCGCCATTAGGAAAAAATTATCGTTGATTCTCTCATATTTTTCACTTCTCACTGCCACTTTATTTTTTTGGGGCAGCATTAAAATTATTTAGTTCCCCACATCATAATTTTATGTAGTCATTAATTCACTGAAATAATCAGAACCTATGGTGACTATGACATAGCTAGGACATGAAATTAGTTGGAAGATAACATCATTTCCATTATCCAGCATATGTTATGCTCCTGCGTCTTCTACCATGTCTTCATTCTGAATATGACAAAGTTGATGATAAGAACTTGCAACGCGTCGGCTTATAGCTCAGATTAAGTAGAAAAAGTTGAGCCTAGCCGTGCAAACTTTGGTGACGTGAAGTATACTAATTTGTGACCCCCCACGCTTCACGTCGGTGAACGTGAATTACATTCTAACCCCTATTCTACTTAGAGTACCTACCGTAAAATATGCACTGGCCCAAGAAACCCAATAATCATCTTGTTATCCTTGTTGACAAGCTGGAATTCCTCTGACATATTGCTCACGTTATCGTATAACCAAGAAAGCAATTGAATATCTGAATTTCTCAACTATTCCGCAAAATGATGACCAGATCAATAGCCCTTGGACAACATTATCTTCTGTAAAGCTTAGCATTGGCAATAATTTTAGTAGTAGGCTGAGAAAATGAAAATGACGATGTGAGTGGTGGACAGATAATTGTCAACACAACTGCAAAGTCTTTCAAAGTCAAAAATATCATGTTGTTCAAGTACCAATCAGTAATAAGTAGTTCATTACTATAGATGTTTAATGTGCAAAAATGTATAACAAGAACTTTGTTGTAATCGATAAATACATATTCAATGTATAGGTTATGATAATATGAACAAGAACATTTATTCATCAACCGAGTAGCCGACGCCAACTGTTGACGATCATCTATTTAATGTGTTTGACTTCACCAGAAAACGGGTTTGAATAATGTGGCACACCAATAAAAACAATTGAAATAAAAAAATATTTTCATAATCGATCTCCTTCCAATGCGCCTGATGGAAAAAGACCAAATCTGTATGCACGCACACACACATTCAGTGACTTGTACACGGTGTCGCATGTACGAACGTATATCCGCATACGGGAGCACACCCGCACACGGGATTTTTCTCATTCACTCATTTATTAAATCATTTCATTAGAAACGTTGGTAACATTTGAAAGTACACATCACATATTATGATGGTATGATGGTTAGGCAGGGCCTGTGTTAACAATGCCACCAAATTTTTCTCTATCATAATTATACTAGGTTGAACGTTTTTGTACTCAAAGAGAGAAATAATATACAATACATATGAACTAACTCAAGATGAATGTAATTTGTAATAATATCAAGATGGCAAAAATCAGTTTTTACGTTATATAAATTTAATTAGCATGAAAAACAAAAGAATATTGCACATCGCGATGTTGAGATTGGGGTATTCTTTGGTGTTTGTATAACTACAATTTCATTTTTTTTGTCATTGTATGTAAGATAGAAATGTACTCATGTGCTTATTAATAGAAGTTTCAGCTTCTTTTCGAAATATTAACAGATTTTTAATTTTCCGTATCTTCAAAGGTAGTGAATGGGTGTAATTTTGGTATCAAGGTTAGTTATGTAGTTCTGGTGTTACAGAAGAGGGTCGGGGGTTTCTCATTTGCCACTGATCGGATGATGTGTGTATTAGTTTGCATGTTGTTGGGTGGGTGTTTGTGGATGTAAGTGAAATATCCATTAGTGTACAGATTACGGATGTTATCGTTTTCAAACAACTCCTTGGCATTATTGTTGATTTATTCTCAATGGTTCGGATCATATAGTTATCGTATAACTATCCCCAAATAATAATACCATACCTAACTATGATTTCTACTAGAAATTTATATAGGTACTTAAAGTATGGTATCGCGGGACAGTGTTTAGTATATCGAATTTATGAGGAAGGAATTTGAATCTTTTTGCTATATTAGCTGCTTAAGAGTTTCTACTAAGGTTTTGGTACACAGGGATTCCTAAGTATTTCATTTCTTTTACTTCTTTCATGGGCATATCACAGTTTGGTATGATTGATTCAAGAAATTTGGCCCTGTGTTTTGAGTTAAAGCCTAATGCAATGTTAACTGTTTTAGAGTGATTAAGTGATAATTTATAAAGTTCTAGAAGGGTTTCTCTTTGGAAATTGGCGAGGACTCCCCCTCATTGCAGATAAAAATGTATCGTCAGCATGAAAGACGATGTCAGCGTCTCCTTGTTAACCCCAAAGATTATTAATATATAGTAGGAAGAGTAGGGGGCCTAGAACAGTGCTCTGATGGTCGCCTTTCTCGACAGCTCCAGGATTACTATGATTGTTCTCGAAAGGAGATGAATCAAAATTCAATAAATGATTTTCTATAACTTCTATTGTACGTGAATACTATTCGTCGCTATGTTTTAGAAGAGGAAGATTCGATTTCGTAATTTAATAACTGGTGTGTAAGACATAGTTATAAGTATGAACATGATAAGGAGGATGAGGATTTTTGAACGTGATAGAAATATATCTCTTAGTTGAGCGAACAGAACATTCATTTTAGTCACTGCATTGAATTATATACAGGGTGACCCAGGGTTAAAAAGCCAAACGCTCAGGATCGGCTTCTTAGGTAAAAATATTTTTTTCTCCTCATAATCATGTGTCCTAATTTGATTGGTTCTTGAGATACTGGGTGTCAGAGTTTTTAGAAAAAAATTGTTTTTCAATAATTACTCAAAAACATTCAAACTGATTTTGATAAAACTTAGCATACTCATTCGCCATAACAAGTGGCTTCCTTTACTCTAATTAGAATGAAATTATCGATTCCAGCGGCGTCCCAGAGGATAATCTAATGGATATTAGGACGCCACTATTTTTGGTAAGTTTTTTTAAGTTAAACAACTAAAAATACAATTTTTTTCGTATCTCGCTTCGTTTTTGAGGGAGAATAAAAAATCCGCTTCCGTGCATGTAACAGGAAAGGACTCATTTCAATAAAAATCAGATCAAATGTAGTCGGACACAATCTCCACAACAATTGTAGGATTCTCTGTAAGTTAGACACCCGGTGACCTGAACGGTTTTTTAACTTGTTATTACATTTATAAAAGGGTTGTATAGCCAATTCAGAGAACAAATTATGAAATTTATTAAATACTGGAAGACTGGTAAGTGAAACTTTTGAATCTAATTGAACGATTTGAAAGTAGTTGCTCTGATTTGGATAATTAGTTGCGTTCCATTTTCCTTTCTTGATTAAAAATTGGGTCATTGATCAAAGATTTGTCGTAACTACCATTATCTCACGCTATTTGCAGAAGTTTCAGAAATTCATTGTTGCTAATAGCGTTGGACAATGGTCTAATAGAATAGCAGGTTTAACGGTCTTGCTGATATTTATCAATAAATTGTTGAATTATAACCCACGATCCAAAATTTCTTATTAGGGTACGGTCTCAATACACTTTTCGGTTCCGGGGCGAGGACGGCAAATATCGCAAGAAGCTATAAATGTTGTGAAATCCTGGTTGGATGAAAACTTAATAACGCAAAATACATATATTTCTAAAACTGAATATTTGGTTTTTTCTTACACCAAAACTGGTCTTCCGAGTAACTTATAACCACTTACTTTGGAATATATCACAAATATTTTGAAAAAAATTTGAGTGTTGTGTTGAGATCAACATCTCAAGTAGGTAGTCAACTCACGTTAATTATTGTTGAATATGAAGGGTCTGCATATACAGACCATTCATATTCAACAATAAATAATGTGAGTAGATTACCGTCAGCAATTTATGACCATTTTTCTCAGATAAATAACACTTGAAATGGAATTGAGGCAACTTTCAATTTTCTGTAACATAAAAATTTTAGTAATATTGAATCCCAAAAAAGTTTGAACATAATGAAGTAAGATTATGTAATATGTTACCCTCAAGAATAAAATGTTTGGCAGAAAATAAATTTAAATTTCACTGAAGAAAATGTATTATTGGAAATTATCATAATCTGATATTCTTATTATCATTATTTTTACTATAACACTAGGGAAGGAATCCGCTGAATTGGAAGACACATGTATGGGTTCACAAGAAGAATAAAATTCAATTGAAGATTTAAACTCAATTTAGACAAAACAAGTAATTTTTAATTTAGAATTAACTCTGACAAACTATTTCACTACACTACATTCTCAAATCTAGGAGTTTTCAAGTAGCTTCGTTAACATAATTCAGAAAATTCAATTCTATATCTCTTAATGTACTTACACAAAATTGTGGTCAAGGAACTTCAAACTTGCTTATACTTTAACCAGAAAATTTCTCAGTCGATTCTATTGAAATATATAATAACCGGGATGTTGTCATTGAATAAGTACTATCGAGTAATTGCCAATCATACTAATACTCTAACCTACAATCCTTACTTCAAGACAACTGAACTTCAGATGGATGAGCGTGAATAGTTGATCTATGGTAGGGCATCGAATCGCATTGTGTTCATCAATTATCTACTTTACTTTCAGAGGTTTACATTTACAAGGAATATGAAAATATGACGAGACCAAAGTGGTGTAATTGATAAACACCCTGGACTAGACATCCAGCAATGTGGGTTCGAATCTCGCCTATGGTTCAATGTTTTACGTTTATTCATCTTTATAGTCCTAAGATGAATTATCTGAGTTACCTTCATAATTCAGAAAATTTCATTCTATATCTCTCAATGTAACTTTAAACTTGTTCGTACTTTAACCATAACATTTCTCAGTCAGTTCTATTGAGATATATAAGTACTGTCGAGTAATTCCCAATCATGGTAATACTCTAACCTACAATCCTTTCTTCAAAACGACTGAAGTTCAGATGAATGTGCGTGAATCGTTTATCTATGGTATGGTATCGAATTGCATTGTGTTCATCAATGATCTACCATCCTTTCAGAGGCTTATATTCACAGAAGATATACAAATCTGACGGGACCAAAGTGGTGTAATTGGTGAACACCCTGAACTAGACATCCAGCAATATGGGTTCGAATCCCGCCTATGGTTAAATGTTTCACGTTTGTTCATCTTCATAATCCTAATTTAAATTATATAGGTTATCTTCAAAATTCATAATTAATTTTTTTTTTTGACATACAAACCTGGTCGGGACTGCTGCGAGCTCCGACGACATCGCAGCAGTCGCGCCAGAAAAAACTAAAAGGTGGTTAACCGAAGCTACTCCTCCCCACCGGTCGGTAAGTAGCTTCAGGTTCCTAAATCGTGTGCCCTCAGTATTCTAATTGAACCTAGAATGACTGCCTTTTGCATCCGGTCTATCAAGATCTGCGCCGAGTTTTTACAGGCCGGAATGATCTTCAAGTTTGAACGCAGCGAAGACCGAATTCCGCCCAAAACACCGATGATCAGAACCACTAATACGACCTTGTGGACTGGGTATAGCGTGCAGAGCTCGAACAGGAGATCTCGATATTTTGTCAATTTTTCCTCCTCTTTCAAGACTATGTTCTTCTCTGCCGGAGCGGAGAATTCGATGACATACATAGTCTTGATTAGTTTATCGAGGAGGACAACGTCAGGCCTATTTGCTCGTATGGACCTGACGGTCGGAGACGGGTACTTTCAGAAGATCTGGCATTTTTCGTTTCCGACGACGGACTCAATATCTCCTGGCGTGTAAGGCAGCACCAGCTCTTGGTCTATTCCGTACCAGTGCCTTAGATGGTAATACAGCACCCGTAGGGCCGCATTATGGTGATGGGTATACGCCGAGGCCGCTTTTGTCGGACATGCCGACAGAAGGTGGAAAAGCGTCTCAGGCGCCTTTCGACAGGCCCTGCAGCTGACATCAGGGACCTGCACACCCATCACATTGGGACGATAGACCAAGGTGTTAATAACGCTATCTTGGCAAGCTGCGGTAAATCCCTCAGTCTCGGATGTAAGCCCGGCTGACCATAGGTAGCCGAAGGTCAGCCTAATTGACAAGCCGAGCGTTTCGATGTTTCGATAGAAAACACCGTGTATCGGCTTGTCAACATGCCGCCTGAGCATAAGATCTTGCTTCGCGGCATTTTTCTGGGCTTTCAGGCGATAAGGTAGGACCTCCAGGTTGCCTTCTAGTCGGCCTTCTCGAATGATCTGAAATTCGAGACCAAGTTCTTCCGCAGCTTTTTGTGCTGCCTCAACGATAAATGCTCCCACTCCGGCCAATTCGTGACTTTTAATAAGGCACAGGAGGGGGTCCGAGCTCCTGAGAACTTTACAAGATATACTCAGAACCACACATCGATGCAGACCCTCCAGACGGAGGAGTCCCCTACCTCCCCGATGACGTGGAAGATAAATGCATCATTTTCCGGGTGTCTTTGTCGAGTCTATGCAGCTCATCGACCGTCAATTTCACCACTCCAAAAGAGTGGAGCAGGACTGGAACGGCAAGCATATTTGTTGCAGACACCTTGTTCCCACTCGAAAGTTCGGAAGACCAAATTTTTCGAACAAGGTTTCTGTATTTGCCGCGGAGAGCCACTTTTACCTGGGAAGCGTCATAATTGGGACGCTGTTCAATTTCCAGGTATCGATAAGTCTCTCCAGCATTAAGGTGTTTAAAGATGCTTATGTCGGCAAGCTGAATATTCTCATACACTTCCGGAGATCGTCATTGAGAGTTGATGGAGGTTCTTCTCCCCAGAGGCATACAGTTTCAAATCATCCGCGTAAAATAAATGGGTGATCTGATGCCTTCGGTGGTTCGATGGTTCAGAGTAATATCCACGAGTCCGTCTTAAAGCAATGGACAGCGGCAGCAGTGAGATATTGAACAAGAGGGGACTCAAGGAGTTTCCTTGGAAAACTCCCCCCTTGAATGTTACCAACTCTGTCAAGACTCGTCGTGAGCCTGTTGTGATGGCAAAACGGGTCTTCCAGAGTGGCAACAGATGTTCTGTGCATCTCACTAGTGGGGTTGGTACCGCAAGGCATTGGAGCAAGTATAATAATAGCTCATGTGATGTTGAATCAAATGCCTTGCGATAGTCAATCCAGGCCATGGAAAGGTTGCGCTTGTAGAGTATGGAGTCCTGAGTGATAGATATATCTATCACCAGGTTCTCCCGGCAACCCTCCATGCCTTTCTTCGCCCCACGCTGCTCTCTTATGTTATTAATTACCGGACCGATCGATTTCAACAACCTAGCATACAAGATACGTGTAAATAACTTGTAGCAGGTGTTGAGACAAGTGATCGGCCGGTAGTTCTTGGGATCAGACAAGTCTCCACTCTTCGGAAGTAGCACAGTGTACCCCTCAACAGCCCAGCTTGGAATATGCCGCTCCTCTTGGAGCCATAAGTCAAAGACTCTGGCCAGACGGCGGTGAGTGGAAGGAAATTTCTTCCACCACCATATGTTGATGCCGTCAGGGCCGGGAGCAGCAAAGTTTTTGGTACCGACAAGAGCTTGTCGGACCTCATCCTCGCTGACTGCCTCGCACACTCCTGTTTGAGGAAGTTGACGTGTCTAGGTGAATTGGACGCGATGATTCATACACTCCTTTCCAGAACTGCTCAACCTCCTCCACAGTCGGTGAAGCAGCAATTGTGGGCACTGGAAATTCAAAAAGCCGAGACGGGCTATCGCGAAACAAGGAATTCTCCCTGATGCGTCTAACCCGTTTGGCCAGATTTCTCCTCACCGCGCCCAGGACTCGAATCCTATCCGAACAATGTTGCTTGATGGTCTGCAACACTGTACGTTTTAGTGTGAGATGGTGGCGGCGCAGTTTGGAGGCTTTACGCCTGATTTTTTGCGTGAAAGCCCTGCCGCTAGAAATAAAATCCATCACACATTGGATCCGAGACACTTGCTGCCTCGCCGACTGAATTTTGGCCTCGACTTTGTGTAGGCGCCGTTCGGTTTTCTCGATCTGGTCGTGCGGTCTCTCACTCCGCACTTCCGGAACGAGTCGCTTTGCGGCACCATACACGGCCTCGTTGATTTCCCAGAGGTCGGCGAATTCCGGAAGCTCGTCGTTAATCAACGTGTCCAATTCTACCAGCTCGTGTGGTCGTACGGAGACGCTGATGTTGATTCGGGTTCTCCTAGTTCTAAGATCGACTTCGGTGTTTTGGAGCAGACTCGCTCTACCAGATCTGTTGCTACGCACCACAGGTGGTGCTGGTGCGGCTAGATCCGGTTCTGGTGGTGCAGTCTGCCGGAGATCCGTTCTTATATAGCCGTTTCTCCGCAGGTAGAATACTCGATGAGGTTACCGAGCCGATTTAACCCCGACTTTTTATCGAGGTTGTCTCCTCTACGCTCGGATATGTGGTGGCGCTACTCACCAGTGAGCAAACCGAGATCTGCTCAACCCTGCATATATATATAAAAATATATATATATATATATATATTTGTGAATTCGGTTTTTAAAAATTTTGTTTATGAATT
The DNA here is from genome assembly GCA_958510875.1 of Endomychus coccineus. Lineage (NCBI taxonomy): Eukaryota > Metazoa > Arthropoda > Insecta > Coleoptera > Endomychidae > Endomychus > Endomychus coccineus. Next base: position 121,369,171 of record OY294068.1, on the reverse strand, counting down.
TTTGTGGATAATTATTGTCTGTAAGAATAGCTTTTGCTTTAGTTATTGCAGAATTGCGATATTCGGGATCGCTTAAAATGATTGCTCGATCAGCTAAACCTGTAACAACATTTCTTTTATGATTGTTCGGGACTATTGCTTCATAATTCAAATATCGGCCCGACCAGGTCGGTTTTGTATACCATGATGTGGAAATTTTGTTGTTATTATTTATTAGAGTGAGGTCAAGGAAGTTAATTTGTTTGTTGTTTTCTGTTTCTATAGTAAATTGTAATTTCGAATGGTAGTTATTGAACGCGTTAAGTAAATTCTTGAACTGTGTTTGTGGTATAGCTGTGAGGCAGTCATCGACGTACCTTTTGAAGAAAGGTAGTTCAAAATTCAAATTTTTGATTTGAATAGTCCCGAACAATCATAAAAGAAATGTTGTTACAGGTTTAGCTGATCGAGCAATCATTTTAAGCGATCCCGAATATCGCAATTCTGCAATAACTAAAGCAAAAGCTATTCTTACAGACAATAATTATCCACAAAAATTCATAAACAAAATTTTTAAAAACCGAATTCACAAATACTACAACGAAAACAATAAAACCATAAACCACGAAGACACAGAAACTAAAAAATATATAAGACTCCCATACGTTCAACATCTCTCAGAAAAACTCAATATTATTCTAAAAGAATACAATTTTACAATAGCACATAAAAATGATAATAATCTAAAACATTTATATTCTAAACTTAAAAGCAAAATTCCCAAAAATAAAATTTCACATTGTATTTATAAAATTCCGTGTACAGACTGTGACAAAATATACATCGGACAAACAAAACAAAACATAGAAGAACGAATCAAAGGTCATAAATATCAAAAAACTCAACAGCGTTAAAAAAACACGAGACAAATACTAAACATAAATTCAATTTTGAGCATTTCGACATAATAGAAAAAGAACAAAATGAGAAGAGTCGAATATTTTTAGAAATGGTACACATCAAAAAAAATCAAAACTGCGTAAACGATAAGACCGATATGAATAATCTTTCGCAAATATATAATATAATTCTTTAAAGTAACTAAATTGAAATAGTCCAGTCAAACAGACATATGATACAAGAGCCATGTTAGCAATTAAATTATAATGCAAACAGGCAGTGATATCTAACAAGTGTAACAAACGGTCAACCAGCAGGGTATCTTACCCTTACATTCAGAACAAAAACCCATTCTGCAAACTGTGTTCAGTCTGAATTTCAAAGCCATGATGAGTGTGTGCTTCCGTAAAATCAACTCACGTAAGTAAATTAAACATACTAGTCACCAATATCAGAAAGATCTCAAACCCCAACATACGCAAACGAAATCTGTTGGTATTCTATCACGTAATAAGTATATTCAAAATTCAAATAATTCATGAAAAATTAATTTATTTTGTACATAATCACCGAACTAAGTTAGTTATTATGTTATTATACACATAGATTTTAAATATGAAACTAAAGTCAATGCTCATAACAAACTGAAAAACTTTGTCATAAATACAGATTGTGCATACAGCTAATTAATATAAAAATATTTTGTTAAATTTCAGTTCATAATGTAAACAATGAATAAATTCCTGAAGAAGGCGAAAGCCGAAACGCGTCGAATGAAAAGATTGTTTCATTGAGATAATTCATTTAAAATTGCTGAAAAACCTAAGAGAACCCACAACTTACTTTATATATATATGTATATATATATATATATAAGTTTAAAGTTTCTTTGCCTAATTGGCCACTATCGTATATATATATATACATTTATATACAGCACGGTTGAAAATAACTTTATATCTTCTAATATACATGATGGGTTTTTATCAATATATATATATATATATATATATATATATATATATATATATATATGTGCTACTACAGAAAATAATAGGAATGGTTCTTCGTTGATGATAATTTATTTTAAAGTTCCAAGAGTTGTCACTAAAATTCGATGTAAAAATATAAATTGCGATGAGCAGTAAATAATGAATCGATTCAAATTGTAAATATGTATATACTAAAATCAATAGGTTGTTTGTGTCGTCAAGATAGTGATATGAAGCAATCTAGATTATAATAACAAAGTATAAATCACTAGAAAGAATAACAATTCTGCAAGTACCAATAATCATAGATTGAATTGGAAATATAGAAAACAGACAGTGAACACCACATATACTCCTCTTCCTGGAAAATAACCAAGAAGGTATTGAAAATTCGATTTTATTTCTAGGTAGGTTGATGTTCAGGAATGGGAGTGTATGTGGTGTTCACTGTTTTTGTACTTCACTTTATCTTTATTCGTATAATTCGCAGGTGTATCATAAAATATGAGTTTATGAAATATATATGTGTTTCCTTAGGGCTATACCCCTCTGTTTCGATATTTTCACCGTATAATATTTTCTTTTTGCCTAGTATTCACCCAGAAGAGCTAGCATCATAAACAAACCCATATAATTTATATATTTTTTTGCTTGTATTCCACTGATTTGTAATATATTTTCTCGCGACCTGTGGATAGTGAGAAATCAATGGTTCCTCAAACACGTCTCCCTCATTATCAAACATTTTATCAGCCGAATTCTTCTTTCACTTCCACCTCCTTTTTAACATGTATAGGTGTGGATTGGTTAAAAGATTTCACAATCTCCTTCAGTGATTTGAACGGTTGTTTTATGTATTCTTCTTCTTCAGATTTACCCAGTTTCAAGGCTAGATATTCCTTCCTTATAGACTTGCTCAATTCTACTATTTTTCTCTTACGTGTTAACCGCTCAACATCCATTATGTATATGTAGTTCATCCCACATTCACATCAAAACCTTTAAGGTATCATCCTCAAAGGAATGTTTTGAGGAAAGAAAAATTTTAAATCAGGTTCAATATGTTTGTATATTGTGTTGTAAGATGTTGATTATTGTGTGCGATGTTAGTTTCATGCCAACAACCTCGAGTTAGTAAGTCATTTCACTATTTACAAGTGACTTTTGTTTTACAATAGCACCTTGTTTTTCAGATGTCTTGAAAACGAAAATGATGTTTTTCGAAAGCTAGACAATTTAACGAAGAGTTTTTCTTTATGTATATTTGAGAAATCAAAAGATAAGCATTATATATCACTACCATATATTAATGGTCTTTCTGAAAAATTGTGTAATATAGTAAAACCTTGTGACCTACATATATGTCATAAAAGTTATTTAAATCAGAAAAGTCTTTTTACTAAACTAAAAAGCAGCGTACCTTTCAAAAAGATAACCCATTCTGTTTATTCCAACCCTATATATATATATATATATATATATATATATATATATATATATATATATATATATATATATATATATATTCTTTTGTTGATATTCTTGAACCATTTGTAATATTTGTATGTTTTCTTGGTATATTGGTTCGTATATATACTGATAATGAAATAAAATTACATGGAAACACTAATTCAATTAACAATTTTGATAAAGGCAATAAACATTGTCGAAACGTCAAACAGAATTTTTATTTCATTATCAGTATATATACCAACCAATATACCAAGAAAACATACAAATATATATATATATATATATATATATATATATATATATATATATATATATATATATATATATATATATATATATATTCTTTTGTTGATATTCTTGAACCATTTGTAATATTTGTATGTTTTCTTGGTATATTGGTTCGTATATATACTGATAATGAAATAAAAATTCTGTTTGACGTTTCGACAATGTGTTTCCATGTAATTTAGAAAAGAATAGATGATTTCGATTAATGGAATGCGTCTGCAGCCGACTTGTGTTTTAAGATCCAATTAAAACTGCAGAAAACATTGGATCGGTTGTGTGTGAAAGAGTAATGTATGGCTAACTACAATTTAAAATAGATTGAATTTGATTAAATACAAGACATTCCAAGATTGTACAATTATAAATATCTATGAATTATTGTATGAATTAGTTATTCTATGATAAGCATTTCGGATCTATTCAAGTTTAAGATAATTCTATGGAATTTAACCTCAAAATTGTTACTCTATAGTGTCATAGTTAGATAATACTTCATCTTTTTTAGGTTGAATTTTAAATAGACAAATGGAAAGTGGCACTTCAAATTAATAAAATTTTGTTAAGTTTGAATTAGATTATTGTACAGTTTCGAAAGATTGGAATCTATTTTGTCATTTACACAATTGTTCTTTTTAATTTGAATAGATTCTAATATCAAACGTTTGTTGTCGTTTGTTTCAATATTTAAATTTTTTTTATTGTTGTAGTCGAAAGTATGGTTAGTGTCTTTCACATGTTTATTGAGCGCAGTTGATGAATTTTTGGTATAATTGTGGCCATTTAATCTTTTTTTCGAGGTATTGTGAAGATTGGCCAATATATACCTTTTCGCAAATATATTCCATCCCTTGCAAAGATTGCAACATTACGTCCGCGAGAACCTAAGAAGAAACATATATATATATATATATATATATATATATATATATATATATATATATATGTTTCTTCTTAGGTTCTCGCGGACGTAATGTGTAGAACTGGATTCTCGGGTATTGATCCGCGTTGTGCGACTTTGCCGACACGTCGTGAAATTGGTCCTTTTGAGGACCGAAACCACACAACGCGGATCAATACCCGAGAATCCAGTTCTACATATATATATATATATATATATATATATATATATATATATATATATATATATATATATATATATATATATATATATATATATATATATATAAAATTTTCACCAAGACTGAACGTGGAAATTACATCAGGAAACCAATAAAAAAATTGAAACCAAGATCACTATTTCTGAAGGAAGTAAGACCTTAAACCACCCTTGAAATCCACAAAAACCCTACCAACACTGAACAACACACCATTCATAATTCTTTTTAAGGAATTATCTAAAACTAATGATATGCGCCTAATTGAGAATCCAGCAGAAGAAACCAAAATCTCGCACTCCAATACGATTATGAACAGCTCAACGATTGGCCTGGAGTCCCGAGCGGCGTAAGATCAAATAAACGTTTCGTGCTCCCTAGGTAACTCCCGTCGTTGAGTTGCTCATCCTCGCATAAGGATTGCGTTTCCCCGGAACCAAACTACTAGCAATCAACCAGATTCATAAAAGAAGGTAATGAAGTCAGAAATGAAACAAAAAAAAACAGCAAATTCGGTTAAAGATCGGGTACAGGAGGAATCACACAAACGGTATTCTCTCGCTCCCACCAGAACTTTATCCAGGGCAGGTTATTATTGACGAGTGAACAATCCTAATGTTAAATTATCTAAGTTATCTCCATAATTCAGAAAATTTAATCCTATATCTCTTAAGTTACATACACGATAGTGGCCAATTAGGCAAAGAAACTTTAAACTTGTTTATATATATATATATATATATATATATATATATATATATATATATATATATATATATATACATCTTTCTTCTTAGGATCCGCGTTGTGTGGTTTCGGTCCTCAAAAGGACCAATTTCACGACGTTTCGGCAAAGTCGCATTTGTCATCTTCAGGTGATTCGACCGTAGAGTCTGGAAAATCTAGGCGAACTGACGCTTACTTGGAGGGATAGGTATTTATATCCCCCGTTATGCTTGACCTTTGGACTTTCGAACTATTTCACGCTTGGTTGATTTCTACGTGTTTGGCTCCGAGTGACACGTTTGGATGAAGTCAATACGACGCTGGAAGCAGCCGGAAAGTTTCCGTGACCTGTTGCACGTCGCAATGACGTCATCCAAACGTGTCACTCGGAGCCAAACACGTAGAAATCAACCAAGCGTGAAATAGTTCGAAAGTCCAAAGGTCAAGCATAACGGGGGATATAAATACCTGTCCCTCCCAGTAAGCGTCAGTTCGCCTAGATTTTCCAGACTCTACGGTCGAATCACCTGAAGATGACAAATGCGACTTTGCCGAAACGTCATGAAATTGGTCCTTTTGAGGACCGAAACCACACAACGCGGATCAATACCCGAGAATCCATATATATATATATATATACATACTTTTTTTTTTCTTTTTTTTTTCATTCAAACCTGGTCGGGGCTGCTGCGAGCCCCGACGACATCGCAGCAGTCGCGCCAGAAAAAAACCTAAAAGGCGGTTAACCGAAGCTACTCCTCCCCACCGATCGGTAAGTAGCTTCAGGTTCCTAAATCGTGTGCCCTAAGTATTCTAATTGAACCCAGAATGACTGCCTTTTGCATCCGGTCTATCAAGATCTGCGCCGAGTTCCTACAGGCCGGAATGATCTTCAAGTTTGAACTCAGTGAAGACCGAATTCCGCCCAGAACACCGATGATCAGAACCACTAGTACGACCTTGTGGCCTGGGTATAGCGTGCGGAGCTCGAACAGGAGATCTTGATATTTTGTCCATTTTTCCTCCTCTTTCAAGACTGTGTTCTTCTCTGCCGGAGCGGAGAATTCGATGACATACATAGTCTTGATTATTTTATCGAGGAGGACAACGTCAGGCCTATTTGCTTGTATGGACCTGACGGTCGGAAACGGATAATTCCAGAAGATCTGGCATTTTTCGTTTCCGACAACGGACTCAATATCTCCTGGCATGTAAGGCAGCACCGGCTCTTGGTCTATTCCGTACGAGTGCCTGAGATGGTAATACAGCTCCCGTAGGGCCGCATTATGGCGATGGGTGTACGCCGAGGCCGCTTTTGCCGGACATGCCGACAGAAGGTGGAAAAGCGTCTCAGGCGCCTTTCGACAGGCCCTGCAGCTGACATCAGGGACCTACACACCCATCACATTGCGGCGATAGACCAGGTGTTAATCACGCCATCTTGGCAAGCTGCGGTAAATCCCTCAGTCTCGGATGTAAGCCCGGCTGACCTTAGGTAGCCGAAGGTCAGCCTAGTTGACAAGCCGAGCGTTTCGATGTTTCGATAGAAAACACCGTGTATTGGCTTGTCAACATGCCGCCTGAGCGTAAGATCTTGCTCCGCGGCATTTATGTGGGCTTTCAGGCGAGAAGGTAGGAGCTCGAGGTTGCCCTCTAGTCGGCCTTCTCGACTGATCTGAAATCCGAGACCAAGTTCTTCCGCAGCTTTTCGTGCTGCTTTAACGATAAATGCCCCCACTCCGTCCAATTCGTGACTTTTAACAAGGCACAGGAGGGGGTCCGAGCTCCTAAGAACTTTACAAGCTATACTCAGAACCACACTTCGATGCAGACCCTCCAGACTGAGGAGTCCCCTACCTCCCCGATGACGTGGGAGATAAATGCGGGAAACGGACGATCTAGGATGCAAACTGTGATGGATATGCATCATTTTCCGGATATATATATATATATATATATATATATATATATATATGTAGAACTGGATTCTCGGGTATTGATCCGCGTTGTGTGGTTTCGGTCCTCAAAAGGACCAATTTCACGACGTTTCGGCAAAGTCGCACAACGCGGATCAATACCCGAGAATCCAGTTCTACACATTACGTCCGCGAGAACCTAAGAAGAAACATATATATATATATATATATATATATATATATATATAACTTAAGAGATATAGAATTAAATTTTCTGAATTATGAAGATAACTTAGATAATTTAACATAGGATTATAAAGATGAATAAACGTAAAAGATTGAACCATAGGCGGGATTCGAACCCACATTTCTGGATTTCTAGTCTAGGGTGTTAACCAATTACACCACTTCGGTCCTGTTAGATTTTTATATTTTTGTAAATATAAACCTCTGAAAGGATAGTAGATCATTGATGAACACAATGCGATTCGATGCCCTACCATAGATCAACTATTCACGCACATTCATCTGAAGTTCAGTCGTTTTTTGAAGTAAGGATTGTAGGTTAGTACTGCTATGGTTGGCAGTTACTTGACAGTTCTTATTCAAATGACAGCATCCCGGTTCTTATATATTTCAATAGAACTGACTGAGAATTGTTCTGGTTAATTATAAACAAGTTTAAAGTTTCTTTGCCTAATTGGCCACTATCGTGTATGTAACTTAAGAGATATAGAATTAAATTTTCTGAATTATGAAGATAACTTAGATAATTTAACATAGGATTATAAAGATGAATAAACGTAAAAGATTGAACCATAGGCGGGATTCGAACCCACATTTCTGGATTTCTAGTCCAGGGTGTTAACCAATTACACCACTTCGGTCCTGTTAGATTTTTATATTTTTGTAAATATAAACCTCTGAAAGGATAGTAGATCATTGATGAACACAATGCGATTCGATGCCCTACCATAGATCAACTATTCACGCACATTCATCTGAAGTTCAGTCGTTTTTTGAAGTAAGGATTGTAGGTTAGTACTGCTATGGTTGGCAGTTACTTGACAGTTCTTATTCAAATGACAGCATCCCGGTTCTTATATATTTCAATAGAACTGACTGAGAATTGTTCTGGTTAATTATAAACAAGTTTAAAGTTTCTTTGCCTAATTGGCCACTATCGTGTATGTAACTTAAGAGATATAGAATTAAATTTTCTGAATTATGAAGATAACTTAGATAATTTAACATAGGATTATAAAGATGAATAAACGTAAAAGATTGAACCATAGGCGGGATTCGAACCCACATTTCTGGATTTCTAGTCCAGGGTGTTAACCAATTACACCACTTCGGTCCTGTTAGATTTTTATATTTTTGTAAATATAAACCTCTGAAAGGATAGTAGATCATTGATGAACACAATGCGATTCGATGCCCTACCATAGATCAACTATTCACGCACATTCATCTGAAGTTCAGTCGTTTTTTGAAGTAAGGATTGTAGGTTAGTACTGCTATGGTTGGCAGTTACTTGACAGTTCTTATTCAAATGACAGCATCCCGGTTCTTATATATTTCAATAGAACTGACTGAGAATTGTTCTGGTTAATTATAAACAAGTTTAAAGTTTCTTTGCCTAATTGGCCACTATCGTGTATGTAACTTAAGAGATATAGAATTAAATTTTCTGAATTATGAAGATAACTTAGATAATTTAACATAGGATTATAAAGATGAATAAACGTAAAAGATTGAACCATAGGCGGGATTCGAACCCACATTTCTGGATTTCTAGTCCAGGGTGTTAACCAATTACACCACTTCGGTCCTGTTAGATTTTTATATTTTTGTAAATATAAACCTCTGAAAGGATAGTAGATCATTGATGAACACAATGCGATTCGATGCCCTACCATAGATCAACTATTCACGCACATTCATCTGAAGTTCAGTCGTTTTTTGAAGTAAGGATTGTAGGTTAGTACTGCTATGGTTGGCAGTTACTTGACAGTTCTTATTCAAATGACAGCATCCCGGTTCTTATATATTTCAATAGAACTGACTGAGAATTGTTCTGGTTAATTATAAACAAGTTTAAAGTTTCTTTGCCTAATTGGCCACTATCGTGTATGTAACTTAAGAGATATAGAATTAAATTTTCTGAATTATGAAGATAACTTAGATAATTTAACATAGGATTATAATTAACCAGAACAATTCTCAGTCAGTTCTATTGAAATATATAAGAACCGGGATGCTGTCATTTGAATAAGAACTGTCAAGTAACTGCCAACCATAGCAGTACTAACCTACAATCCTTACTTCAAAAAACGACTGAACTTCAGATGAATGTGCGTGAATAGTTGATCTATGGTAGGGCATCGAATCGCATTGTGTTCATCAATGATCTACTATCCTTTCAGAGGTTTATATTTACAAAAATATAAAAATCTAACAGGACCGAAGTGGTGTAATTGGTTAACACCCTGGACTAGAAATCCAGAAATGTGGGTTCGAATCCCGCCTATGGTTCAATCTTTTACGTTTATTCATCTTTATAATCCTATGTTAAATTATCTAAGTTATCTTCATAATTCAGAAAATTTAATTCTATATCTCTTAAGTTACATACACGATAGTGGCCAATTAGGCAAAGAAACTTTAAACTTGTTTATAATTAACCAGAACAATTCTCAGTCAGTTCTATTGAAATATATAAGAACCGGGATGCTGTCATTTGAATAAGAACTGTCAAGTAACTGCCAACCATAGCAGTACTAACCTACAATCCTTACTTCAAAAAACGACTGAACTTCAGATGAATGTGCGTGAATAGTTGATCTATGGTAGGGCATCGAATCGCATTGTGTTCATCAATGATCTACTATCCTTTCAGAGGTTTATATTTACAAAAATATAAAAATCTAACAGGACCGAAGTGGTGTAATTGGTTAACACCCTGGACTAGAAATCCAGAAATGTGGGTTCGAATCCCGCCTATGGTTCAATCTTTTACGTTTATTCATCTTTATAATCCTATGTTAAATTATCTAAGTTATCTTCATAATTCAGAAAATTTAATTCTATATCTCTTAAGTTACATACACGATAGTGGCCAATTAGGCAAAGAAACTTTAAACTTGTTTATAATTAACCAGAACAATTCTCAGTCAGTTCTATTGAAATATATAAGAACCGGGATGCTGTCATTTGAATAAGAACTGTCAAGTAACTGCCAACCATAGCAGTACTAACCTACAATCCTTACTTCAAAAAACGACTGAACTTCAGATGAATGTGCGTGAATAGTTGATCTATGGTAGGGCATCGAATCGCATTGTGTTCATCAATGATCTACTATCCTTTCAGAGGTTTATATTTACAAAAATATAAAAATCTAACAGGACCGAAGTGGTGTAATTGGTTAACACCCTGGACTAGAAATCCAGAAATGTGGGTTCGAATCCCGCCTATGGTTCAATCTTTTACGTTTATTCATCTTTATAATCCTATGTTAAATTATCTAAGTTATCTTCATAATTCAGAAAATTTAATTCTATATCTCTTAAGTTACATACACGATAGTGGCCAATTAGGCAAAGAAACTTTAAACTTGTTTATAATTAACCAGAACAATTCTCAGTCAGTTCTATTGAAATATATAAGAACCGGGATGCTGTCATTTGAATAAGAACTGTCAAGTAACTGCCAACCATAGCAGTACTAACCTACAATCCTTACTTCAAAAAACGACTGAACTTCAGATGAATGTGCGTGAATAGTTGATCTATGGTAGGGCATCGAATCGCATTGTGTTCATCAATGATCTACTATCCTTTCAGAGGTTTATATTTACAAAAATATAAAAATCTAACAGGACCGAAGTGGTGTAATTGGTTAACACCCTGGACTAGAAATCCAGAAATGTGGGTTCGAATCCCGCAATCTTTTACGTTTATTCATCTTTATAATCCTATGTTAAATTATCTAAGTTATCTTCATAATTCAGAAAATTTAATTCTATATCTCTTAAGTTACATACACGATAGTGGCCAATTAGGCAAAGAAACTTTAAACTTGTTTATATATATATATATATATATATATATATATATATATATATATATAAACAAGTTTAAAGTTTCTTTGCCTAATTGGCCACTATCGTGTATGTAACTTAAGAGATATAGAATTAAATTTTCTGAATTATGAAGATAACTTAGATAATTTAACATAGGATTATAAAGATGAATAAACGTAAAAGATTGAACCATAGGCGGGATTCGAACCCACATTTCTGGATTTCTAGTCCAGGGTGTTTACCAATTACACCACTTCGGTCCTGTTAGATTTTTATATTTTTGTAAATATAAACCTCTGAAAGGATAGTAGATCATTGATAAACACAATGCGATTCGATGCCCTACCATAGATCAACTATTCACGCACATTCATCTGAAGTTCAGTCGTTTTTTGAAGTAAGGATTGTAGGTTAGTACTGCTATGGTTGGCAGTTACTTGACAGTTCTTAATCTTTTACGTTTATTCATCTTTATAATCCTATGTTAAATTATCTAAGTTATCTTCATAATTCAGAAAATTTAATTCTATATCTCTTAAGTTATATATATATATATATATATATATATATATATATATATATATATATATGTTTCTTCTTAGGTTCTCGCGGACGAGACATATATATATATATATATATATATATATATATATGTTTCTTCTTAGGTTCTCGCGGACGTAATGTGTAGAACTGGATTCTCGGGTATTGATCCGCGTTGTGCGACTTTGCCGAAACGTCGTGAAATTGGTCCTTTTGAGGACCGAAACCACACAACGCGGATCAATACCCGAGAATCCAGTTCTACATATATATATATATATATATAAACAAGTTTAAAGTTTCTTTGCCTAATTGGCCACTATCGTGTATGTAACTTAAGAGATATAGAATTAAATCTTCTGAATTATGGAGATAACTTAGATAATTTAACATAGGATTATAAAGATGAATAAACGTAAAAGATTGAACCATAGGCGGGATTCGAACCCACATTTCTGGATTTCTAGTCCAGGGTGTTAACCAATTACACCACTTCGGTCCTGTTAGATTTTTATATTTTTGTAAATATAAACCTCTGAAAGGATAGTAGATCATTGATGAACACAATGCGATTCGATGCCCTACCATAGATCAACTATTCACGCACATTCATCTGAAGTTCAGTCGTTTTTTGAAGTAAGGATTGTAGGTTAGTACTGCTATGGTTGGCAGTTACTTGACAGTTCTTATTCAAATGACAGCATCCCGGTTCTTATATATTTCAATAGAACTGACTGAGAATTGTTCTGGTTAATTATAAACAAGTTTAAAGTTTCTTTGCCTAATTGGCCACTATCGTGTATGTAACTTAAGAGATATAGAATTAAATCTTCTGAATTATGGAGATAACTTAGATAATTTAACATAGGATTATAAAGATGAATAAACGTAAAAGATTGAACCATAGGCGGGATTCGAACCCACATTTCTGGATTTCTAGTCCAGGGTGTTAACCAATTACACCACTTCGGTCCTGTTAGATTTTTATATTTTTGTAAATATAAACCTCTGAAAGGATAGTAGATCATTGATGAACACAATGCGATTCGATGCCCTACCATAGATCAACTATTCACGCACATTCATCTGAAGTTCAGTCGTTTTTTGAAGTAAGGATTGTAGGTTAGTACTGCTATGGTTGGCAGTTACTTGACAGTTCTTATTCAAATGACAGCATCCCGGTTCTTATATATTTCAATAGAACTGACTGAGAATTGTTCTGGTTAATTATAAACAAGTTTAAAGTTTCTTTGCCTAATTGGCCACTATCGTGTATGTAACTTAAGAGATATAGAATTAAATCTTCTGAATTATGGAGATAACTTAGATAATTTAACATAGGATTATAAAGATGAATAAACGTAAAAGATTGAACCATAGGCGGGATTCGAACCCACATTTCTGGATTTCTAGTCCAGGGTGTTAACCAATTACACCACTTCGGTCCTGTTAGATTTTTATATTTTTGTAAATATAAACCTCTGAAAGGATAGTAGATCATTGATGAACACAATGCGATTCGATGCCCTACCATAGATCAACTATTCACGCACATTCATCTGAAGTTCAGTCGTTTTTTGAAGTAAGGATTGTAGGTTAGTACTGCTATGGTTGGCAGTTACTTGACAGTTCTTATTCAAATGACAGCATCCCGGTTCTTATATATTTCAATAGAACTGACTGAGAATTGTTCTGGTTAATTATAAACAAGTTTAAAGTTTCTTTGCCTAATTGGCCACTATCGTGTATGTAACTTAAGAGATATAGAATTAAATCTTCTGAATTATGGAGATAACTTAGATAATTTAACATAGGATTATAAAGATGAATAAACGTAAAAGATTGAACCATAGGCGGGATTCGAACCCACATTTCTGGATTTCTAGTCCAGGGTGTTAACCAATTACACACTTCGGTCCTGTTAGATTTTTATATTTTTGTAAATATAAACCTCTGAAAGGATAGTAGATCATTGATGAACACAATGCGATTCGATGCCCTACCATAGATCAACTATTCACGCACATTCATCTGAAGTTCAGTCGTTTTTGAAGTAAGGATTGTAGGTTAGTACTGCTATGGTTGGCAGTTACTTGACAGTTCTTATTCAAATGACAGCATCCCGGTTCTTATATATTTCAATAGAACTGACTGAGA